>JAVJIX010000090.1:2697500-2902500 GCA_036785185.1 Paratrypauchen microcephalus | reverse complement strand
AGAGTGAGGAGAGAAAGAGGGAGCGAGGGAGAAAGAGACAGAGAGAGAAAGAGAGAGACATAGAGGGACAAAGACAAAAACAGAGACAGACAGAAGCTAAAACACGTGCCACCTGTTAACATTAGGGATATGATTAACAATGCATCTTCACACTGAACTGCTATTGGATTATGATTGCAAATTTGACTATGGCAACACATATGTGTGCCATTTGAAAGGAAGGGCATCTGGACACATGTTTGACGTCTGTATCACAAAGAATATAATATTTATCCTTGGCTTGGTGCTGGTTTATTATGTGTACGATATTTATTCATTTTTGTATCGCCTAATCCAATAAACCCTTGTTTATGTCCATAATTTGCAGTGGATTTATGAAACTCTCCGGCAGTTATACTTTGTACACATTTGGAATCCTTTTACATTTTAAAAGAAGGAACTGAGTATTCATATTTCTTCTTATGATAGAACTAGGTCATTTGTTATGGAAGTACCTATGCATTGTATTTATTGCATTTCATATATTGCATTATGTACAAATATTACTTACTTAGACTCTGTTTGAGGCCTGATGCCGAGTGAACGATGACATTTAGGAAGCCGTACAAACCCGAAGACTCGTCATCTTTAAATAAAAAGTAAGAAAAAATATATATTATAGTTTGTAGTTATATAATTATGTTGATTAAAGGTCAAAATGTACCTTCTTTGCTCATCGTCATTGGTATTGTGTGCACTGTCTGGAGTTTAACACAGGAGTTAGTGAGCATTTGCAGCTCCAGAGAAGTTAGAGAAAAGCTTTTAAAACCTACAGGACACAATAGTCAAGTTTTGGTTCAAACTTTCATCAGATTGTGTGAAATATATCCACAGATTAACCCACATTTTTTCTGTTGTTCTCGAATGATTTCTCTCCACTCTGCTCGCTCATAATCAGAAGAGATGAGAAATGTGAAACCCTAAAAAGACAATGAAATCATTTTGGTGATTAAGTTGTTATTATAGCCAGCAGATGGCGGTAGATGCACAAATCACTTTTGGGACAAATACCCAACTACTGTAAACCGCTTTCATAATCATAGAAATATAAGGCTCAACTAAAGTTCATCTTGAGTTGATATACTGTATTATTATATCGATAAATATATATAAAATTGGAAACATCAGGGACCCACCTTGCCGTTCCTGTTGGCCACTCTGAACGCCATGTTGGGGGACATCAGCAGCAGCATGGACTCCTGCTCTGACAGCTTCTTCCTCAATCGTTCCGTCACTTTGGGGGCTTTTGCTGTTCTCTGTAATCAAAACAATAGTAAAGGTTAAATCAGATGGAAGAAAAAAAAACCCATGCCATTTGAATTAATGCAGCTATTGTTCTTAAAGGGGTATTGTGTAACTTTTGTGGTGGAGGGTTCATCAAATGCTTTTCTACATGAAGATGTTCTTGCTTTGTCTGGAATGTTTCACAGTATGGTATTCTTGGTATCTTAATGGAGACAAGGAAGTCAAAAGGAATTCAGTCTTATCCAGAGTTGGAGACATTTGAATATGCCCTATTTAATTGGTCAGGGACTAAATAGTAATTTAACAGTAGTATCACATTAGAATAGCATTTTCTACAACCAATTACATAGATATTTCAGGTACTCTTTCCATCTCTGGCCAGGGTTACTCAAATGGTGTCTAGACAAACATCCGCATCACACAGTGTCACATGATGTTTTTAGTTCCTGTTTCTGTTGTTGTGTTACCTTTTCTCGCTGGATGTCATTCTTGATTTGGGAGATTTTGATTTTCATGGCGTCGATTTCCTCGTCCTGGACCAAAGGGATGGGTGTTGACTCGCAGTCCTCCAGAGTCTGAAATGTGAGGTCGGCCAATGGGATGTACCACTTACAATCGTACTGCTGCCCCTTCCTGGGTAAAGAATGACAAAAATACTGAGCAGAACGTCAACATCAGTGACACATCTACTAACAAGAAATGTGATTGCCATTAGATTTGCCATTTTGTAAAATTCAATACAAAATGTTTCAAAGACTGCATAAGCATTTGAGAACTACACAGATGTTTGTAAAAATCTCAACAACCAGGTCATCATGTTTTATAGAATAAGACGTCATGGAGACAGGATAATATCCATAGCGCAGCTATTGAAATAGCTATTTTAATTATATTAGTCTTGCAGTCATATATAGTGCTAACCACTACTGACACTCTTATGGGACTCAAAATATACAAACAAATTCATCACCAAGGAAAAATTATAGTTGTTTTGAAATCCTCTTATTTTAAAATCATGCTCAATTTATTTTAAGAAGCCATTGCCGATATTACAGTGCTAACCTTACTGCCCTGTTATATCAATCTTATTTTTGCTGGGTTACAATGGGAATTAGCAATTTCTTCTGGACTGAGGACAAGTTCATTTTTTCATGCATGATTTTTTCTTTTTTCTTTTTTCCCTCCAATTTTGTTTTACACAACAAAAAACCAAACAAAAACAAATGAATAAAGCTTTCCCACACTCCCCCAAAAAGTATGATTTTTCTATAGAACTGGAGACATCAAACTAAAACATTCCCACACTGGCTTCCAGTGTCTTTGTTTTAACATCCTTTAGCAGTGAACACTACTACCACACTACTACTGACACTATGCACATGACTTGAACATAGTAGTAATTGCCTACATAATGTGTAGGATTGTTATTTATATTTTTTTAATAAAAGGTAAAGGTGAAGTGATTAAATACTCAGGGTCTCATGTGACCTATGACCCCCCGTGTGTAAATACTTCTCTGTGATTGGTCAGTTGGTAACATGACTCACCCCAAGGCCTGCTTCTTCAGTTTAGTGCAGAGCAGGAGGTCAGTGAACAGGAACACATGACGAAGCTTCCTAGAGCCCTCCACCAGCTCCACCATGAACCGGTCCCTCAGGAGCTGTCTGTGCTGAAATACAACAAAACGCAATTTATAATATATTTTTTTGTTTTATTGTGTTTAATAATTAGCTAATAACTAATTATTAACTAATTAATAACTAGCTAAATATTTATTATACTGTAATAATAAGACAATATTCAGTCTATTTTGTCCCCAAGTCATAACCCAGCATTTGGGAGTCACTGTATCCTCTTCAACCCACTGCTATCGACACAATAACAGTGATTTCTTGCAGCTGCCAGTTTTATCAGTCCAACTGTTTGTTTTCATGTTACAATCTCTGGTCACTCTAACCTTACATTTACCGAACAGAGCCACACACTCTTCCTGCGGCTTCCTGGTTTCCATTTGACCTTTGACCTCTGGGCTGCTGTAGTTTGTACAGACATGAGATAGGTGGGACAGAATTTTAGAGTGGACATTCCTGTGCTCATCTACTGTAACATCCTACCTGAGGCCATGTTTTTATTGTAGAACCTAATCAAGCATGTAAACGGATAACTGCCAACTTGTATTTTTCATGGAACTTATATTGATATTGTTTTCCTTATGATAAAAAGTCCAGTTTTGTCAATACTAATGGAAATTAATTAGAATGAGCCTTTTGCCTAATTATGGCCTATTATGATATTATAGCCTATTTAATTGTGATTTGTTGTTAGGGCAATGTTAGGCTCAATAGAAAATTACATACCCTCCAAAGAACATTAAATGTTCTTGGGAGGGTAAAGTAAATTACACCTTTTTGTTGTAATTATAGGGAAATTAACATAAATAGGAACAACCACTGGTGAAAACTTTGTTTTTTTGTCTCGATGTGGAATTTACAAGTTATTACATGTTACAGACAAATTAACATCAAACTTGCTTTGATTTAATGTCATGTGGGAGTCTAAGAATACAAACAAATATGAGGATGACATCCAGGGGAAAAAATATGGTTGTGTGGGAATCCTCTTATTTTAAAATCATGCTGCAGTTTAAGATTTATCAAAGACAAGTTACAAATCCACCAGTAATGATTTTTGTTTACCTGTGTTTTTAAGTCACTCCGATTGCCTGAGATTCAAGAAGCCACTGCCGATATTAACCTTATAAGCCCAGTTATATCAGTCTTACTTTTACAGGGTTACAAGGGAAATTAGCAATTTCTTCTGGAATGAGGACAAGGTAATTTTATCATGCATGATTTTTCTTTTTTCCCTAATTTTGATATTTTAACAAAAAACAAAAAAAACAAAAATCATCCCACACCCCAACTCTCTCTCCACACAACACAAAACTAAACTAAAACTAACTAAATAAAACAAAAGTATGCTTTTTCTATAGAACTTGATAGAACTTAAGTTGAAACATCAAACTAAAACATTCTCTCCCACATTGTCCCCCAGTGTCTTTGTTTTAACATCCTCCCTTTAGCAAAGAACACTTCCAAGGAACAATAGATCACCATATAATGAGAAGGAGTTGAAACTTTCCTGAAGCAAGCAACTAAGTGTCCAAAACTATTGCGAACACACCCATTAAAATAGTGTGACAGATATTTGATAAGTTTCACTGCGGGGCATTTCGGGGAAGTAACCGGGGCTGCATTGGGAGAGGATGGGAGGATTTGCTTTGTCCCGAGTTCTCTTATTGTTAGACTTCCTTCAGGATCTGAGCCAGGCAGTGTTGAGTCACAAGCAACCTGAATAATTTTATTACCAAAACACCTCCACACATTTACAGTCAGTGCAAGAGGTTATATAAATTATACAAAACGTCTGAAAATCAACATTGTGTCAAACTAAATGTGCTTCTAAGTGAATCATTGGAAATATATTAAGACTTTCTGGTACAAGGCCAAAATCATAATATTAGTCATTTTTTGTATTAGGTTAGGCTGTGCTTGCCGAAAAAGAAATAATATAATATTCACCCAACCTAGAAAAGTAAACAGTTAAGTAAATAATGAGGAAACACCAAATTGATTTCACAATACCTTAGTTACAACTTCAGGTAAATCTGACACTGTTTACAGCATAACTGTGAGGTAATGATGTGGCTCAGATTGGCTGGTTAGGATCACAAGTCACAGATTGAAACTGCATTGATAATTCATTAAAATACTAAGAAACAAACAAGGGATCAAGGGATTTGGCTTACACTGGTATATCATGTCTGTGTAGAAAAGCTTGATTTCTGAACCAATGACACTGTGTTTTTAGCAATTTTCTTAATTTAACCAAAATTGTCATTCGATTGGTTGAATCATCTATACAAGATTCATGTGGTACCAACCTCTCCCTTCTTGATGGTCATGGACTGGCGGCGTGGCGTGATTTCTTCGTTGACGCTTGACAGAAAGTTTTGGGAGATTCGTAGAGCGTCCTGAAGCAGAGGGCGGTCCGGGTGGGACGAGGGCGTGTGTTTCAGGAGGTCCTAAGAGATCAAGTTACAAAATGAATTTAGTAGGAAAAGGAAAGATTAACTGATAACATCTTAAAGGTGCACTATGTAATTTTTTGGTTGGGGGTCGGTCACCTACTTGTTTCTATGGATATGTCATTGCTCTGCCTGGAATGTTTCTCAGTATGACATTTAACTACCCTACCTGTAGTTTAATAGCTCAGAAAAACAGACCGTTTATGTATGTATTTTCTGTGAGGGGGGTTGCCGCTCCACAGATCTAACCTGTAACTTGGTCTGGTTCGGACTCCATCAAGATAGAAGGGTTTGAAAATAATGAAATTATTATTATTATTATTATTATTATTGTTATTATTATTATTATTATTATTATTAATATTAATATTAATATTATTAATAATAATAATAATAATAATAATAATAATAATAATAATAATAATAATAATAATAATAATAATAATAATAATAATATTATTAATAATAATAATAATACATAGCATTTATATAGCGCCTTTCATGACACCCAAAGTGCTTTACAGTTCATTATTCATTCACTCCACACTCGGTGGTGGTAAGCTACTTTTTGTAGCCACAGCTGCCCTGGGGCAGACTGACGGAAGCGAGGCTGCCAATCTGCGCCATCGGCCCCTCCGACCACCTCCAACACTCACACACACTCAACTTTCATACTAGGCAATGTGGGTGAAGTGTCTTGCCTAAGAACACAACGGCAGTTTTGCCACTGTGGCACCTGGAATCCCCAGCGGGAATTAATGCCATACTGTGAAACTTTCCAGACAAAGCAATAACATCTCCATGGGGAAAAGCATTTGACGGACATTGCACCTTTAAAGTTTGAGACTTACATGTAGAACGAGAGTACTGCGTGTTACTCTGTCGACAGGTTTGTAAAGGAGAGCTGTGGAGAAAGAAATGGTTTAAAACCCCTCACACAAGCTGTTTATTTTTACATGTACAAGGGTCACTACTGATTTCCACTTATCCAGTTTATAACACACATATTTTACCCACAGGATTGGATAGACAGGGTACTAGCTCATGAAAGAGGGTCAAGAGTGGGGAGGGACATTCAGTAACACACTAAAACATTTAATTTTGTCACTACTTACTTTCAAGTGAATATTTGGCTGACTGATCTTTGCAGTCCTTTGTGCTTTTTACTTTCAGACTCTGACAAAAATAAAGCAAGGACAAAAGTGAGAACAATACATTAGCACAATTAAAAGTCTTGGAAATGTCTGCAAGCTCCTCTGTTCTGGACCCTGGCCATCACCACTGTTGGGACACTCTCATGTGAGGGGAGGGTCCATACCTCAGATATCTGGGCAAACTGGGCATTTGCCTGGCAGCACTTGTCTGCAGTCTCCACGGCGACTTTGTAATTGTCCACAAAGGCCCTGTACACTCCGAGCTGACTGGCCTGCAGGAAAAGAGAAAAGAGAGGAGAGGAAATGAAGAGAATGTCGGCTTTGAAAATGTAAAAACTAAAGTTAAGCATCATATAGTTAAAAGATCTAATGTAGTTTCAGA
This sequence comes from Paratrypauchen microcephalus, assembly GCA_036785185.1. Classification (NCBI taxonomy): domain Eukaryota; kingdom Metazoa; phylum Chordata; class Actinopteri; order Gobiiformes; family Gobiidae; genus Paratrypauchen; species Paratrypauchen microcephalus. The sequence continues at coordinate 2,895,593 of JAVJIX010000090.1, read as the reverse complement.
GCTTGTTTTAGTACAGACAGCTGTAAAATCCTTTAAAGGGACAGTGTGTAAGATTTTTACCCGTTAATTACTGACATTGAAGATACCCATTCAAAAATATATTGTTTTCCAAGCCTTTTCACTTCCATCATGAAATCAAAGTATTCTTTTGGACTTAGATATAGTCACATAAAAGGGGGATCTTCCCCATGCAGAGGCAGCCATTTTGAATACAAGAGCCGCAGAAGGACATTTGGGCTCCGCCTTCACCTTCGGCAAGGCTCGTGGTTTTGGGTAAACAACACAAGCATGCTGCCGGATCAGACGTCGTAATGGATCTAACGCGTGTTTTGGACTAAATTGTTTTACTGGATTTTATTCGCTGGATCCTTACGGACAAATTGAGAGCAAGTTTATGGTGAAATACAGAGTTTGACCTGTGCAAAGCATTTTAAGGTAAGCTAACCTCGTTTTGTGCTTTTCCGTATAAAAGCCCCATGTGCTCAGGGAGTGATTGTTTTGCAGGGAAATGAATTGCATAGTTAAAAAGAGGAGACTGTAAGGTTTCATTTGATGTGTAGAGTGTCATGGTACACGATCAGGAATGTGTGTTTTCATGAGAAAAGGAAAAAAAAAAAACGGGATCGCGTTTTATTTATACAGTAGCGCGCGGCTCGTGCGCGGGTGACCCTCGAGGTCTGCCGTAGCTAAAACAGAAAGTGCAATAGCACCATCCACCTATGCGACACGAATCCTACACACTGGGGCTTTAAGGCTACATTGTCATAAAGGGCTATGTAATGGCTACCAATCATGTTTTCTTTGTTTGATCTCAAGTCTTTGCATACAGTATGTAAATGAGTATGTAACAGAAGCTAATAGAAGCTAATAATACTAGTCTGATTTTGGGTCATGTTGGAAATGTTGCAGAAATAGGGGACAAATAGTTGTTTACTGTATGTTGCAACTGAAACAATGTAGACTGGGATGAATAAAGTGTCTATCTACCTAAGGAAATTAAATTTAATCAACAACAATTATACATAATAATACTAATTATAATACAGCAGTAATTCAGATGCGTTGTATAGGCATGTGGAGTGTGGAACAAATGATTGATATATAGTATATCTCACTTTAATCATGTAACTTTAGCAACAAAAGGGGTCAGCTCTATGTCTTTAAATCTTTGAGCTAATATGTGAAAAAAATTGTATGTTTTACTTTCAAAGTGTCAAAAAATACTAGTTATGTTACATCATTACCACAGCCCCTTAGATGATTTTTTTTTTACACGGCTAGAACACATCTAAACAGGTTCCTTTGAGAGTTTGATTTCGCTCCTATCCAGCAGAGGTTGCTACTCTTTTACTGCGCTTCGTGTGGTGCGCAGGGCTTTTATCTGAGCGGGACATGACTCCAGGCAGTCTCCTCACATATTCACTGCAGCATTAGCAAAAAGCCAACATGATATTAATGATACAGCCATGGTATTTAAGAACCCAATAATTACCTGCTAATCAACAGTATGACCTAATGGACAGAGTACCATTTGATGAACCAAGATGCTATTTGGAGAGGAGATAAAAATATTTTATATACAGTTTCCTCTAGAAAAACATATGTGGTTGATGTGAACAGCCCACACTGAATGAAAGTAGTTGTTAGTTTAAGTTTAATTCTATAAATGCCACTCTCCACTTAACTAACAAACTAAACTAACAAAGATTTACCAAAAACCTCAAGCACATATAAGCAACCATTTTGTTACCGCATTATAGGTTTGTCTTTTTGTTTTAATAATAACGATATGCTATAGTTTATTTTTAAGAGAATAATACAATGTTGAGATATACCAGTTTCTGAAAGAGGTCTCCCACACACTGGTTTTGGCTCCAATCTTGGACTCGGGGCAGTAGTGCATCGTAAAACTCTTTGTGGATCTCGTAAAGCTCTGGGACTTTGAAAAAGATGGTCTCGATCTGTTGAACCGTGAGCATCGGCTGAGATGTGGTGGCCGCTGCTCTCAGGGGCTTCATTGGCTACAAACATGATTAATGTAGTTAGAGGAGGCTGAATCATAATGACTGGATATAACAGCAAAAGGTGGTGTCATGTCAAACCGAACAAAAAGTGCCATTTTCTCATGAACTTTCTACAGAGAGAAGAATAACATTTTACAGATGAAGACGTACTATTAAAAGTGCCTCCAGGTGGCTGAGGTACGTTTCCTCACTGGACAGAATTCCCGCCAAAACCCACTTCCGCATTTCCAGCCCTTTTTCCTGATCCAAGTCAACCTGCAGCAGAATGTACAAAGTACTACAGTTAACATCATTATAAAATAAAGATGCTGTTAACTGTATGACATATAAGGAATTACATAACATTATATATATTTTTTTTTATATATATATTTTAAACTGACTGGCTGCCAAACTGCCAACATGAAATGTCCAAGGCTGAGATCAATCTGGCATTTTTCCATTTCAGACAACCACTTTACCTACTGAGTCAGTGTCACCTGCTTATCCACATTCCTTGGCAACTCTTGATTGGATTTCTAGATTTCTCAATAGAAATACAGTGTTAAACAGCACAAAGCACAACATTAAAAAGTGTAATTTACCCCATGTGATTTTCACCCCTACCCTCCTGCTGCACATCGCTGTTGTTGTGTTTAAATTTGATTAAACTTTTGTGGGAGTTGCAGATTCCATTACCTATATTTTTATGAGATGGGATTTTTCTTGAGGCAAACTCATTAATCATGGTACAATAATAGTATTGCAATATTGTCAAAAATAACTTCAAACTCTCATTTGAACAAGATAACAAAGTGGTATAATAAAAAGGTATTTGGTACTAAGATATGAGTTCAACAGATGTGAACAATATAATATATATAACAATGTTTACAGTTTAGATGTCCTTCAAAGATCCAACTTTTTCTGGTCATTTTGGGGTGGGAACTATTTTACAGTGCAGAAAAACACAGCCGAAGCACACAGGGGAATCCCTGTTACGCACCACGTTGGGAGTTCCCCTGTTACGCAGCGTGGTGTGTGCTTCGGCTCTGTTTTTCCGCACTGAAAAATAGTTCCCACCCAAAATGACCAAGTCAAGCTCTCCGTGTTGATTTGCACATTTATTTGCACTCGATATGAATACGCACTACACAGAAAGTAATTAGGAAAAGCATCGAGCAAATTAATTCCTTTTGGCCGAAATCGTTCTCTGGCAACGTTAGCCTCCAGTCTAACGCGGAGTAGCTGCAGCTGCGCGCGGCGGTCAGTGCTGACAGACTCGGACAATGGCTGGGTGACCAGGAAAACGCTTTCCATCACTTATTTTAGTCTCTGGACTGTGGGGAGATGCCCAAGTTTGACCTGGGGGTGGCATATCCCTTTAATATTATGAGATGTTTTGGGCCAACATTGTCCAGTAAATCATCTTATTACACCAATTTATCGACCAAAAATGGATATTGGCTGAATCAATATCTTGGAAACAGACATTCAATTCAGCAAAATGCTCAGTATCAGCTCAGATATCCGATACCAGTATTATATTGGTGCATCCCTAGTAGTTAATTATATCAAATTTAACAGAAAACCCACACCGAAGTTCTTTAAATGGTCCAAATGCAAGGACCAGCAATTTCAAAGTGAAAAAAACTTTTTAATTTTTATATAACGTTTCTAAAAATAAAAACAAAGTTCACCCTTCTGAGTGTGCGATGCATTTTTTTTTTTTTTTTTACTTTGAAGTTAATTCTACCAAACCAATAAATAATAACAAATACATTTTCTGTTCAGTTGTGTATAAAATGTGCTTACCGACAGAGCAGATTCCAGGGAGCCGTTGGATTGAGTGTCTCCACTGAACGAGTCCAGGGTCTGGTCCTCGGTCTGGTCCAGCTCAAACGTGTAGGACCCAGATGGATCATTGTAAGGGGCTTCTGTGGAAGACAAGCAAAAAACAGTCAATTACAGGCTGACAAACTAAAACATGTTGTAACTTTATTATAATAGTGATTTAATAGTTGCTCAACTGGCAGTTTGATCCTAGCTACGACTAGTGCAGATTAATGTTGATTCCTTGGGCTTGAATTTGATGTGCGTTTGTGAGTGGTAGTGATAAGAGACAACACTGCTACTCTGTAAGCTGGAGTTAGTGTATAGTTACATTTTTGTTAAGTATCATTAATTTCCAGTGAATAGTAAGTTTTAAAGAGTAAACAGAGTATGTACAAGACTTTCATAAGAGCACAGTCTTTATATCAAATCCTGTTTTAATAACACCACAGATGAGTCAGATCGCAAGTGTGTACAAATCACTGTATGATGATGCCAGTCAGGGCCAATAAATCCTTTAAAAGCATGAACTATAATCTTGAGTAGAGCAATATTACTACTTATGGCTTACTAAAAATACAAAAAAATTGAGTTTGAATATACAGTATGCATATTCCAATTTGGACATTTGCATTGGTTGTTACTTAAAATAATGCTTATGGGTGAAAAACAAGTGACAATTAAAAGTGCATTGTGTAACTCTTTGGGTGAACGGTCTGTCAAATGTTATTGCTTTGTCTGGAATGTTTCACACCATGGCATTAAAACTTTCTATCTTCATGGAGACCAAACCAGACAAAGTTACAGGTCAGATCTGTGGAAGGGCGACCTCGTTCACAGACGGAATGCCTGCTTTTATAGGTATTTCTGAGCACTAAAACAACTGTAATTGAATAAATGTAAGGTAGATCTGTTTAATGCCATACTGTGGAACATTCTAAGCAGAGCAATGACATAGCCACAGAAACAAGAAGGTATGTGTGTTTGTTTTTCAGTAAAGAACATCACTAAAATGTGGAGTCGAAATCTGCCAATTCATCTGTGCTTCCTACTTCCAAGCAATCAAGTACATTGGCACATAACTGTGTTACATGTTACAATAAATAAAACCAAAACTAAACATGTACCTTCAATCAGCCTTTATGGAAAATATGTACTGAAACAAAGAACAAGATATGACAAAATCCTGGCCATCTTTACACTGAGTGACTAATACAGCAAAGGATCCACCAGAAACCAGCTGCCACAGCTGTTTATCAGGGGAGACAGTTTGGCCGCTAGCATGTTATAAACATGTGACAGCAAAACAAGTGTAACTGGTCTCAAAATATACGTTACCCTTCTGTCTGTGGGACTGCAGACATTTAAACACTCAGAGGAGTGTATCCTGTAATCACTGTCAAAGGCCTGAGTCAGAGCAAACATCATTGAGATACTTATCACAGATGTCGTCAAAGCAGATGTGAACTAAACCACTAAACAAACCAAACCAGTTACATTAAAGTGTGTATAACAGATTTTGGCGATTCTTGACTTAATTTGGTGGTATAATACCTGTTGCAAATATAAATTATAGTTTTACAACCAAGAAGCAATTTGCGAAGATGTTGAAAAATATGTTGAAAATTACAGGAAGTAGAGTTTTAGAGAAGTAGTTTTAGAGAATTCTACACTGATGATCACACGAGGGAGAAAGCTTGGTACAGTTTACAGGCATTTACTGATACTTTAACCATGATTTCAACTAAATAAAGGTGTTTTCTTATATTTATATATGTCAAAATATAATCTCTGTGACATTAGAGGAGTTTTGGCCCAGTGTACAATATGGTATCATGATTACCAAGAAGTATAATTTGAAACTGGCAAAACATTTTTTTTATATTTTTTAGCTAAATCTTAAATATAATGAGCTTAACTGTGCTTTAGTTGAATGAGTAGTCCAACCTGTCATAGGCACTTTAAGCTACCCGGATTTCCACAATGACCAGAGGTGTAAGAAGGATTTAGAACTATTGTATACAAACTTCAAAGTGCAATAATAAGACTCTAATAATCACAAAATGACAAAATTATTATCTGGTAATCGTAATAATAAAATGTATTATTTATTGTTATTAATGATATGTTACTCCTTCAGATCAATCAATCAATCTTTTATTTAAAGAGCCCTTAACAACAGTCAAGGTCACCAAAGTGCGTCACATTAAAATGAACACAATACAGATGTGTGTGCCCTCAAGGACAAAACCAGCAACATTAAACTAGCAGGATTTAAAGTGTCACAGGTTGTTCAATGAGGTCATTTCCAGGATGACCAGAGGTGGAAAAAGTATTTAGAATTATGTATACAAATCAATAATAAGTATAAGTATCTCCAGTAATCACATTCAAAAGGAGTGTGATTAAATAAAAGGTTAAACTACTAATGGCTTAGGCAAAAGGAAAAAATTCAATTTGTCAAATGGACAAAAGTTTATTTGTCCATTTGAATATGTTTCACAGTTCAGATCTGTGAAACGTATTCAACCAAATAAACTTTTTTCCAGTTGACAAATTTAATTTCTCCTTTTGCCATGGATTCTATCTGGACAACTGAGGGATTCTACATACTTATGGCTTACTAAAAATACTCAAATTGGAGTTCATACAGTATATCATGCATTATTCCAATTTGGACACTTGCACTGCTGTTTCATAACTTAAAATACTGCTTATGGATGAAAAACAGGTAACAAATAATTCAAGGTGCATTAAATGCTTTTCTTCATAGAGAGGTTATTGCTGTGTCTGGAATGTTTCACAGTATGCATTAAACCTTTCTATCTTCACGGAGACAAACCTCACAGTGCAATAACAGCACAGTATTAATTTCCAATAATCACATTCAAAAAAGTATGATTAAATTAAAGATTAAACAAGTTTTGGTAAGATGTATCGCCATAAACTGCTTTCAAAAAGAAAGAATTTAAAGGTCCCATGGCATGAAATTTTCACTTTCTGAGGTTTTTGAACGTTAATGTGAGCTCCCCTACCCTGTTTAGGCCCCCCCAATGGCTAAAAGTTGCGAAATGTCTAAACTGAGCATTTGCAGTCCTTTTCTGTGTTAGAAAAAAACACAGCTCAAACGGGCGATTCTGAACAAGGCAACTATGTTACGTCACATCGAAAAAAGAAATGCAAATGCAGTTCCACCACCATCTGGATGTCCACCCACTGTCTCTGGAAATCACGCCCAGAGAGTTTGGACCGCGAAGGAGCTACGCAATGCGAAATGCATTTTTTTATTTGCCTGGAGGCACGTGCGAGTGTTTCTAGGCTCAGAAGTCCTTTACCCGACCCTCTGGACCTCTGAAACAGCAGTGGTTTAATTTTATTTTCTGTGAAAATGTGTTTTTTTTCATTGAAATTCCTCTCCTTTCTTCCTCCGCGCTTAAGACGCGGAAGTGGGAGACGGCGCACAGTAACAAGGAACCATCGGCGCATTTGGCCCCCCCTACCCGCTCTTCTAACCTATCTGTGTCCTTCTCATTTGCATTCACGCAACAAGGCCCAGACTTCTGACTCTGACTCTGTACATGTGTTTTTCTCATGCACTGAGTGTTGATTTTGAAGAAGGATTCATTTACAGTATTAGGGAACCATTAAGGCACCATATAAAAGCATCAAGAAGTACCATGTCATGGGACCTTTAATGCCCATCCTTCTGACTGAGAGGCAGAATTGCTGTCAACTTCAAACTCATATAGGATTGCTGAAAATAATCCAGGGCAATTGACTTTCAACAATGTTTCAAAAAAAAAAAAAGTATATTTAAAAGGTGCATTGTGTAATTTTTCTGGTGGAGGGTATGCTTGTTTCCATGTCTCCATCTCTACCATACTTTGATTAAATTACAGGTGGCTTTATAGCTCAAAAATACCTCAAAAAACAGGCGTTCTGACCATGACCGGCGTTGCCTCTCCACAGATCTGACCTGTAACTTGGTCTGGTTTCTCCATGAAGATATTAATACCATACTGTGAAGCTTTCCAGACAAAGCAATAGCATCTCCATGGAGAAAAGCATTTAACGGATCCTCCACCAAAAAAGTTACACCATGCACCTTTATGTCTATTCAGTAAAATAAAATTTCAATTGTAGGTGGGGTTAATTTCTATCTCAAATTATCTCGAATTTCTTGTTTTCCTGTTACTTCCCAACAGATATAGCATGTGTGCCTGCAAACAAATGCAATGGGACTGGTTCAAAACAGGAAAACGAGGAATCCCCTGCAGCGCTGTCGGAGAGGGAGGGAGAGATAGTGTGACAACCAGTAAAGGCTGTTCACAATGGACTCAAACAAACAGGGGAGATGAGCTGTGATGGACTGAGCCTGAGGAGCAGAGTGCATAGTTAAGCAAACAGACTGTGGGGAAGTCCAGTCGAGAGGGCCACTGGTGCTAAAGACAGATTAGACAAGAGTGAAAAATAATGATTAATAATGAATGAAAAATAAAGTGATTTTTTTTGTTGCCAGAAATATAGGAAACTGTAGAAGATATGGATGTGTAATTATTTTTAAGCTTCTTATAGTATGCTATAATGTGATTTTTTTTTTTTAATATCTAAAATCTATTCTAGAACCATTTCAAATTCAATATTATAATGTTAAAAAATAAATCCATAATTTAACATTACTTAAAAATTTTTTTTGAATAGCATACTGTATTCAGATTGTGTAAAGGATGGTCAATATGACAATACAAATCCAAAACCAAAGTGATCAGATTCTGGTTTTCCTTCTATTGGTCAAACTCATTCATACGCTCAGTGACAGAAATAACTGAACATTCAGAATGAGAAATAACTTCTCCAAATAAGCAGGTAGCTGTTACTAAATATGGAGTGCTAAGAAAATACATGTATAATAATAATAATAATATATAAATATATAATTCTTTTTGTTGGAAAAAGCGGAATATTTTTCTCTGATCTTTACTTGTATATAAGTGCACAGTAGTGGATAGTATAGAATAGTATAGAATAGTCCACTGGTGACAAAAGAGAGTCTGTCCAATAATCTTTGCTGGAGGAAGTGTTGAGGCAGGTTGGTCCGGAAAATTCACCCATTCATCATCGTCAGAGCGGAAACAGGCTTTTCACAAGGTCATCCCTCCACAAACACACAACACTTCATAGAGAGGGGCTCTTATGGTCACAGCTATCACATTTACATACCAGTGCATTCATTCAACAGCACAAGACACTGATAAACATGCTTTATAACCAACTCCATATATGGAAACTTCTGAATAACATAGCATTAATTACTATTAGGGATGTCAACAATTAATCGATTAACGGTTAATTGTCGATTAAGACGTTGGTCGATCAAAATGCATTAATTGTAATTAACCGCTAACCGCGGACACGCGGACACGCGGACACGCGCACCCGAAACAAGGCAACCGCGCTGCGCCAAGCTCGACTCACAGCCGACCGCAGGCGCCAACGGCACTGCTCAGCAGCCCCGGGTGTACCGCGAGGCGAGATCGAACCCGGAATGCGTGCCGCTGCGGCTCGGGGCGTTTCGCCGCGGCTCGCGCCCCGAGCCCCGCCTGGGCTCGGGGCGCGAGCCGCGGCGAAACCAGCAGCGGCACGTGGTGGTTTAATCCTGGTCTAGTCCAGGTCTAGACCTGGTCGAGTCCCGGTCCAGTCCAGGTCCAGTCCAGGTCCAGACCTGGTTCAGACCTGGTCCAGTCCACGTTCAGTCGTGGTCTAGTCTCTTAGCCAATCAGGACAGAACACAATGTTACACTATAAAAAAAAATGTTACACTATAAAAAAAAAATTTGGATAGAGCGAGGGATTACTGTATTTTGTTATTCAGCATCAATACATTTGTCTGCTTTTTACTAAGGAATAATTAACTGAGCAATATACAATATAATAGTACTATGATATATTTATGACTCAGTGTTATGTTACTATAGCTTATATTCTTAAAGACCCTATTGAAACACTAAAATTCAGGTGAAAAACGCCGCTTATCAATTAATCGTTAATCGATCGATAAGGTCAATCAACTATCAGTTAATGAATTAACTGATAATTTGCATCCCTAATTACTATACTTATGATACAAATACCTTCATACAGTTTAAGTATTACAACTGATATTATTCTACCTACTTCACTACTACTACAAAAAATAAAAGGTAAGTAATATTAGCCAGCTATATGAACATTCAATCCTATCGAGGAGTTTATGATTATCTGTGTTTGCCTGTTAATTAATAAATGGTGGTAATTTCCTAAACCCCTAGTGTTAGAGTATATGCCCTCTGCCACACATAAGGGGATGCAGATTAAAAAGGGCTTGTAACAAATACAAACAAATGCTGTTACACAAGGTCTAATCTGGACTGCTGCTAAAGCCACTGCGTTTGTGGTTTTCAAGAAAAGGTGCCTGTTTTAACTTCTGCGTGTGTCCATATTTCTTTGCAAAGTCTACTTAAAGAGCCAATTATATTTTAATAATTTTTTAGTAATCATGATATGACTGGGTCTTTTAATTCATGATATTACCATTTTTGTGTTTGATGGCAATGATGATTAATGTATTGATTTTATTTTTCAGAAAATTAATACTGAAAGCCACTTGTATTTGTTATAATCATTAAATCAAAATTGTTATAAATTATGTATTACCTCTTCAGATATATGTTAAGTCCCTTTCCCACACAATCTACTGTAGGTGAAACTAGATTTAGCTCTCAAGGACATATAGAAGGATGTGTAGTTTAAACATAAATTTCCTGATGGCTTTTTCGGGAAAATAATCCATCACCATCGAGCCTGTTTCCTTCCTCAATCCACAAAACAAATCGATGTTCAGAGCAGTTTAATATGTGCTTGGTCCAGTGGATGACAAAGCAAAGATGATGCTTTAATCCTAATCCAGATAAAAAACTGGGACAGATGTGCCACAACTGTACTGACTAACAATCACTTTATAAAGACTTTATAAAGCAAGAAAAATGAATATCAAATTCAAAAAACGGTGGTAATAGTAAAGTGATTTTGTACTTCAATATCATTAAGACAACAGGGTTCCACACAGCTTCCCAAAATTTTCTTTTTACATTGTTAAAAGTCGTATGTCAGGTTAGACTACTCATTTTATTAAAACACAGTTATCATTATATTTAAGGTTTTTGCAAAAACATTCACACTCTCTTTTTCAATTTGGCAATATATTAGTTTAAAGATTTTACTCCCTAGTTGAAAATTGTGACATCATACTAGGAAATCCATGATACCTAGAAAACTCCTAATGTACACTGAAATTATTATCTGACAAATACAAATATAAGAAAACATCTTTATTTTGTTGAAATCATGTTTAAAGTAAGAAAAAAAAATGCATTTAAGTATACAAAGTTGATAACCTTTGGATAGAATTCTCCCTAGTGCCATCAATGTGTTCTGAACTCTCTACTTCCTGTAATTTTCAACATATTTTTCAACTTCACAAATTGCTTCTTGATTGATTTAAAAAGGTACAGTGTGTAGGATTCGTGGCGCATAGGTGGATGGTGGCTATTGCACTTCCTGTTTTAGCTACGGCAGACCTCGAGGGTCACCCGGGCGCGCCGTAATGCGGACAGCTCGCGTACCCGCACATGAACCGCTACTGTATAAATAAAACGCGGTCCCGTTCACCTTTTTTTTTTTTCTTTTCGCATGAAAGCACACATTCCCGATCGTGTACCATGACAATCTACACATCAAATGAAACCTTACAGTCTCCTCTTTTTGACTATGCAATTCATTTCCCGGCACAACAATCGCTTTTATACGGAAAAGCACACAACGAGGTTTGTTACTTTGCTTACCTTTGAAGGCTCTGGACAGGTCAAACTTCAGTATTTCACCATAAACTTGGTCTCAACGTGTGATCCGGCAACATGCAACCACAAGCCTTGCCGAAGGCTGAGCCCAAATGTCCTTCTGCGGCTCTCGTAATCAAAATGGCTGCCTCTACATGGGGAAGATCCCCCTTTTATGCAGGTATATCCAAGTCCAACAGAATACTTTGATTTCATGATGGAAGTGAAAAGGCTTGGAAAACACTGTATTTTTGAATGGGTATCTTCAATTTTTTTAATTAACGGGTAAAAATCTTTCACACTGTCCCTTTAAAACTATTACTTATATTTACAAAAGGTACAATCCCACTAATTAAATCAAAATTAGAAAATGAAAAAAAATCATAGGCACTTTAAGAATCATTATAAGGAAAAAAATAAACCAACTGTGCGGTATTTCATCATGTCACAACTAAATTATGGGGGGGGGGGACCTCACCTTATTAACTAAGAAAAAAAGATTGTATGTTCCTTGACATAGACAATGAAGGCTAGATTCTGCGCAGTATCTACAGGCACTTGGTATCAGCATCAACAAACAAACAAAAAATCATGTAGTTTAGTTTAGTTATGCTATGGTATTGATGCTTTGGCTAAACTAAAAGAAAGGTTTATTGATTTCCCATCATTAATTGCTAGAAATAGTCAAATCAATAAAGCCTTTTTAGACCTTTAAAAACACCGACCCAGGACAGAAATGTTACATCACTATTGATTGATGCTGTGGGCTCTTTGCTAATGCCATTTCTGTCACAAACAATATAGAGTGGCATGTACAAAAATGTTTGGAAATAACATTAAACATCTATAATTGAATTAATATAGACCTGTACAGTGAAGGACATGCTTTTTCTCACAATTGTAATGCTGTCTGCATAAATCCGAGTGAGATTTGTAGCACCTTTTTGGGATAAAAAGTCAATGTGTGATGTTGTTAAAAGCTTAGCTGAAGTTAATGGCTGTTTGGATTCCCTTTTGAATGCACTGGTCTCTATGGAAACTGGAGAAAGAGGCCAAAGAAAGAACAATGAGAGTGATACTGGAACTGTGGGAATGTACTTGGAAATAAACAAATGATATAATAAAATAAATATTAATACTCAACATTTATGCATCCTAAAATATTTCATTATTTTCTCATTGGCATAATAATTTAACATACATATCATAAGTAAGGTTTGGTCTTTGTTCGAGCCCAGTCCTGTTGTAGATTTGACCTAGTCCATGTCATGTTTTGTGTGCACTATGTAATTTTTCTGGTGCGCTCCACTTGCTTATTTGTTCTTTGTCCTTGCGTTGTCTGGAATGTTCTACAGTATGGCATTACTATTTTTGTTATTGCTAAAACAAAAACTTTGAAAAAGTCTTAAAGGGATAGTGCGTTTTTTATGTTAATCTGTATGGGTTTCCTTCTAAAAGTTACGTGTGTTGACACCGGCTTACCTCTGACAGTCTCAGCTGATCCCGGTTCAGCTCGCTTTCTGGAGCCCACGTAAGTAGGTCCGGTAACTTCCCTGGAACATGAAATAAAGCTTGTTTTTATTCTCAAAACAAAAAACATTTGTTAGAAAGGTGATATATTTGCATCCAAAACAGTTGTCCACGAAACATCCAGCAACGTATTTCGCATTTGCGTATTGTCTCTCTCCACTCGTATCACTACGCCCATGTTAACTCTATCAGCCTGTTCACCTTCAGCGGATGTCTACGCCAAAGTTTCAGACGCAAATATATCACCTTTCTAACAAATGTTTTGTTTTGAAAAGAAAAACAAGCTTTATTTCATGTTCCAGGGAAGTTACCGGACCTACTTACGTGGACTCCAGAAAGCGAGCTGAACCGGGATCAGCTGATAACTTTTAGAAGGAAACCTATACAGATTAACATTAAAAAAAATTTAAAAAAACGCACTATCCCTTTAATGCGAGATGGCTCGCTTTTACACAGATCTGACCTGTAACTTGGCCTGACGGTGTCACCTGTTTGTCTCCAGAAACATTACATAGTGTGCATGTTTAATTTACTAAAAAAAACATCAGTAAAATAAACTACAATTAGATGAAGCCTTGTATCATTTCTTAATTGGGGCATTTTTGTTTCGAACCTTCACAGTCTAACATGCCAAAAAGAGGTGTGATCATATGTGAAACAACAGCATTTTAGCTCCTTAGTTTGCAATTGGTAAATTGGCACAGCCGGCAATGTATGACCTATTGTGTGACCTTACTTCACTTATCATATCTGCATTTACACCAGATTTAAAATGCCATGTAAAGAGATGTGAGACGGGCCCACCAGCCTCAAGTGAAGTGAAGCAGTCTAAAATTAGTGCCAGTCAATGGGCAACATGGTCTCGAAGTGGGCCGTCCCGCCCAAACGCACCTACTAATCATGGAGTGTGGAAATAGCTTAGGCTGGTCAGAGGCTGGTGTAATCCAACAAGCAGAAAAATACACAATCAAAGGCATATAATTCATCCAATATGTGCAAATAAACAGACAATGCACCACACCAGAGGGTTCACCTTGGAAGGGATAAAGGGAGTGACTGTAGGGTTATAATGACAAAAATTATATACTGTACTGACAATATTTTGATCCCAGCAATCAGAGGATATTTTGGCAATACAGAAATGTGCTAAAAATGCTTGTAAATATATTAGTAGGGGTCCTATATTACGCCAAATTGACTCTTGTGAGCTTTTAGGCATGTTATAATATTGTTACCTCATCAAAAACATGGAGTTATGTTTTGTTTCATTCACTCATTAACTTGAGTGAATGAACTTTAAGTTATCATATTATAATTGATTTGGCTCCTTTTCATATTATGAAAAGGAGCCAAATCAAGTTTCACTTAATATTGATATTTGATCACAGCATCATAACATTGGTTTTGTGCTTTGTTTGTCACGTGTTTCCAATAAAACCATGCAACAGCGCAGTTTCCTTATCCAAACTATATTTCATTAAAACATACTTGACACACAAAAGTCAACACAAATTGATTGTAAATCCAGAGTTTGTTAAATTATTCGTATCGCGTCTAGATTCTGAAATATATTAAACATTAAAAAGAGTCTTCCCCTGTCATCTTTACAGAGCGAAGTCTGTCTAGCAAAACCCCAAAACTGTCAATCTAGATATAAACAAAATAAACTATTTGCAGGAAAGAGGAAGAAGGAAGTAGCATTTCTACTCAACTTGTACTTGTGAGTGTCTAGTAGTTAAAGATCCCATGACATGGTACTTCTTGATGCTTTTATATGGTGCCTTAATGGTTCCCTAATACTGTAAATGAATCCTTCTTCAAAATCAACACTGCATGAGAAAGACACATGTACAGAGTCAGAGTCAAAAAAAAAAAACTCTCCACCTCATTATGGGCCTTGTTGCTTGAATGCAAATGAGAAGGACACAGATTGGTTAGAGGAGCGGGTGGGGGGGGGGGGGGGGGGGGGGGAAATGCGACGCTGGTTCCTTGTTTTAGCGGTGCGCTGTGCCTGGCCCCACTTCCGTGTGTGTAAGCGCGAAGGAGGAAAGGAGAGCCTTTTCAATGAAAAAAAAACACATTTTCACAGAAAATAAAATTAAACCACTTTCAGAGGTCCAGAGGGTTGGGTAAAGGACTTCCGAGTCTAGAAACACTCGCATGTGCCTCCAGGCAAATAAAAAAACGCATTTCGCATTGCGTAGCTCCTCCGCAGTCCAAATTCTCTGGGCGTGATTTCCAGAAACAGGAGGTGGAGATCCAGATGGTGGTGGAACTGAATTTGCATTTCTTTTTTCGATCTGACGTCAATAAGGTGCCTTGTCCAGAATCGCCCATTTGAGCTGTGTTTTTTTCAAACGCAGAAAAGGATCGCAAATACTCAGTTTAGACATTTTGCAACTTTTAGCGATGGGGGGGGAAGGCTAAACAGGGTAGGGGAGCTCACATTAACGTTCAAAAACCTCAGAAAGTGAAAATTTCATGCCATGGGACCTTTAAAAAAATGTTGAAAGTACACAGTTGTTTTTAGTTGACTGAAGACCAGACTTAACAATAGTGTTGAGCAAGTCAAACTTTACAGCGTTCAGAAACATGCTGGACACGTAGAATTGTAACTGCAAGCTTACCAAATAAAGTTGCAACAAGGTCTAAGTGAGGTGAAAAATAAAAAAATATGAAAATAATAATAAACTAAATCTAAAGACAGAATATATTAAATAATGATTAGTATATGGCAGTCTAATACAGAGGCTTGTATTCTGTTAGGTTGTTGTTGTTCATAAACCTCTCTTTTTAAATGAAGGAATTGGGATTGCCTTTTGAATGAATCAACAGAATATATACTGCATGATCACTTTGTCCAGTCACTTCTAATTCATTATTAGTAAAGAGTTGCTATAGAAAAGTTGGTGAATTTAACGTCTTATAGAAGCTGAAATTTGAATGAATAACCCAAAAATGTGCACAACTGAAAATTTGCTGGAATTCAAATGCAAGTACAAGCAAGTAGCAGTTTTAGTACTAACTGAGCCAGACTATGGACGTCTGAATCAGTGAACCTGGTTTCCTGTGAGACTGAGGTCAACATAGAAACTAAGGAAAAAGTGTATCTAAATAAAAGAAATTTCAAAGTTCAAGCATAACGTCAATAATTGGTTTCTTTAGCAACTCAATATTACAAGAGTAAATGGTGCGCAGGTTGCTGGACAACCATGTGAAGCGACAAGGCCAGTTCTTGTAAATTAATAAGTTTAAGAGAAAAGACACACTGTGCTTAGGTAAGTTAAGTGTGGTTTAGTCACAATCAATCTCAGAAGCATCCATATTTGAAGATTTAATAACTGCACTGCTCATTTCTTTTTCAGTGAAGAAAATGTAATAAATGTTTAACAATTGGATGACATAGAGATTGGACTGTGCAAAGTTTAACAGAAATCGAGTCATTTAAAATAGTCAGTGATTTACTTGGACCTTTTCAGCTCAGAGGTCTAGCTAATCCTGTGTCAGTAAAAGCTGGTTTGGAGCAGAGTTCAGACAAGGAAGAAAGAATTCTGTATAATTTAAGTTTAGGAAATAGATGGTGAATTTGTAACTTTTTGGTTGGGGTTCTGTCACCTTCTTGTTTCTATGGATATACCATTGCTCTGCCTGGAATGTTCCACAGTATGACATTAAACGGCTTTACTTTACATGTATTAAATTACAGGTGGTTTTATAGCTCAAAAATACCTAGAAAAACAGGCATCCTGACTGTGCTCCATGGTGACCTAAATGGTGATGAGATATTGTTAGGCATTCATATACTATATACGCTATATGGTCCTATTCTTACACTAACATTCGTGTTTCTTTGGACAACGATTTATCGAAAAATGCCTGGTATGTTTAATAAATTAAGGCCAGGCTCGCTCCAAACTCCCTTCATTCCCCTCCCTCCTCTAACCTGCCTGGTTCAGTCCCACTCAAAGGGCCCTCTGTCCTGCTGGTTGCCTGTGTGAGTGTGGAAGTGGAATGCCTCAGCTGCTTAAAGGGTGTGGGGGGAAACGGCTAATGAAACGAAAAGTGTTGTATGACTTTAGACACTCCCAGAGCGACAGACGGAAATTAATGTTGCTGTAATGAGTGTGGAACCAAGTAGCAAAGGAATTAAGTATGTTTCTCAAAAAGCACCAGTTTGGCTTGTGTTTTGTTTTGACCCCAGTCATCTGTATTAAATATTATTGTCGTGTAGAAAATAAATAAAGACTGTTCTTCTGACTGTTTTGAAAGTAGTATGTCACCAACATAAGGCAGAATAAATATTTTGTCAATGTCAGAAAATGTTACTGTATTAGCACAAACTGAACACATTCTTGATATTAACTATAACTGTATACTAAAGGTTAATCTAATCTATCTTTATAATGTAATTCTAATAGCTCTGGATAGGATTTAGCCAGTTTTTTCAGGAATGTAAAAATAATACAAAGAAACCTTTAGAAAAAATAAATATGCCATGACTTAAACGATCTCCACCTTCGCTTCCCATGTCACAAAAGAAAAACTAGAGAGTGTAATTTTATCTCAAGTGGTTTGCTGTGATTGGGAGGAACAAAAAGTCCATTCAGGCCCATTTACTGTGTGAGCAGCTGGCCTGGTTTACAGAAGCCCTGCCAGCGCTGCCCAGTGTCTCTGCAGGGGAACAGGTGCCTCGGACAAAACACTACTGAGGTCCAAGGTGTTGACATTGTAGTTGTCATAATTTAGTTTAGATCAACTTTAGACCTGGTTTAGACCTCAGCAGTGGATATGGTTTTAACGATGGGTCTAGTTCTCCCATTCACAAATTTACAGTATAGTTAAAAGGGAGGGTCGACATGTTTCCGCCTTCAAGACCACCAAAACCTCAGATAATATGCAGGTACAATGATAGGCCTGTCTGGGTTTTCTAAAGGGACCTAAAATATTCATGATTTTGCAGTTCAAGGGGTGCTGAGCTAAGACTTCAGTGCCAACCTCTGGGCACCAGCCAAAACATTAGAGCGACCTCATCACCTTTTCACACACAAGCTTTCAATTAAACCAGACAGGCATGGTCTACTGCACCGGGGAGTTAAGGGGGTTCAGTCTAGGCTTATCCACAAATGTCTTACTAAGTGTACACTTGCCAACATAACGGCCGTTTCCCAATTCCCCGACGGCACGCTTGTTAGCGTCCTTGGAACGGGATATGCGTCAGATCCGGCGCGACAAGGGCCGTTCCATTCGTTTTTTCCCCCCTGCACCGTCAAGACGAGCTCTGAACGGCGCCGTCGTTTCCATGGAAATCGGGGCGTGGACCAAGTGTGCAAACATGCACGCTTCGCACACTTAAAAGCCCCAGCATGCACAGCGCGGGACTACAAAGACCGACTCGCCAGCGACATCCACAAGTGAGAGTTGCGACGTCACTATAAAATATACGTACTGGTTCACCTCACCTACAACTATGCTACATGAAACTCTTCATAAACTACGCTAAACATGTGTGACGGTAGCCGTAACGGCATAGATCACGGCACCTGTATTACCGTTCACATGCTTTTCCCCTTACACTTCTGTATTTCCTTTGCTGTTGTAATGCTGGATATTCTACAGTATCGCCATGTCCAACATTTACTCTAAGCTGCGCACTGTTCGCACATTCTCAGCGCACAAGAAAACTTGTGCAGCGCCCTGTAAATCAGGGATGAAAGGGCTTTTTATTCAGCCGCGGGGGCATTTTTTTTATATCTGCAAAGTGCGAGCCGTGCGGGGGGGGGGGGTCATTTCGGATGTGGAGTTAGTGTGTTTGCTCAGACACATTAAAAATTAGGGGGAACATTGGCCATGTCCCAATTCCAAGTATTACTAGTCGCAATAGTATAATATTTTTGTCTTTAGGGAACAAGGAGCAGACCACCCGGCTCATTGAGCTGAGGCGGGACCTGTTCAATTTCGCAGGCGGCCATGTGAGAAACGTAGTGCACTAAGGACAGAGCGAGTATGCGCCGTCTCGACGACAGACCGACGGCACACTCACAAGCGTGCCGTCGCTGAATTGGGAAACGGCCAACGACTATACCTGACAATGTTAGGGGAAAAGTTAAAGTCAAATTGTCAGGACATACTCAAACCATATGGTAAGACTGGATTAGCATTTAGGGCTGCACATTCAATCAAAAAAAAAACAAAAAAACATGGTTCAGTCTTTTTAATAGAGGGGTCTACAGTCAATCCAGCTTAACCTGCCTAATGTCAGATTGATATGTGTAACTCTCTGGAATGAGTTCTCCACATTTCTCAAACTGGAACGGCTCTCGCTGAAAGCAGTTGGGAAAAGGCAGAAAGCTGATTAAGCGTCACAGCACATCAGAACACCGGAGCAAGCAGGGAAATCAAACTTTTGTTAAATCCGTACAGTCCACAACTGCACAAAGTACTTACCCTTTGCATGTTTTCTCATTTTCGTAGTCTTTATTGCACTAAAAAACGTATAAAACACATTAATTCTTACTCTGAGCGGGCCTCCGTCTCTATAAATCTCACTCTTCTTTGACTTTGTTTCTGTGGAAATGCCTTTCCTTTCTTAATCTTCCACAGTATTACATAAAATATGTCTCCATTGGGGAGTGGGTTTTAGGGTTTTAACTTTTAACTTGTAGATTTTAAATAAATGTACAAATCAATCACACAGCACGCTGCCAGGGGAATCCCTGTTACGCACCAGGAAGGGAGTTCCCCTGTTGCCAGCGTGGTGCGTGCTTCGGCTATGTTTTTCCGCACTGAAAAATAGTTCCCACCCAAAATGACCAAGTCAAGCTCTCCGTGTTGATTTGTACATTTATTTGCACTCGATATGAATGCGCACTACACAGAAAGTAATTGGGAAACATATCGAGCAAATTAATTCCTTTTGGCCGAAATATTTCTCTGGCGACGTTAGACTCCAGTCTAACGCGGAGGAGCATCAGATACCGCGGCGGTCAGTGGTGACAGACTCGGACAATGGCTGGGTGACCAGGAAAACGCTTTCCACCACTTATTTTAGTCTCTGGACTGTGAGGAGATGCCCAAATTTGACCTGGGGGTGGCATATCCCTTTAAAGGCATCAATATTGACTGGTAACCACATTGATTTGCTACTCAAATTTATCAATACAAGTTCTGTACATATTCTTTCATTTTGCTTTTGTAATGCTCCTTCAAATTAATATGCACCACACTAAAAACAATTAGCTGAATGTGTCTAGAGGGTTATAATCAAACTAATGGGGGTCGTAATATTTCCCTTGGGTTCTAATTGCTTTACTGTTTTAGCTCTGATACATACAGAGATATAGCCACTGGCTGCCAATGTAGTGATGCTAATTATATATGGCAAAACAGAGCTGTCAGGCAGTTGGCCTCTTTAGCAGCTAATCACCCGCTTCACAAGCTTCACAAATGACCTAGAAACACCAACCAAAAGTCAACATGCTTTCACTCTCATTGTGCAGACACGATAATAATCACACTGCTACTTTACGGAGTTTTTGCAATAGTTATCTAGCAGGTGCAACATTTTACATTATGGATTTTGTCTTCTTCAATTGAGTGTCTATAAATACAGTTCTTGTTTAGTTTGCTCTACTAAAACTTTTCCAGAAAACTGCCAGTTACCTGAATTTACATGGTGAACCAGTGAGGTTAGCCAATAGAAGACACATTAAGTCACATTCACAAATTTTATTCAGGGAGGACATCTGGTGTAAAAAAAATATATATATCAAAACATTACTAAACAAAACATAACCTCAGAAAAAGGTGCTACCTTTTAATGGAAGTCTCTGCCTTTGTACAGTCATTTCTCCCTGACAAAAACAGACTGGTACCACACCAAACTCTGATTCTCTGTCAGTATTTCCAGGATGTGGATAAAAATATAAACATAAAAACATAAAACATGGCCTCATAGTTACACAATGTTCTTTTATAACAACTGTGGGACTGTACAGCACTTTCCTTTACTACGGCAACAAAATTTTACGAAACAAACAGCCCTTTCTGTAAAAGTCAACCAATAAAACGGGATTTCCACTCATTTTTAATAGTCGTAAACCACAACACAGAGCATTTTACTGGTGAAACTCAGCCATAAGCAGTTCCTACCCATACGGCACCAGTAATGCTGGTATGGTACACTGATAAATCAAAACTTATCCACAAAACCACTCGAGATGGGTAATGTAAAGTCTGTTTGTTTTTTGTTTTGTTTTGAAGGTATACAGACTATTAAAGGTACACTGTGTAACTTTTCTGGTGAAGGGTCGGTCAAACACTTTTCTCCCTGAAGACGTTATTGCTTTGTCAGGAATATTTCACAGTATGGCATTAAACTTCTTCATGGAGACTAACCCAGACCAAGTTACAGGTGAGATCAGTGGAGAGACAACCCTGCTCACAGTCAGAATGGTCTGTTTTTCTAGGTATCTTTGAGCAATAAAACTTTTAAAATAAATGTAATTGAATAAATGTAAGGTAGAGTTGTTTAATGTCATACTGTGGAACATTCCAGGCAGAGCAATGACATCCAAAGAAAGAAGCAGGTGCCGGACGCCCAACCAAAACATTAAACAGAGCACCTTTAAGTAAACCACTAAAACAGTTGCTAAAATAGTAGAAAATAGTAGATTTAAGTAGAACAGTAGTAGAACAGAAAGTGCAATAGCACCATCCACCTATGCGCCACGAATCCTACACACTGGGGCTTTAAAGGGATATGCCACCCCCAGGTCAAATTTGGGCATCTCCCCACAGTCCAGAGACTAAAATAAGTGGTGGAAAGCGTTTTCCTGGTCACCCAGCCATTGTCCGAGTCTGTCAGCACTGACCGCCACGGTATCTGCAGCTACTCCGCGTTAGACTGGAGTCTAACCGCGCCAGAGAAAGATTTCGGCCAAAAGGAATTAATTTGCTCGATGCGTTTCCCAATTACTTTCTGTGTAGTGCGCATTCATATCAAGTGCAAATAAATGTACAAATCAACACGAAGAGCTTGCCTTGGTCATTTTGGGTGGGAACTATTTTTCAGTGCGGAACAATAAAGCCGAAGCACGCACCACGCTGCGCAACAGGGGAACTCCCTTCCTGGTCCGTAACAGGGATTCCCCTGGCAGCGTGCTGCGTGCTTCGGCACAAGCCGCGCGCCGCTACTGTATAAATAAAACGCGGTCCCGTTTTTTTTTTTTTTCCTCATGAAAACACACATTCCCGATGTACCATGACACTCTACACATTAGAGGTAAGATCTTGAGCCCAAGCCTGAGCCCAACCCGACCCGAAATTCGGGTCGGGTCGGGCCTAAAATGTCAATCATTGCTTCGGGTCGGGTCGGGCTTCTCTCTCGCTGACTTTTTTAAAATAAATATGTGTTTATAAAATAAATATAAAATAAATAAATATGTTTATAAAAATGTATACTAAAACGATGTGTGGATACTAAACTAAGGAATACTTGTTTTAAAATAACTAATTTGGATAAAACAGAGAAGGCGCTGTAATGTAATTGCTATTTAACTACTAAACAGGAGCCGCAGAGCAAGAGCATGCTCTGCGCACGTGAACGCCGCCCTCTTAATAATCTTCCCCTCCGCAAGTCCGCATCTATTTTGACCTGGTATCCTCAATATGGAGGAGCAAGAAGTTAAGGATAAACTAAAGACAGGAGAACTGAAAAGACAAACACGCACCGGTAAGAGTAAGGTGTGGAAAAGCTTCAAATTGATTGTTGAAAATGCTCTCTGCTTCTCTCTCTTAAAGTGCCGCGCTAGATTCTTAAGGACGTACTGCTGCTGTGGTTTATGGCCCAATTTTCAGCCCGTCAAAATGACGGACGGCCTTAAATTTTTCCCGTCAACTCTTTAAAAAATCCATCAATGATGGAAAATTGTCGGTTAATGTACCCTCTGCAGAAACAGAAATATAAAAGATGTAAATGTTTATACAGTCTTGTTTAACTTAGATTTCGTTACAAAAGACAGGCTTTAATTTGTTATCATAAATCACCCCTCCTCCTCCCGAGTCCTCACAAATAAAATATGAAATTTCGGGTTTGCTTCGGGCTCGGGCCTGCAAATCAAGTTAATTGGTCGGGCTCGGGCCGGGTCGGGCTTTAATACCCGCGGGCCGGGTCGGGTCGGGCTGGATTTTTTAAGCCCGATCTTATCTCTACTACACATCAAATGAAACCTTACAGTCTCCTCTTTTTGACTATGCAATTAATTTCCCTGCACAATAATCACTCCCGTGCACATGGGGCTTTTATACGGAAAAGCACAAAACGAGGTTAGCTTACCTTAGAATGCTTTGCACAGGTCAAACTCTGTATTTCACCATAAACTTGCTCTCAATTTGTCCGTAAGGATCCAGCAAATAAAATCCAGTAAAACAATTTAGTCCAAAACACATGTTAGATCCATTACGACATCTGATCCGGCAGCATGCTTGTGTTGTTTACCCAAAACCACGAGCCTTGCCGAAGGCGAAGGCGGAGACCAAATGTCCTTCTGTGGCTCTCGTATTCAAAATGGCTGCCTCTGCATGGGGAAGATCCCCCTTTCATGTGACTATATCATAGTCCAAAAGAATACTTTGATTTCATGATGGAAGTGAAAAGGCTTGGAAAACAATGCATTTTTTAATGGGTATCTTCAATTTCAGTAATTAAAAGGTCCCATGGCATGAAACTTTCACTTTCTGAGGTTTTTGAACGTTAATGTGAGCTCCCCTACCCTGTTTAGGCCCCCCCCCCCCCCATGGTTAAAAGTTGCGAAATGTCTAAACTGAGCATTTGCGATCCTTTTCTGCATTACAAAAAATCGGAGCTCAAACGGACGATTTTGAACAAGGCACCTTATTGACGTCAGATTGAAAAAAGAAATGCAAATGCAGTTCCACCCCCGTCTGTCTGTACTCAGCGTCTCTGTAAATCACGCCCAGAGAGTTTGGACTGCGAATGCGCTAGGCAATGCGAAATGCGTTTTTTTATTTGCCCGGAGGCACGTCCGAGTGTTTCTAGGCTCGGAAGTCCTTTATCTGAGCCTCTGGACCTTTGAACAGCCATGGTTTAATTTTATTTTCTGTGGAAATGTGTTTATTTTTCA
Source organism: Paratrypauchen microcephalus (assembly GCA_036785185.1). NCBI lineage: Eukaryota > Metazoa > Chordata > Actinopteri > Gobiiformes > Gobiidae > Paratrypauchen > Paratrypauchen microcephalus. The sequence continues at coordinate 2,871,212 of JAVJIX010000090.1, read as the reverse complement.
ATGGAACGCTTCAAATCTCTCCCCCCGTGCAAAAACACGGAAATGGATCAGCTCAAAGCGGAGAGTTTGGCCACGCCCCCACCCTCTACTATAGGCCAGCTCTTTTCTCCTCATTTGCATTCAAGCAACAACGCCCAGAATAAAGTGTTTGAGAGAGATATTTATGACTCTTTCTCATCTTATCTCTGTTTCTCATGCACCGAGTGTTGATTTTGAAGAAGGATTCATTTACAGTATTAGGGAACCATTAAGGAGCCATATAAAAGCATCAAGAAGTACCATGTCATGGGATCTTTAACGGGTAAAAATCTTACACACTGTCCCTTTAACCTTTCATCTGTTCTATGGGGTTTCAATGCAATCTGTCAACACTCCACCACTTCCCTGGTTAAGTATTAATCACATGTTCTCAATGTCTGGTCTTGTAATAGGACATTAAACACTGGAGCTGGGAGCTTTATCATTTTGTATAGTACATGCCCATTATACATAAAAAACACAAGGTGAGATTGTATTATGCTACTCCTAAGCCTGGATAAATGGTGAAAGTTTTACAGAGAGAATACTGCTTATGAGGGTGAAAAGTAACAAAGCAAGAATTCTGTTTATCTTTTGATGACATAGGGGTGTCACAATATCAAAATACTAATATTAGGGCTGCAAGACTGATGAGCAAATCACATTTTTGAAGTACCATAATTTCCCCACAAATAACAAAATATCCTGCACAATATTCTGCACACTGCTATTGCTGTAGTTTAGGTCTGTATGAACATGCCCTGTAATGTGATTCTTGTGTATTAGGTTGTCAGTTCATATTTCAGTCTTTTTGGGCGTGTGAGCCTTGATAAGAATTGTATTATTAAAACATAAAATGAATCAGAAGGCTTGTCAGAAAAATTGCAAATTGATATTTTTCTCAAATCAGCCCTAACTAATGTGAATATTATGAGAAAAAACTTTCACGTGATTCAATAGACTAACACTCCTGTATGTGATCATCTTCTGTAAAGTAAAGTTAAGATGACATATAGCGAGATAAGGCACTTAAGGCTTTTATTTTTTGGAAGAGACTGATCTGAAATTGCTGTTTTTATATTAAGTTTTAGTTCTTATGGTTATGTGGAGACCTGTATAATCACGATTAGCAATTAACTGAATAATCTTCATCCCTAACAATTAACATGTGTGGACCATAAATCCTTATCCAAATCCCAATGAGACTTATATTTGACCATATTGCTGCCTACTTGTCAGTCAAATGCTGTGTCCAGGAGCTTTGGGCATGCATCTGTTTATGTAAGAACACACATGGTTTGATTCACCCCACACAGGATAATAGTGTTTTTGGACAGTGGCATGCAGCCTCCCTCCTGCACGCTGATCATCTTTGGTTTCAAAACATACTGCATAAACCAGTAACAATGGAGATTTTGAATGAAAAAAATGTGCCATGTAATTTTGTATTTTCTAAACAATTTTTTGCCGAAGTATAAATTGTGATCTTAGTGAAATACAGTATTTTTCTGGCAACGCCTTGTTTTGCACACCATTTTATCTGCCATATAAACACTGGTAGAGCAAGACGGACCAGAAAGTGCAAATCTACAATTCGTTTTGTTTTGTATTCATTAAAAGGATGGGAGCCAGCAAGCAGTACTTCACAAAGACATTACATAAATATTTGCCAGGGTTTGTCAAAAAGGAGATCAAAGCAAGACAATGAACTAAACCAGTCTATGCACACTACTCCTAAAACAAAAAGAGTTGAATCCATAACATTTTGAGAACGACTCTTGCAATAATTTTCTGATATGCAGCTAATAATGATGATTCAACAGCAATGCATATGAGGGGTATCCAGTGCCTTCATTGTTGTCCTGTGCACGCTATAGTTTGATAAATGTTCCATAGGCCGTCCTTGGCGGTACCACTTTATCTCCTTTCCTACTTAACACTGTCATATTGTTATGGTGTCAATACTTCTTCCAATGACCGATTCCCTATTGTGCCCGAGTATAACAACAGGAAAGCCGTTTAGACTAAGAAGCAATGTAACACACTTGAATCTTTCCAGTCTGTTAAAATGAGTTGGGAGCTTATTCATCATACACAAACCCTTTTAAGTTAATTACTTTGATGGAGCAGAGGCTGACACAGAAACAGAAAAGACTGGGTCAGGAGGCCTCAGGGCAGTCACTGTCTCCTATGGGGCTTAACAGAAAGAGAGCAAATATGCTCAAAAGAATAGTCTGAGTGTGACAAAGGACCTATGGATTCAGTCATCAATGGTTAACGAAACTGTATATAAAGTACATATACACATGTATCATGTGGGTCAAAAATGTCATCAAATTGTTCAGATTAAAACATTATCTATTTTGGCTTTTGGGCATTTGCTTTAAATATTCATTTGGTTATATACAGAGTGCAGGTCTGTTTTTTCAAGGAAATCCCTCTTGACTGGAACATCACTGTAAATCCTACTGCATTTAACTTGTATGTTTACGTGTAAATGGGTATTTTTGGCTTTATACCTACCACTTACTAACACAGCTAGAATAGATGTTGACAAAACACAAGAAATGCTTCTTCATTTGAAGTAATCACAAGAGTAAATCATCAGTAAAATAATTTGCCATTTATGTTAACGATCAATGAGTTGAAGTCGTAGTTACATGTGTTATTGTCTCATATATTGTACTGTGACATACCTATATCTCCCTGAAGGCTGGTGGCATGGGGCATCCGGCTGGATGCAGTGGACTCTCCATCACTGGGCCAAACGGGTCCTGGTCTATGCCCCCCAGAACCCACCACCAACACCTGCCCCTGAAGCTGTTTTAACCTCTTCTGTGACAGCGGCGTGGGGGGGCTGATGCTCTCAAACGACTGCTGAGAATTCTGGGAGGGCGAGCGGCTCTTGTCCCGATGGTACATGGGGTAAGCTGTGGTGGGACTGGGGGACACATGGCTGGACTGTCCCGAAGAAAAGTCCTCCTCGCTGGATGTTAAGTTCTCATTGGAGCTACAGTCTGGTGTGTAGCCTTCCTCAAAACTGCCTGGAGAATAGGAACGCCTTGGCCATGTTAAATTGGCATCATCCTCAATGGTCAGGTCTCTAATGTTGATAACTTTAGTTTCACTTTCTGGCATCATTCCACCAACATAAACAGTGGTATAGGGTTGACACTCAGTTGGCTTTGGAATTGAATTGTCTTTTTGGGATTGCAAGTGAAATTCTTGCTCATTATTCAACCCAACATAGTTCCCGTCAGTAGATCCCCTTCTTTGTACACATTTATTATTCACCTCCTTAGTGGAAGCAGACAGGTTAACTGGCAGCGAATTGAGTGATCTCTTCCTTTCCATTTGCATAGCCTGACTACCAAGTGTGCTTATTTTGTCTGAAACATCTTTATCATTCACTTTTACCAGTCCTTTTTCATGGTGGTATTCCATATTGACATAAAACGGCTTTTCAGGACCCCCCACCACTGTCAGACCTCTGCTATCTGCACCTGTGTGAGAATTGGCTCTGCGAATTCGCTCAAAGTTGGACCTTATCGCCGCCACAGATCCTGGTCCAGTGGGGATATCTGGAATGTCTGTACTGTCTTGTCTCACAGGGGATGCCCTATCTTTGGCCAAATCACTATGAGGATGCGACTTACACCTGGTTGGTTTGTTGATCTTCCTGTCTTGGCCACTGTCCATGCCGTTGTCATTCTGCACCACTGGTTTAAATCCCCATCTCTGACCGTCATATGACTTCTTCTCTTTTGCCAGTAAAGTCTGCAGGTAGATCATACGAAAGCGCTCTTTGTTTACTTCCTTCTCTAAGTGCTTGATAGAGGACTTGCATTTATCCAGTTCCTGCTCAATCTCATCCATTGAGTTCAGCTCCATACAAGGAGGATCGGACTCAGGGAACTGGGCCCTCCAAGAATCTACAAATCCAACTGGCTCCATCATGTTTGTCAGTGTTATTCCAAGGGACAATCAACCAATGATGTTGATGTTGAATTTGTTAAAATCCAAGATTGATTTTAAATGACAAAACTTCAGAACTTCCATTGCGCTGTCAGGATAAAGTGGATAAATGATTGTAGTCCTTTCTGCTTACAAGTATCTACAGACACAAAATTCGGAAAATCCTTGGAAAAAAGTAGAAATCAATGTTGGAAAACGACAGAGTCCACGTTTGTGTTAGCAGTTCTCAAGAGATACTTGTGTCTTGCTCAGTTGTGAGTGTCACAGACTGACTCACAGTCCACTGCTGTCTGAAGTCTACTCCTCGTCCAGTTCAGTCACAGCTCAAAATGGGAGGGGCTACATAAACAAAAAGAAGATAACACAAAAAAATCAGAGCAAAAACACTAGTTAATCATCCACAAACGAGTCTAGATACCTCGTGTTTCCAATAAAACGCAGAACAAAGCTCGAAAAAGACTGGTTGGCAGTATCTTGAGTGTGGTACAAAACCCTATTATCTACATTTTGTATTCTGAGATTAGATAGCCTACAAAAGTCCGTGGGAAACTTACATCTACGGCGAGAAGTGAACTTGACGTCCATTAGTTTACCAGCAGGTAGACTAATAGAAAGTGAAATCACGTACCTTGTAATAAAATGCCAAATCAAAACGGTGTATGTTGTCAAATCTTTGGTATCTTCGTTATAAACACTAAACGGCGCATATGCAACAGCAAATATGCTCTGCGTAGACAGGGTTTCTCTGATCCGATGGCTCATTCAGGTTTGCGATGAAAAATCTGATGATACGTAATCCTGGGAGTGCATTGTTTTGAAAGAAGTTATTAAGTGCCTCGTGTGGAAATATCGCCATCTGACGGTTCAAAAGTTCAGAGACAGCGTGGTTGCCAGATAAGAGTCAATACGTTCATAATCCAGTAATTTACTCCCCGTTCTGTCATCACCATCACCAACAACAGCAAGGGCACCAAAATATGGCAAAATACCAGCCTTAAACAAGATGTAAAAACAAAATATTGTGTTCATTGACAGTGATGTTTGACAGGACCTGTACATAGACTCGTTGTACTCCACCGCCATCTGTTGGAAACCACTCGAATATTTTTTCGTAGGTTTTATGTTTGCCATTTTGCCTAATTTACCATAAACATGTATCTTATGTTTCAGTTTATTTTAAAGAATTAAAATTAACGAAATTATAAATGTATCCCATAGAAATAATCCAAATCATGGAAGCAGAGCAACGTAAAAAAAAAAAAAACTTCTTCCGGTTACAGGCTTCTCTGTTTCCATGGGAACATTAGCTCCGTTAGCTTCGTTCGTTGGAAAGCGCCGGTGCTTGATACGTTTATATCTTTAGTTTAGACTAATCTCTGTAGAATGCACTTCGAACGATCTGTTTTCAAACAAGATAGTTGTTTTATCCAATACGCGGGTTGCTAGATCGTGGAGAGCAGGGGCGAGTTGGGCTAGCTATCTTTTTGGAGTGGACATATCGTAACAAAATGAGTGAACAACTAAAGTTCATCGTTGAGCAGCTAAACAGGGAGCCATTCAAGAAAAACTTAAACCTTATCACATTTGATTCTCTCGAGCCAGTGCAACTGCTACAGATTTTAAATGATGTTTTGGCTGAGGTTGACCCAAAGGTAACTGTTTTTATGGGCTGTAAAGTGAAATTGTTTAGAGAAACTGGATAGAAATGTTATGTGTTAGCAAAACCTTTTAGCTGACCTAACGTTAATAATCATATTTTATTTCTGTAACTAATTATATGTGGCAAGTCAGTTTACAGGAATGGCCTATTTTTTGGTATTTTACCTGCAGCATGCTATAGACATCCGTGAAGAAATGCCTGAACAGACAACCAAAAGGATGTGTGCTCTTCTGGGAATGCTTAAGTACAAGCCACCGGGAAACCTATCTGATGTGTAAGAATTTATGACCATTAATGTTATTATTATTGTTTAATTAACAGCCTGTATGTCATCATTCTTGTAGGAGCAGATTCAGACAGGGCTTGGTTACAGGCAGTAAACAAGTGGTTCACCCCATCCTCTTCTGGTTACTGCAGAAGGTCCCTGAGCTGAAGAAACGTGCCTATTTGGCCCGATTTCTTGTTAAATTAGAGATACCAGCTGAATTCTTGCAGGACGATGTCATCAATGAGACTTATCATCAGGTTTGTCAAAGTTAAATGTTACAAACAGGACCTGCCATAAACCACACACACTTGAAAACAGAAGCTGTTTTGAATCTCATTTGTATGTTTACAGTATGAAGAACTGGTGGAAGGTTTTAAGACCTATCACAAGGAGTGCGAGCAGCTGAGGACGTCTGGGTTTTCCACAGCCGAGATTAGAAGGGTATACAGCATTACGCTAATGTTTGTAAGACAGATGGAACGGCTTTGGAGTGTTGATCTCCTAAAGTACCTGTAATGGTTAAAATATATCTTTTGGGGAGTAAAAACTAGCAGCTGTAACACTGTACAAGTAAAAGTTATAAAATGTAATATTTTCTGGCCCACAAACATTTTCTTGCATGTTTACAATGTGTACAATTTTTTTCAGCAAATAACCAGCAAGTCCTAACTTATTATTTATGTTTTCTTGAGCAGGACATCAGTGCAATGGAGGAAGAGAAAGACCAGCTGATCAAGCGTGTGGAAAGGCTGAAGAAGAGGGTAAGAGGCCTCTGCTTCTTGTGATGCCTCAAAGTGTTTTGGGATTTACACCTTGACAATGGAGTAGTAGGAATGAAAACAGGACCTTGGACATGTGTTCCTACCTTCTTTATTAGACTACATAAGCTTTGAGGCACTAGGAGTGCTGTCTAATGAGGTGCTGATTTGATAGGTCTTTGCACTAAGCTCCTGTGAAAAGGTGAAATCTGAGTCTGCTGTTAGAGATGTATGTCTAGCTATTTCAGATGTCCAAGGAATGATGTTGGTCTTCTTCTATGTACCACCAGGTGGAGTCGGTGTCCAACCATCAGAGGATGCTGGAGCAAGCCAGGCAGCTGCGAGTGGAGAAGGAGAGGGAGGAGGGACTGGCTCATCAGAAACAAGAGCAGAAGAATCAGGTGATTGTAGTTTACTGTTTAAAGTTATTACCAGTCAAATAATATCCTAGTAATCTGTTATTCAAAATGATAACAGTGTTTTGTTCTGATACAACAACTATTGTATAGTATAAGTTATTATTTTTAAACTTGTGGTTCTTGTCTGGAACTTGGTCTGTTCTTATCAGGGTGTGGAGTGGAATGTTGATGTGTAATTTATGTTTGTGGTTGTATAGATTGTAAAGATTATAACATCTTTTTAACAGGCAAAGTAAATATAGGCTGTCTAGCTGTATAGGTTTAGTGATGCCTATCTTATCTTTATCACTACCCTCACTGACATTGTGTCTATATGCCACTTGATAGGTATACCCAATCAACAGCCATTTTAAATGATCTATTACTAACAGTATGGTTTATAATATTAATATAATGCATAGCAAAGAGAATTAATTACTTATGACTATGACTAATTGGAAAAAATAATCTCTTACTAGATGATTACTAAAATAAAATGTTAGTTGCAGCTCACTTACCAAAAGTACATGTGATTCTATTTTTAGTATTTATGAGGTGTAAACATACGTAATATTTGATCGTATTTTGCCTCGTAGCTTTTTCAGGCCGAACAGAGACTCCAGAGGTCCCAGCAGCAGTTGAAGGATTTGCGACAGGCTTCAGCTGATGCCAGTCCAGAAAGTGAGTAATGTCATGGTACACGTGTTACTGCAGGCAGAAGAGCACAAAGGATCAATCTGAGCTATGGGGAGTATCCTGTTAAAAGCCTCTGATCTGCTCAAATGCTCTATTTAAATACACATCTTTGAAGTCCAATAACAGAGCCTATCTGATGTGAAATTACTCCCCTTATTTCCATGAGCCCCCGAGAAGGGATTTACACATTTGCAGTTCCTAAAATGGATCACATGGGACAGTGTACAAGATTAAAGACAATTATCAGAATATCTCCTGGTTTAAAGTGTTCAAATGGACTTATGACACAACTGTGATGATTACATAAGAGCTGCAATAACGTTTGACCAAAAACAAAGCAGATGACATAACTTAAATTGGTTTGACTTTAAAAGCATGTTGTCTTATACTGCTAGTCTTTCCTAAAGCAATTTTTGTTTTTTATTAAATTAATTGTCCATATAGGCTTAATGAAGAGACTTGAAGAGGAGATCAAGATAAACTCCTACATGGTTTTGGAAAAATTACCTAAGGAGCTTGACAGCATGCGAAGAACGGTGCAGTTTCTTCAGAAAGTGGTATCTGAACCTGCCATGGGCCAAGCAGATATTCAGGAGCTAGAGTACAAGGTAAAATTACATGACTATTATGAATCTTCAACCAAATGTTACAATATATTCTTCTTTTTACAGATTAAAGATGTTGATTCACAAATAAACCAGTTAATAGAGAAGAGGATGATGAGAAATGACCCAATGGATGACAAATTGACTCTATATAGGCAACAGGTAAACGCATACTTTATTCGGTTACATGAAATTGACTTTTATGAACTTTGTTAAGAAACGTGTTATAATGGTTATTTTACTCAATGTTGTATTTTGATTGATTCATGCATGTTTGAGTAATCCTGTATTGTCTTGAATTTGAGGTTTGAATGCTCAGAAAATTGGTATAATTTCACTAATCCGCACTCCTGTACTTACATTCAAAACATTTATACTTCTAGGTCATACACCTAGGGTTAAAATGTTCCGTATTGTTTCAACAATACAAACGCATAAATGAACATCTGCTGTTTGTTGTGTTGAAATGCCACTATGGAGAGGCAGGGCTTATCTATACAATATTATGATTATTATGATTATTATATTATGATATATTATCCAATACTGCAGTTTACAATTGACATAATGTCTACAGGTCTGGTCAACAGTTGTGTTAAACACTTAGTAAAAAGTATTATATGCATATCTTCTTTAACTTGAAATTTACAATATGTATGTAGACATAAATCATGCTGTCTTTCTCTTGTGATGTGATTATTCAGGCCTCCATAATCATACGAAAGAAGGAGGCTAAAGCCGAGGAGCTGCAGGAGGCGAGGGAGGAGCTCTCTAATGCAGAGAAAGAGCTCAATCAGAGAGGCGACTATGGAGCAGATGGAGAGGGCATGGTCAAAAGTGAAGAGGTAAACTAAATAGCCTAATAATTAATGAAAGATTGGTTTGTATTGTTGGGCAGTCTGCTTTTATTTAAAAAAAAAAAAAACACTTTATAAGCTTGGTTGTCTTAAGGGCCCACAATATAACAAAAAGTACTCTTGTTTTGTTGCCTTTTTACACCAAAATATATTGCAGCCAAAAAAATGTTGAAATAACATTACGGCATTTAGTGTGATGATTTGATCAGAATGCATTTATATGGGCAGATGCTTTTGTATTGAATGTTTAAGTCAAACAAATTGTCTGGAATACTTTGTTTGTAGTAATAGATTACAGTAGCCCATGTTTTACTGAAATTTGCTTATGAGCATTTGCTACACCATTGATCGTGTGGTTCTGGCCCTCTGCTACATGCGTACTATGGCACTTAAGGGAAAAAATAATTGCCTATTTCTTCTTCCTCCTCCTGAGATTGTTCATGGATGACTAATGACACCCCAATGATTCGCAGACCAGGTCATCCCAAAGTGAGGACACAGAGTGGCTTGTGTTCACACGAGCAGCTAATTCAGATAAAGTCATGATAAAGTGCATAAGTGAAAGGAGCTCATGTGCCTGCTAAACCTCACACCTATCTAGTGATTTTGCTGTCTGTCCCACACCCACAACAGCCTAATGCATATAACCCTTTGTCAATGGACAGTAAATAAACAAGTCCATTCTGAACAGTTGAGGTAACCCCCGAGTCAACTTCAGAAACGTGTCCACAGACAGATTTTCAAAGCTGTGACAACACAAGATTCTATTTCTGTTCTTATCCAAACACAGGCAACCTCGCAACCCAAAGTTACTTATCCTTCTTCGTCTCTCCCCCTTGTTCCCATACAAGTCTAAAATTAGATCACAACAGAGAAAGTACAGGACGAGGGACAATATCAGACACACGCTCAGAAAGATGAACTTCTCTAATCTTTTGTGTAATCAGACTGCAGGCTCATGTTGTAAAACCAACTATCTCTATTTTTATCATGACAAAGAGGTTTCCAGGTTTTAAGACAGGATGTGGACAGTACAGTGTCAGCGTAAAATGGAAAGTCTGACTCAATTGTGTACATTTTCTAGTTCTAGAAAATCACTTTTATATGAAAACAGGAACTTCTTAATATGGATGAGGTTTAAAAACATCTACCCATCTCTGCTTTAGGGTATGCTCCAATTATTCAAATCTTATCGCCTCCAATGGTTAATCAGTTATGGGCTAGTCTTCTGCACATAGGTGGCACTCCTAGTATAAAATATTTCCAGTGTCAATGTCCTTCTTTTGAGTGAAGGTGGTACATTCTTGGATCTGATCCTCTCCTCTTTACTGTTTTTAACCCATGTCAATTTAAATACATGCAGTGTCCTTATATGTGCAGTATAATTTGGCTATAGGGGGGAATGGAATGGGACTGTTTGTAAGGACAGAGACAGCACTTGAATGGAGTAAATGGAAAATGTTTAGTGAAGGTAGGTTATCAAAGTCCTCAGTCACGGCCCAAGAGGAGACGATCACTTTATCTGTGATATTTTCCATTCTGCTAGCTATGTGTCACCACATGCCACCCACCAACTGTAGGCTCTCACTCACAGATGACTGCATGTGGACGTCACTGCACGAAACCTGACACCACTGTATCACACTACTAAACTATTATATTCAGAATTAAGGCTGGACAATTAATCTAATTTGAATCAAGATTAAGATTCAGTCATTTCTAATTGTCAATTATGAGTTTGGGTCTTTTTAATGGAGAGGTCTACAGCATTGAATTACTTTTTTACACCAAGTTCCACCTGTCTGAGTACCACTAGATTTAAATCAGCTATATAAAATGACTATTCCAGGTTTAATCTAGGGCAAAACCTAATTCTGTCTATCATTTCAACTGTAGTTCTAAACAGGATATTATTCAGACAAAAAGTGAATAAAATTGACTCAAAATTAGCGAATCCCACATACTGAGAGCTGTCCAAGGTGGAAGGTACATGTCTCACAGTTTGAGAAGCGCTGGTCTACACTACAGTCAAAGCTCTGTCAGTAAAAGCATGTGATTCAGACTTTGGAGGAAGAAATCTGACTATTGATGGCATTCATTCAACATTATGTATAGTTTATCTTCAGGAAATTCATATGCCTGGTCTTAGAGATGACCACAAGAAACTATACCTAAGTCAATGGCCTACAGACAGACAGTGTGTAGTGGATAAGCACATGTTATCACCTGTTATCAGTGGCTCCCAACTGGTATCATTGTGGCAAATGGAGTGCGCTTTACTCCAAGTGTTTCGGCTAGATTGGATATTGACGTTTACATGAGACAAGATAGTCTAGCATGAAAAGGTCAGTAAATTAACATATTTCCCATTGCAGCTGGTTGTGTTAGTTTGTGAAACATTTTGAGAAAGTCTTTGTGTAGCAATAGATGGAGCATTAACGCCTGAACTAGAACATCATGACTAGTCAGCCACTACTTACATGCACACTTAGCACTAACACTTTGCAGCTATAATAAAAGTCATTATCATAAAACCTATAGACTGCATAAAAAGGTTATATATTCTTTACACAATTGCAACTTATTGCAACTTATTTTTTAGTCTTTAAAATAAATACATATTATTTGTGAAATTTAGTAGAACAACGTAAATGTATGGACCTTGATATGGATTACAGCATCAATATCTGCAAATATTGGTTATCACCATAGCAGGAAGACATACAGTATATATTGGATAATGGTATCTGCTAAAAAAAAAAACAGGAACAGGTCACATGATGTTATATTTGTGTTTGAGCACACATGATGATGTCATAAAACAAATAACAGTCATAGAGCAAAGATGAACAGTCACTTCAAAAAATACTAGAAGGGTTCAAGTCACTGACAAGTTGTCCAGTTTCAGACACATTACAAAACTTGTGGAAGGAGAGAAAAATCTTGGTAATATATACAGATGATATGGTAATATATACAGATGATGGTATAAAATATGGTAATATATACATTTTCTTTAAATTATTACAGAAAACTTCCATACTTGCCAATACTTGCCTACTTCTGAACCTCCTGCCTGGACCACAATTGCACTACTCTCGGTGTTAATGCCCCTCTCTCTTTGCCCTTGGTATCCTGAAATACACAAAAGAATATCCGTGCACATTTGGAGCTTCACACTCCCTCTCTGCCATTTCTGGATCAGTTCTCTAGTGCTAGATTCATTTATAGATTCTTTTTATTGTGTATGAGCTGTGTCCCAGTAGACCAGAGCAGGTTCAGGGTCAGGAGGAACAGGTATCCACTTAAAGTTTCTCCACCGCATGTTGTTGTTTGAAGTTTGACGCTGGCTGTGAACCTGTCTCTGGCTGTGAACCTATCTAGCTCGAATACCATTGCAACCAGGCTTCCCCTTTAATCCCTCCACAGATTTTAAACTTAATTTTGTCCCAGGGCTTTTTATAGCGACTCAGCTGTCCACAATTTCATCACACAGCATTGAACACATTTTAGATTTGTTTCACTTCCTATGGGTGAAATGAAGTAGTTTATTTGCCTTGTGGAAAAGAGACGAAAAAAATAAAAGGATGATATATTCCAATAACACACAGTCCCACTAAACTAAGATGTAATTACGAGGTGCAAACAAGAAAAATGAGTGAATAAGCAACAACCAATCTGTTAGTATACTGAAGTGTAGATGAATTATTATCCTTTGTTTTTAAGAAGCAGGCAGGATCAATAGTCAGGGGCCAGTTCTTCTGTATTGTTACTAATTCACATGTCCAGTAGCCCTACTAGAAGTGTAATCAATATAAGGTGAGACTAGTGATGATTTTGTAACATCTCTGTTTGTGTTTACCTTCAGTTGCAAAAGCTGGTGACGAGGCTTCGCAGCAAAGGAACCCAATACAAGATGCGGCAGAAGGAGTTGGCAGAGCTGCAGACGGAGTACGGAGTCCTACAGCGGACAGAGGACATTCTCACAAAAGAACACGAGACTGTCCAGAAGAGACTGGTAACCCATTCTGCATGCACTGAAGTCAGGCTTACACTGTTGACATTAGAGTGATAAAGGCTGGAGTGAGTTTTTCATGTACATTAAAGGAGTTTACATTATTTTAAACGTTCACTTTAAAAAAGTGCTATAAGCACAACTGAACCTGTGCCTTAATATGCAGATAGAACAGACGACACGTTTTTAGTTAATGGACATCTTATACCACAGCAGCAGAGGCTGCACTTGCACTGATTAATCATTGGTTGCAGATTCTGGCTTTTATGTTGTGAGGATTCCGATCTGAGAGAGTCCTTTTAAACCAACTGAATTTTAGTATTGAAACTGGCAGCCCAAATAAGAGACTCGTGATTGGATAATCATCTTTGGACACCAAATTATTACTTAAAACAACTTTTGTAATTAAGAATAAATCATCATTACAATTGTAGGGGCCTACCTCACATCTGGTTACATAGTTAAGTCACATTTATAGAATTTAGAATAAAGTTTTTGCATACAGTTCCTACAGTTATTATGCTAAATCGTGTTATAGTTGTTTCCCCTCATCATTTACTCACTAGAAGTTGTATTTGGAGTGATATGTGCATGTTTAAACAATCTTTAATGTAGGGTTCTGCAGCACTGTGCAGTAATTTTAGTATTAATTTGATTAAAACAGCCCACAGTGGTTTGCTAGAATGATGTGCACTTATCTTACAATTTTGTGACTTTGTAGCAATGATGTTTATGGTGACGTCAGCTCCCATTAGACACTGCAGTTTTCTAGCGTGGAAGTCAGACGTGTTTGAGTTTTTGTAGATGAATATTGCAATTTAAAATGTCCAAAGTATAACATAATGATCCACTGGAGTCTTCAATTATAATTATATAGCAGATACAAGCGCATTAGCTCTTCTTTATTGGCATTCTCCATAGTATGACAGAGGAGTCAGATATGTGATATTGAGCAGCTGATTACAACAGAGTAATAATTTTACAATTTAATCACCACTGTGGAAAATGATTCAAGAAAAATAAAAACACCCAAGTTGTCATTGTACTGCCAACAAACTATTGAACTGTCAATAGCTTGATACATTATCCTTATCGAGACCGAGTTGTTATTTCTTATCTTTATGTAGAATACCTTGGACAATCATATATAAATAAATAATCTAATAAAGTCAATAAAGTCACTTCTTAATATGGTTCCTTACACTTCAAAAACAACTATTTATTCCCTCATTTCTCTTTCCTAATAAGGGATGTTTCGTTTGACCTGCCAATTTGTGCCAGCTGTGTGTTAGCAGAGAAGTGCTAAAAGCTTCCTGGAAATGACTTGACACCTCTTTGCTGCCCCTGCACCTGACGCACTGCTCTGTGGAGTGACGCAGAGTGGACAAACTGCTATTTCTGAGGCTGCATCTGTTCCTCCTTTTCAGACCACAATATTCGGATTTGTATTATTGGGCACTATAAAAGTCCAGTGTTTAGGTTTACTGTGTAAGTTTTCTGCTGGTGGTGGCACTGGTGGGGCACATAAATAGATTGAAAAAGATCTTACTGTCAGCGATGTCACCTCCCTACAGATCTGACCTGTAAATTGGCCTGGTGGTGTCACCTGCTTGTCTCCTTGAAGATAGAGAAGTTCAATGATAGTAGTCAAGGCAGTGCAGTAATCTCTCTGGAGACAAGGAGATGGTATACACATTTTACACGGTGCACCTTTAATTTATATCAGGAATCAGGAAAAATTTACATTTATACTGCTGTAATGCTGTAACATTAAAACAGCAAATTTCTTTCAAAAGTTCAAAACTCCATGCACAGCTTCCAGGTGCTGATAACAACAGGAACATTGAATAATTCCAGAAAAGAAGAAATTTACCGCACACTCGCTTGACTTTACTCTTATTCCTTTATTGGGCTTAGAGCGAACAACGCGTTTCGCTTCTACAGCGTTATACAGTAGTGAATCCGTTAATCCGTTAATCCAGCATTGAAATCAAATATAAGAATTATGTTTTTATGTGTTATTGTTACTGTGAATGATATGGTGTGTAAATAGTACATGGATGTGTGTGATTGTGTGTTTTGGGTTAATGTTAGTGGGTGTATATTATGTTTTGTTGTGTTACTGCGTAATGAGATGTGTGTCAAAGTTAAATGTGTGATGCTGTGTGTGTGTATGGGTGTGTTTTAAGAGAGAAAATCTTTGATTGCTTTTATTGATATAGACCGTTGTTTTTTATCCATGTAACCAGGGACTGCGGATGGAAATTAGCTTTGTAGCTATACTCTGGTGCAGAACATCTCTGTCTTTGTACATAATGTCTCTGTACATTGTCCCTTCAAATAAAGACTAAACTAATCAGCAAATTTCTTTGTCTGAAGGAAATTGTAGAAGCTGAACGGGGGATTGCTGGCTACAGCAACACACAAGAAGAACTGGAACGAGTGTCTGCCATTAAAAGTGAACTGGACGAGAAGAAAGGCAGAACACTGGACGACATGTCAGAAATGGTGACTTCATTTTCTCCTTTTACTAACACAACTATGGGTTTTTGGTGGTGTACACCAGTGTTTCCCAACCTTTTTTGTGTTGTGTACCCCCTGAGCCTTTTTGTCATACCTCGAGTACCCCCTCACTCATACGTGTTGATAACTCTCCAAAAGTAGAACATGACACAACAGATTATTATCCATCCATCCATTTTCTTCCACTTATCCGGGGCCGGGTCGCGGGGGCAACAGTCTAAGCAGGGACTCCCAGACTTCCTCCACCCCGGACACTTCCTCCAGCTCCTCCGGGGGGACCCCAAGGCGTTCTCAGGCCAGGCGGGACACATAGTCCCTCCAGCGTGTCCTGGGTCTTCCCCGGGGCCTCCTCCCAGTGGGACATGCCCGGAACACCTCCTGAGGGAGGCGACCAGGAGGCATCCGGGACAGATGCCCGAGCCACCTCAGCTGGCTCCTCTCGACGTGGAGAAGCAGCAACAGATTATTAAAGGAAAATCATTTTATTTCATCTCCTTAATTTGAAAATTTAATTCTCAGGCATTTTTTTCCTCTTTTCTTTAACTCAAATTTACTCAAATTAGAATTAAAAAGTTCCAAAAACTCTCCCCCTGTGCCTGGCAGCGACACTGCCAAGTACTTCCTGCAGTCTGCTCGCGTACCCCTAGGGGTACTTGTACCCCTGGTTGGGAAACACTGGTGTACACAGTTGATCAAAGGGCTGACCCATACAGACATAAAGGTCAAGAAACTGACTACAAACTTTTACTAAAGGTGGACAAAAATTATTAACTCATTATTTTTCCCAATGACAGTATCTCACACAAGTCTGAGGATGAAGTATCGCACAAAATGTATTTTGCATGCCTCCAAAATGATATGTAGTTATATATCTATAATGTGTGTGTGTGTGTGTGTGTGTGTGCGTGCGCGTGTGCATATATAATCAATAAAATACAATATAATTATAATATAATTATATTATACAGCCCTGAATAAGTGAAGATGGTGGATGGATAATTAATCATACCACCACACTCAGGGGATGTAAAATGCCTAACTTTAACTTTTTTTCTCTTTATTGTTATTTGTTTTATTTTACTGTCAGTCTCATTATATTCTATGGTACATTGCTGTGCATCTTTTTACAGGTGAAGAAATTAAACTACATGATTGCTCAAAAGAAGGAAGCTTTATCTCCACTTATAAAAGAGCTGAGATCACTGAGAGAGCAAAGCCATGTATGTACCTTAACTAATATATAGTACCCTTACAACAAATGTGTACAAATATGTATGCACTGATTTAGGCTATTTTAAAGTGACATTAGCAAAATCTTGATTAACAAAAATGCAGATGATATGATTTTACGATTTTATAATTTTAAATAGCCCTATTTGCTAAATGTACATATACAGGCATAACATCTTAACAGTCCTGTCTTTTCATAAACTATCAGTCAATGATTAAGTGGAGCGGTGATTTACTGTGGCTGCAAACCTGCTGAGATGTATTTATAGCTCATTAAGAGTAATTTAGATGGTCCATAAATACAGATCGCTATGGGAAAGCCCCTCACAGCATTGGGCTAAACGGGAGGATTACTTTTTCCTACACATGTTCCCAGAATCCGTCTCACTGGTGCAATGTCTCCTGACGAAGAGCCGCAGTATGGACACATAAATAGACTTTTTAAGTGGCTGTTTGAACACCAGCTGTGTGTCTTTGCTATGTGAAAGATTCTCACTTTTTTTTTTACATGTATAGAATTTATATGAATGATGGCTTATCCAGATTTGAAGGTTGATTCTGTCTGTCTGGTTGTCACGTGTTTTGCTATATCAATTTTATTATGACAAAACAAAGCATAACATTTATTGATGTTTTCAGATGCTTCCAGATGGGGGCAAGAGTCAGTTTTTCCTGTTTATTACATTGTTTGTCATGAAATATCAGAAAGGTAAATTCCCCAAATATGGAACCAGATAATTTCTGTTATTGATTAGACCCAATACCATGCTAAATTACAACAGAAAACTGCAGTTGAACAATATTCATTTTAGCTGGCCCCATCTGTATTAAACAATATTAGCCTATAGAATGTTGTAATGCCATTTGAAACCCAGCAATTTCACATAGATTTATAGGGTTCGTACTAATTAATACTTCATTTACTTAATTTTTTTTATTTTATTTTAACTTACAAATAAACTTTGTCCAAAACTGTAGCAAAACATTCTGATCTTGTTGCTATTACATTTTTGTGGTAACACACTACAGAAACATTTATATGTGTTTATTTGAGCAGAAGGTACGACAGGAGTACGAGGACAAGAAGGCGCAGTACGAACGCACTGCTGCTGGTCTCGAGAGCAACTGTTCCAAGCTGGAGCAGGTATAGATAAAGACAGTCAAATATTATTATACTGTGTTTCTGTCTCTGTGAGCATTCTTGCTTCACAGGATGTTAAAGTGCTGAAAGAGGAGACGGCGCAAGATGAGAACCGCTACCATTATCTCAACAGCCAGTCCCAGGTATATTGTTTAGGTCTGGAACTATTTTAGGATCTTTTCGATTTTCTCTTTCTAAAGATACATGGCACTCCAGATCCATCACACAAAAATCCAGTACTGTAGAAAGAACAATAAAACAGTGACACAGTATTAAAGGGATAGTGTGTTTTATTTTAGTTTTTTTTCAATGTTAATCTGTATGGGTTTCCTTCTAAAAGTTACGTGTGTTGACACCGGCTTACCTCTGACAGTCTCAGCTGATCCTGGTTCAGCTCGCTTTCTGGAGCCCACGTAAGTAGGTCCGGTAACTTCCCTGGAACATGAAATAAAGCTTGTTTTTCTTCTCAAAACAAAACATTTGTTAGAAAGGTGATATATTTGTGTCCGAAACAGTTGTCCACGAAACATCCAGCAGCGTATTTCGCATTTGAGTATTGTCTCTCTCCACTCATATCACTACGCCCATGTTAACTCTATCAGCCTGTTCACTTGTAAACTTCGGCGTAGACATCCGCTGAAGGTGAACAGGCTGATAGAGTTAACATGGGCGTTGTGATATGAGTGGAGAGAGACAATACGCACATGTGAAATACGCTGCTGGATATTTCGTGGACAACTGTTTCGGACGCAAATACATCACCTTTCTAACAAATGTCTTGTTTTGAGAAGAAAAACAAGCTTTATTTCATGCTTCAGGGAAGTTACCGGACCTACCTACGTGGGCTTCAGAAAGCGAGCCGAACCGGGATCAGCTGAGACTGTCGGAGGTAAGCCGGTGTCAACACACGTAACTTTTAGAAGGAAACCCATACAGATTAACATTAAAAACGCACTATCCCTTTAAAATCATCATTCATTCATAGCATGCATTCTTACACCTAAAATCTAACCTGTAACCTGGCCTGGCGGTGTCACATGCTTGTGTTATACTGTGTCTACTACTATGTCATACTGTGGAATAGTCCAATCTAAGTAATAACCTCCCCATCGAGACGAGCCATGGACTGTCTAAAAGAAAAGTTACACAGAGCACCTTTAAAATGCTTTGCTAATTTGAATTCAGGACTAAATGTCATGTGACCCACTCTTCAATGCCCTCAATGACTTGTGGGGCATTCTTCTCTAGATAATAATATGCATGTTTCTGTATTTAGATGGAATGTGCAAAATAAAAGCTTTCTTATTCTCAAACATTTTGAGAAGTAATTTGAATGGTTAATGACCCTCTCCTTTACCCACTTGACCCGCTGTGCTGTGCCTTCTGCAGATCATTGAGATGCAAATTCAGCGGGCAGCCGATGAGGTGAAGGCCTACGTGTCCTCAGACCCTCAGGAGAGGAAGAAGACGGTTAGGTGAGCTCAGGCTTAACATCTGCTCCCGGAAAACTGCCACACACAAGGGTCAAATTACATCAGCCAGTTGCATGACTCTAACTGTAGTCCTTATCATCCATCTTAACTGATAACAAGTTAGGAATGTTTAAATAAAGATGGGCAGAAGAGCCAAATATGTACTCAAGTAAGATTGCTTGTTACGTAAAGGGAACTGTAAATAAAACATTAAAATCAAATCATTTCCAACCACCTACATCCTTGGAAAATATTTAAAAAAATGTAAATGTCCTCTTACAAAGTTATCATATGCATAATTTTACCAAAAAAATATACAACAGCAAAAATCTAATCATCAGCTTGAAAGTTTACATAAAAACAAATTATTTTCAGGGTTATCGGTAAACTATCTGTGCTTTCCACTGACCAATATAGACCATACTATAGTTAGAAATGCTGCTTAATTGAGTTTGAGAGTACTGTATACTGTACTTGCTTGTAATGAATGTCGGTCAATAGTATTATCCGTAATGAAAGAGAAGAACACTGAAAACTGATCTTCAATGTAATACATATCTTTCTCATTCATTTTAAAGGGAAATGTACTTGAAAAACATCACAGAGCAGGAGCTACTTGGAAAGGTAGATAAACCACCACTATATAATACATTTTTGGTCTATGTGGCTATAGGAATGTCATTGTATATTATTGTTACTTTTTCTTTGAATTACAGAAATTGCGTGAAAAGCAAAAGATGATACGAGAAAACCACAGCCACAACATGGAGCAGATGAAGATGTGGAAGGACCTGGAGTTACTGATGGAGTGTAAAAAACAGTGCTTCATTAAGGCTCAAAGCCAGGCATCTATTGGCAAAGTCATTCAAGAAGGAGGAGAGGACAGGCTTGTGTTATAAGCTTAGACACTACATTCAAATATGGTCACTTAAGTTTTTATTTATAGTAGTACATTCTATGCATACATATTGCAGTTTCATTTTGATATTTTAGGAGATTCTTTTCTTTCAAAAATCACCTTTTAATACATGACAACTTGATATATTATACAAAATTACAAACTAGGGCAAATAAACTCTACATATTTTTGTCTCTTTGTCAACTGCTCCCACTTTAAATTGGTTTAATGGGTTTCTTGGAGGTGTTGCTAAACTGTTTTTTTCAGTAACCCATGGGACATGTGGTTTTGACACATCTTTAAAGATACACTTTCAGGCAAAGTGTTCAAAGATAACAGATTACAAAGTGGAGCGCTTATGGTCAGGTCATAGTCAACTATTTCTGGCAACAGACACTTTGACCTTGGACAGATCATCATATCAACTTATGATATATTTAAACTTACAAACTATATAATTTTTGTATGTGACTTACTAAAAAAAATAACTTGATTTATTTTGCTATTAAATCTAATATTGTTGTCTTATCTGGAATTTGCAGTGCACTCTTAAATATATTGTGTGCTCCCATATAGGTTTTAAAGGCAAATTAACGGGTTTTTTTTACAATCTGAGCCTTCTTTCGGCAATAAAACAAGTAGTTTTACTCACCCATAGCATTTTTCTGTCAATTGGAGCAGTATAGCAGAACTTATGTTGAGCCGTTCTGTTCTACTAATGATCCCGTATCCGTTAACATGGGGCTCGTATCATATGCTCGGGGCATTACTTTGCGGTGTCCAAATAACACAAACTTTAGCACTTTTCAAATCATAGAAGCCTGATGTCTTAATGTAAGATTTTGTTTGAAGCAAAAGTGGCCTGTAATCCGAGATTTAGCCATAGTTTCGAGTAGATGAGGACGCCAGTGCGCATGTGCGGACTGCTCCCGGGACCCAAACATGAAACGCAAAGCTGAAAACTATGGATAAATCTCGGATTACAGGCCACTTTTGCTTCAAACGAAATCTTACATTAAGACATCGGGCTTCTATGATTTGAAAAGTGCTAAAGTTTGTGTTATTTGGAGACCGCAAAGTAATGCCCCGAAGACTCATGCAAACGGATACACTACAACATAACTTTCTTCAAACAGCTCCAAATGACACGAACGTAATATGGGTGAGTCAAACGACTTGTTTTATTACCGAAAGAAGGCTCAGATTGTAAAATAACGTTACTTTTCCTTTAACTATATCTTCAGTTGAATTTGACCTTTTCACCCTCACATAAATTTAACCTAGTGCTGACAGACTATATTAGCAGGTCTTGAGCCAAAAGGATCAGGTGAACATTGTGAAACCGCTTGATATAGCTAGAGCCATGTCATTATGCCAGTCACCTTATGCTTCTTCGAGCAGCACTGAGCTGTGTTAACAGATGATCGGTGTCTGGCCTATGAAGAATCTAAGATCCCCTACAGTGAGGGCCAGAGGGGTGGGTGTTGACCCTGTGGCCTCTACCAACCCATAACTGTCTGAAGGCTTTTACTTTTGTTATGGAGATGCAGTTATTTACTTCAAAGTCACACTTCCAGTCAGGTCTCAATGGTCATTTTGTTTAAGTTACTGTATATCTTTTTTCCCCCTCATAGATTGCATTTTCTTCTATATTTCACAGACAATTCAATCTCTGTTTGTGCTTTATTTAGTACATGAGTTCACCCATACTTTGTAAAAACACGGGCGCTCCTTGTAAGTGTAAATGAGGTAGTAATAGAATAAGACATTGGGCTTTTGTAATGGGATGCCTGCAGTCAGGGATATATGTGGGCATACATGTGTTGGAGGCTGTTCTGGTTATTAGAAGTGGACTATATTATACAATAGGATCATAATTCAGTTCAGTGGAAATAATATGCATATGTGAAAATTTGAAAACCTGAAAGCTGCTATATCCTCCTGGGACCTGAAGAAAAAAGTGTATCTAAATTATTATTATTATTATTAAAATTTTCTATTTGGAGGTAAATGAACACCTTAGCATTTACATTTTGTTAATTTTATTTTTATTCAGATTTTTGTAACATGACTGTAATAGTGTTAAATCCAACCTAAACATTTTTTCGGTCGGTTTTACAGTCACCACAAAACGTTTTTAAACTCCTTTTTAATTTATTATTTATGTATTTTTATGTATTATTTTTTTATGTTTATTTTATTTTTTATGTATTATTTATTTATTTACTTATTTATGTATTTTATTTAGATATTTTAATTTTGTATGTATTTTATTTAGATATTTTTTACTTTTAATGCATTATTATTATTATCATTATTATTATTATTGTTAATTAATTTCTTTTATTATTATTTTTTTTATCATAGTGCAGCCACAAACTAGAGTCTTTCTCAAAACTTAAAAGATGTCCACTATAAAGGACACAAATGAATGGGCGGGTCTCAGGAGGATATCACCCATAGAGAAACAATAAATATCCAGGGAGACAACATGGCATACCATCTACCAGAAAAGTTACATAGTGTAAGAACTGTCTCAAAAAATAAAGTAGACAAATGTAGCCCGTGAACAATTTGGGGATGGGCGCAGTAATACTACACTTTTAAAAATCTGAAAATAAAAGTTTATAACGAAGAGTTAGAGCCAGTTCTGTTTTGTGATAGTTTTTCATTTTTAATGCTAGTTGGCGCTCATTTAGAATTATTTATTATCAATGGAGTCCGTGCATAAATCTCGAGGTCCCCCGGGCCGCTGAGGAGAGAGGAGCCGGGTCACTTCCTGTATATTTGGTGTCTCCACAGTTTGAACGAATCTGACGCAGCTCCACCAATGGTGTGAGTCCACATTCAGAGCAGGGAAGAGGGAGAGCACCGAGCTTTGATAAGCCACACTGCGAGAGCCGTGTGAGCCACAGAGAGCAGCTGCGCCACGGTGAGGCAGGCCACGGCACCGGGTGAATGCGGTCCTACACTCGGGACTTTGCCGCAGACTCTTCCCCTCCATTTTTGGACACACAAAAGCGGACCATAAACGCCTTTTTCTCTTTGATTGAAATACAAAGGGTGGCAGAGGGACGTATATTTGTCTGTAGGTTGTATTCATCGAAAACAGGTTGAGTGAATGCACAGCCATCAGTTGGCAAACTCTGAAACCCCTTACAGTATTGATTGATTTAAGGCAGCGGAGGTTGTGGCTTTTTGGATAACGTTGTGTGGGAAGCAGCCGTCTGCCCGTTCGCCATGGAGAACGCACACACGAAGAGTGTGGAAGAAGTTTACAGTTATTTCTCCGTCAATGAAAGCACAGGACTTTCCCTGGAGGAGGTGAAGCGACAAAAGGAGAAATGGGGCCTGAATGGTATGACACTTATTTATGTTTTGTAAGAGTTCACTGTAAAATAAAGAGCCGCTCTTAATCAGAGCAGCAGGTCGACAGTGTTGCATAGTGTTTACATAAGACCAGAGGCATGTTTGTGTTACAATCATTCTCCACTGTAAATCATCCAAACCTGGTCTCTTAGAAACCCAGGCAGAGCACTACACTATCATTCAGATCTGTAAATGTGTCTTGTCATGACAGGATGTGAGCATAAAGTCCCTCTGTGACTGGCTGTGGACAGTCACCTGGTGACGTCAGAGCAGGGATCCCACGTTCTACTCAGAAACTGCTTAATCATTACCCAAAGCACGTGTTTTTACCCCGACACTGCTGCTACACGTTTAACACTGACAGTTACAAAAGGACCATACACATTTCAATGGGCATTACAATCTTGAGACTTCTAAATATTTAAGATTAACGTCTTCTGCAGACAATATATTAACAGTATGAAATGATAAGAGAAATACTTTTGCCTTACATTTTTATCACACCAAAGTTCTCCAAGCTACACTGTAGTCCCAGTCATTCACTCTACATACACATACAAGGTGTGTGAAGTGTCTTGCTCAAGGACATTAGCATGAGTGGGGATGAGATTCCAGCCTTCATGTTGGAAGGATATCCATGGGTTTTAGAATGATTAAATTTAGAATCGTTGTCAGAGCGATTTAGCACAGTGTCCTATTGACAGTGAATTGAATACTTTGAATCTGTATTTAGTTAGAGAATTCTGATTGTGGTGCATTTTGAACCCTAAATCACATTATCAAATACCATAATGTATTTCTTTGACTGAAGAAACTGTATTGTGAATACCACCAAATTTAAAGGATAACTGCCGAAATGCAATACAGGGGGGTCCTCGGGTTACGACGGTCTCGGGTTACGACGTTTCGTGGTTACGAACGCGCCCCCATTAAAAAAAAAAAGTATATATTACGCGTCATTCCGTCTTACGCGGTTTAGCGTGGTAAGAGATGTAAACAAACGCGAACGGCGCGCGGCGCACGGCGGAAGAATACGCTCTGTTGTGGTTGTAGGGAGAAGAAGGCCGTTTCCCAATTCAGTGACGGCATGCTTGTGAGTGTGCCGTCGGTCTGTCGTCGAGACGGCGCACACTCGCTCTGTCCTTAGTGCACTACGTTTCTCACATGGCCGCCTGCGAAATTGAACAGGTCCCGCCTCAGCTCAATGAGCTGGGTGGTCTGCTCCTTGTTCCCTAAAGACAAAAATATTATACTATTGCGACTAGTAATACTTGGAATTGGGACATGGCCAATGTTCCCCCTAATTTTTAATGTGTCTGAGCAAACACACTAACTCCACATCCGAAATGAACCCCCCCCCGCGCGGCTCGCACTTTGCAGATATAAAAAAAATGCCCCCGCGGCTGAATAAAAAGCTCTTTCATCCCTGATTTACAGTGCGCTGCACAAGTTTTCTTGTGCGCTGAGAATGTGCGAACAGTGCGCAGCTTAGAGTAAACGCTGGACATGGCGATACTGTATAATATCCAGCATTACAACAGCAAAGGAAATATAGAAGTGTAAGGGGAAAAGCATGTGAACGGTAATACAGGTGCCGTGATCTATGGCGTTACGGCTACTGTCACACATGTTTAGTGTAGTTTATGAAGAGTTTCATGTAGCATAGTTGTAGGTGAGGTGAACCAGTACGTATATTTTATAGTGACGTCGCAACTCTCACTTGTGGATGTCGCTGGCGAGTTGGTCTTTGTAGTCCCGCGCTGTGCATGCTGGGGCTTTTAAGTGTGCGGAGCGTGCATGTTTGCACACTTGGTCCACGCCCCGATTTCCATGGAAACGACGGCGCCGTTCAGAGCTCGTCTTGACGGTGCAGGGGGAAAAAAACGAATGGAACGGCCCTTGTCGCGCCGGATATGACGCATATCCCGTTCCAAGGACGCTAACAAGCGTGCCGTCGGTGAATTGGGAAACGGCCGAAGACGGCCTCGTGTGCGTGCCCAATGTGGGCGGAAGTACCTGATGTGGGCTCTGATCTGCTCCTATGAAAGCGGCAGTGATAACCAAGCAGCGTAGTGGTCTAATTATTGAGATGGAAAGGTTATTGGTGCTTTGGTTGGAAGATCAAAGGCAAAATCCGGTTTACGACGAAATTCGGGTTACGACGCATCTTAAGAACGGATCAACGTCGTAACCCGAGGACCCCCTGTACATATTTTTGGTATAAACCCAAGAACCACTAAACTACACTGCCGCTCTGACAAAAGCAACAATCATGACTTTGTCTTAACTGAGGCTGTTAATGGGACAATAGAACAGTAAGGTCAGTCCCCCAAAGCCTCTTCAGACTGTCAGTATGATTCCAACAGCATGACAGTTTGAGTTAAAGAATATACACCTGAGCAGAGAGGTCCGTGTCAGGATTCCTGTTCACACTTGTCCTCTGCTGTTTCCTTAGAATTTTCTCAATGGAGATTAAGAAACATTGCAGCAGTGTCTAATAGAGTAACACGTTCCTCTTGATAAGTGTCACCTCACATCCCCTTGTTGGCTGTTGGCTAACATAACTATTGGGCATCCTGGTGGTAACAGGGGATTCAGTGCTTGGAGACCAGACAAGCATTTGACAGAGCGCATAGTATAATAGAGTAACACTACTCTTACAGCTTAATCTCTCTTGTACCAGGCTTAAACAGCTGTTTTATATTAATAACACCTTAGAGGTTACACAGGCCATGATCACTCCACTGCCACACTCTTTGACCTCAGCTTCTACTGGACTTTGCCATACAAATAGAGGGACACTTAAATCACTTTTGCTAAATGTTGTAAATTGCTATATGTACTCCTATAACACCAATCCCAAGCTTGGTACAATATAAATGTTTTCAAAAACAAATTC
Source organism: Paratrypauchen microcephalus (assembly GCA_036785185.1). NCBI lineage: Eukaryota > Metazoa > Chordata > Actinopteri > Gobiiformes > Gobiidae > Paratrypauchen > Paratrypauchen microcephalus. The sequence continues at coordinate 2,844,430 of JAVJIX010000090.1, read as the reverse complement.
ATTATTTCTATTCCAAGACCAAACTGGGCACTCTTTGAATAGAAACAGTCATGACTGTGCCTTGAGAATCCATTAGAAATACTATTACATTCCTGTTGTAGAATTTGATGATGTAATAAGTTCTAATGAAACTGAAACTGAAAACCCATACATGTGTAACCTTATCATTATTTGATAAGGATTGGCTCTCTAAACTTGCCAGATTAATCATATGCGGTCTTAAAGTCCTTTCAACTGAAAACAATTAGACTCTTGGTGTTGAATAATGGCACCACTTTCTGAAGCTGTGATAAAAGTATTTCCCTTTTTATTTATATTTGCTGACACTGACAGAAAATATGTTGAAACTCAAAACAACAAATCTGCAGTCTGACACTTAAATATGCTGTTCCACTATAGAATTTTCACATACCTCCACCACAGTTTTAAAGGGGCATTGTACAACATTTCTGGTGGAGGGTCCGTCAAATGCTTTGCTCCATGGAGATGTTATTGTGTTGTCTGGAATATTTCACAGTATGGTATCAAACCTTTTTATCTTCATGGAGACCAAACCAGGTGAAGTTGCATGCAAAATCTGTGGAGAGGTGACCCCACTCACAGTCAGTCTGTTTTTGTAGTTATTTTTGAGCTGTAATTGAATAAAGATTAGGTACAGATGTTTAATGTCATACAGTGGAACGTTCCAGGCAGAGCAATGAAATATCCATAGAAACAAGCAGGTGATAGACCCTGATCCAAAAAGTTTCATAGTGGACCTTTAAACTATGGGCTGTCTAGAATGTTGCTGTAAAGTGATCAGTAATGCTGGCAAAATGTAACCACAGCAGAAGTAAGTTGTGGTTTGAAAATGAAAAAATGACAACATTATCAGTCACCGGCATATATATTAAGTTGGCTATCAATTCCACAAACCATTGATTTGTGGTTTTCATCCTCTCCCTGTGTGTTCACTTTCAGGAAACAGGAACTCTATCTTAAATGACTCACAAACATGTCTCATTTGATCTTTTTCTGTGTTTTTCCTGTCTCTGCTTGTGTCTATGCAGAATTACCGTCAGAAGAGGGTGAGTCTTGACAGTTATATTATCATCATTATTATTATCTTGTGTATTTGGTGATTTACCAACTCTGTCCTCTTCAGGGAAATCTTTATGGGAGCTCGTCCTTGAACAGTTTGAAGACTTGCTTGTACGGATTCTGCTATTGGCTGCTTGCATATCTTTTGTAAGTATATTCTTTACATGCACATAAATGTGCAGACTTTGATTTTCAATACACAGTTGTAAGTTGATAAGTTGTAAGTTGGTAGCCTCCACACCTAGTTTTTCAATGCTGATAGTTTCACACTTTTTATATGCAAATAGATGGCAGCTTTTGATTGGCTCAAACCTTGAAATTCACTCATATTGTTTATTGGCTACCTCCTCTAGGATTTTCTGTTCACTACAGACTTGCAAACCTCAGCCACACATGGTGTCTGCAATCAAACCTGTCTTTTACATTCATTTTGTATAGGTGTGGCAGGTTATGCAAACAAGATTTAAAAAACTTGCATAGATAAGGCGTGGCTGCATGGATACAGCTGCCTCAGACTAGGGCAAAGGGTTAAATAAGTTTTAGTAAAAGTGATGTAAACTGTCTAAAGAATTCATGCATAGTCTGGTTATCCTTCTGTTGTAGGGAGTATTATATCTCTCTTACGACGTAGGCAAAGATAACAAGGACTAAATTGGCAGCGTGTGTCTGGCACAGCATAGAAACCCAATTTTTCCATCAGGTGTATTAGTTATTATGTCTCTTCTATTCTGCTCTTCTTGAACTTTGCATTGCAATACTGGAATTTCCCAATTGTGAGACAAATAAAAGTTCTCTAACAGGCTCAGATATTGACCTCAAAACATCCATAAACTTCTTATCATACGACTGTGGGCCATTGATATAATAGTAGTAGTTACATAATGGGCTGCTGTTTTTTTTTGTTTTTTTTTTAAGATATTTATATTCTAGTCTGATCTTGTTCTCTTCAAACAAACCCAATAGACTTGAGTTCAATCTACATCACAGAAGGCAATCTCAGGACAAACAGTTGCTTCCTATAAATAGTGGTGTACTTCCATTTCTGACTAACACAAAGTTTATGTGGATGCGCAATTGCACATGGATTACTTTTGAGCCCGTAGTTATGAATGGCAGGGGACACTTTATACAGTACATAGCATGGAAGTGTGAACGTCTTCAGTTTGTGTAACACGGATTAGCTGGGGTCAGGCGGTCGTATATTACAGTGTATGATTAGTGGCTAAACAGCTGAGTGTCGTCTGAGGAATGACGATGACAGCCACAGTAGCATTGAGTTGCTGTCGCCATGTGCCACGTAAGTAGTTTATGTTGACACGCTGCTCAGCCCAAGATCGGTGGACACTGGATACGTTTCAAAGTGTGAAATAGAATAAATGGTGGTATGGCCAATGGGATGAAGGTGTTAATTTGCCATTAACAAGATATTTAATATAGTATATAAATGTAAGATGACCAGATATCCATTTTGCATGAAACTGCATATTACAAACTATGGCTATGCAGTAGGCCTGTCACAAGAAATTTTGAAGCATTATTTGTTACTACAGACATGTACTGCAGTATTGAAACTACTACAAAAATACCCAAAATCTAGAAAATGTACACATGATAAATATTAAGCCCCAAAATATTCTGCTCAAAAAAATTAAAGGAACACTTTGAAAACACATCAGATCTCAATGTGAAAAAAAATATGCTGGATGGACAGGGCAATGTCTTAGGAACAAATTGTGATGGAAATAAAATTTTCATCCTACAGAAGGGTTCTGAAAATCAAAGTGAAATAGTGATTTGGCAGGCTAGACCATTTCTGCCAAAATGTATTTTCTGCAACTCAAGACGTTTCTCAATATCTTATGTGGCCCCGCATGCTTGTACGCATGTTTGACAACATTGCGGCATGCTCCTAATGAGACGACGGATAGTGTCTTGGTGGATGTCCTCCCAGATCTATGTAAGGGCATCACTGAGCTTCGGTAGAGTCTGAGGAGCAACCTGGCGGCATCTGATGGACCCAAACATAATGTCCCAGAGGTGTTCTATTGCGTTTAAGTCAGGTTATGGGCCATTCAGTTGTATCAATCCCTTTATCCTCCAGGTACTGCATGGATACTCTTGTCACATGAGGCCTGGCATTGAAGAACCCAGGACCTAAATCTTCTTGCAACAGCACATCCTGATGTGCCATCCTGGAGAAGTTGGACAATCTGTGCAACTTCTGTAGGGTTAAGGAATGGCCTCATACTCCCACTAAGTGTGGGATTAAAATTAAGCCTTTATTTGGTCTCACACACAATGACACACGGGAGAAATTTGATTTCTGCATTTGACCCATCCTTTTCAGGAGCAGTGAGCAGCCATCTTTCGGCGCCCGGGGGGCAGTACCATAAAGGGTCTTCCCCAAGGACCCACACTGGCTTGCTCAGGGGGGGATTTGAACCCAGGTCCCCCCGGGGGAAAGTCAGTGACTTACCAGTTGGGCTAAGTGTGTGATAATCACTCTAGCCAGAGCCAGCATTAGTGGAAAGCCAGCCAAAAAAGACCCCATAGTGCACCTGTTGTTCATTTCAATTAAATGTGTTCCTAAGACGTTGTCCTACCCATATTTTTGTTTTTTTATTATTTGAGTTTTTTTTTTTTTTTTTTTTTTTTTTTTACATAATGCATAAATACATACACATGTATGCATATGCTCTGGGTTCTCCTACCACTAAAATATAAGGTAAAAAAAAACAAAAACATATTGGCTGTTCTTACACACAAGGCTACATGCATGTAATTGGCAGTTATTTTAAGGTCAATGTATTTTGCTTGTGCATAAAGGCAAGAGGTTTGTACAAATAACAAGAAAAGCACACAATAATGACTTGCGTCTGGTGGCCCCTCCAGCTCAACCGTCCCCCTGAAGCCCAGTAGAATCTGAAGCCCAGTAGAATAACAGATGGCAGACTCTGTGATAAGCGGCCCCTGAGAGAGGCCTGGTATGTACAGCACGATCAGGTGATACTGAGGTGTCAATGGCTGATGTCTGACAGAGCTGCTCCGCGCCACTCAACACCAAATACGGGCCCTCAACCAATTGTGGGAGGGTCTGCCCGCTCAGATGCCCCTGCCCACCTCTCTCTGCATTTCACCATGTAACACCAGTGATACCAGGATAAAGGTTATCAGCAGGTTTTAAGAGGTGAAAATTTCAGCTAGTTTGGTAGAATAGGTGCACTAGGTACACTATGTATTTTTCTGGTAGAGGGTCCGTACCTGTGTGTGCCTTTTGCTTGGTAAATTCCGTTATAGGGTATTAACTATATCTCCATGAAGACAAGCTGGTGACCTCAATAGGCAAAGTTACAGGTTAGTGGAGAAGTATGCTTGAGCAATAAAATGTGTGTAATTGAATGAATTACATTTATAGTTGAACTGACTAGTCCCCTAGAACATTCCAGACAAAAAAAAAAAAGTTCCATAATGCATTGCTAAGATTAAGCTTGGGCTTTTAGCCTTTATTGGTCTCACACACAATGACACACAGTGACACACGGGAGAAATTTGACTTCTGCATTTGACCCATCCTTTTCAGGAGCAGTGAGCAGCCATCTTTTTCGGCGCCCGGGGGGCAGTACCGTGAAGGGTCTTGCCCAAGGACCCACACTGGTTAGCTCATTGCCCGGGGGGGGGTTTGAACCTACAACCTCCAGGGGGAAAGTCCATGACTTACCAGTTGAGCTAACCAGCCGGTTAGCTGAACGACTCACCAACTCTAGCTACACACTGCATTACAAACCAGTGAACTATCTTGGACCATTATCATATTTGCTGCTTCTATGATTCATTCATATCTCTTTGTGGAACGTGGAAAGAGAAAATATAAGACATCCGATACAAAATGAAATTAAATTGTTGTGAAAGCCCAAAGCCTGCCCAAATCCCCATAAATTATCAGAGCCATTACCAAAAAAGGGACAATGTCATCACCATTGAAATACTAATGTCTGGTTACTGTAGTGGAAAAACATTAACAATAGGGATGTGAAATTAATTAATAGCTTGATGCTTGTACCTATGTCTATGTCTGTACATTAATGAGAGGGCGTAAGACTGCAGAATAATACATGGAAACTAGCACATGAAAACTGTCAGATAGCTACAATCCATCTTTTTTTCTTCCATGTTTGTCATTCAGTATTTTGAATAAACAAATTTCAATAAACTTGCACTTGCAGATTTTGTCCACTGAACACCATTTTGTGTGTAATTTTGCAAGAGTAATTTGTAAGCTAATCTCTTCTAATGTAACCAAATCTAATTACAGTGATTGAATTTGCAGTCATAAATATTTGTTTACAGTAGGGCCCCATTGACAAACTTGTGTTTGAGTTACTGCCTCTCGTATATATTGTCTTTGGCCCCTGACACTGCTGAATGCTTAAGACCCACTGGGGTTAATGACTTAATTTCATTATGGGATGTTGGCAAAATCACGTAGTTGTTCAGAAGAAAGTTTTATTGAGGAGTAAAGTTTAATAGATGTACAAGGCAGTAGAATAGATGGAGGAGCCTTTACTAACAACAGGGCTTTGAGATCAGCAGCAATGCAACACTCTCTGAAATAGGAGGTTTCATTTAGATTTATTGCAGATAAGCCCGATAATACTTTACACAAGCTGACAAACTGGAAGGAAATGTGTGGAAATAATGCACATTTGATTATAGAAAGAATTGACTCGGTATACATTTGGTTTTGCTTCATATTGATATACCAGCTGATCTGAACAATTTTCCTGTGTACAGCTTGTAGTTTCTGTGTTTGGTATTGATATTTGGTATTGATATTTGCAATTGTTTCATGAGCAATTATTTTATTTATTTTAATTTTTTTTTTTAGGTTTTGGCCTGGTTTGAGGAGGGAGAAGAGACCATCACAGCTTTTGTGGAGCCTTTTGTAATTTTACTCATTCTAATAGCTAATGCCATCGTTGGTGTATGGCAGGTAAGACGTAGTGGGTCAGACATTTAATTCACAATGGTATTTTAGACAATTTTGTCCAACTGTCACTGTTATAATAAGACACAAGGCATATGAAATGCTACGTTTATGTTTAAGATGCCTTGTGTAATACTTCTGTTGGAGAATCTGCCACTTGCCTGAATGTTACACATTATGGCCGTATGACGTAAGATGGGTTAAAGCCATTCTGTGGAACATTCTTGATAAGGCTATCACTTCTCTTTGGGGACAAGCAGGTGACAAAACCTTGACCTGAAAATTTACATAGTGCACCTTTTAAATGGTAATATTTGCAGAGTAATGTGACAGTAAATATTTGGAAAAGGAAGTGTAGAAACAAATTTATACTTCACCCATTTGAAACCAAAATTTAGTTTCACTGAACCTCATGAAGATAAAAAAATGTATAAAGTCATATTCATTTATGTATCTCCCATCTACTCCTGAAACTGAAGTACCCAAATCTCTCATATGTAGACAGCAGCGGGTCTGTATTAGTTTATACTCTCACCATTATCCATTTATTCAGGACAAATGTTGGCATCAAAAGATCATTTTTTCCCACAGGAACGTAATGCTGAGGATGCCATTGAAGCACTAAAGGAGTATGAGCCAGAGATGGGTAAAGTCTATCGTCAAGACAGGAAGACGGTGCAGCGACTCAAAGCCAGAGACATTGTACCTGGAGACATCGTGGAGGTGGCTGGTAGGTCAGAACTATTATATTATAAAGCCTCATTATGGTACTGGCAACCTGTTATTGAAATACTAAATCCATCTTCATTACATCGTGAAAGCAATATGAGCTCTTAAGTAGACAGATTTAAAATTGTTTATTTTTGACAGCAGTCTTTGTGGGAGTTGTGAGCAGGAGTTTTAATTTTGAACAGAGCAGTGATTCTCAACATGAGTGAGAATATTGTGGGTGGATTACTGACCACAAATTAATTCTACTAATTTTTGAACTTTTTATAATTAGATTATTTAATAAAAAAAAATCATTAGATTTGAAAAGGTGACAGGACTCTCATCATCTGTTTGGTTGCTTTTATTGAGTTGTCCACTTTAAACAGACAATGCCAGTCTCTCTATGGTCACAGATCACATTTAGCACAAGTTGAACCCCCCTCCTCCCCATCTCCCATGAGCCTTTGTGGCAGTGAGTCACCCTGAACGACTGGTATATTTTCAGATGTTCTTATTAACCCATTGTCTCAAAGGGCTAGGCTCAAATGTTATTAGCATTAACGCCCCACTTACCATGTGTTCATAATCGTCCACACTGGTTCTGTGTCTAGGCAGTTTATAATGTCTGCAGTAGGTTGCCTGTGATGACTAATGGCATATGGTCACTTTGAATTGTCATGATAGTAGATGAATTGATTCATGCATTGTTTTACAAGAGGGCATTGTTGTCTATTTTACATGTCTAATTTGGTATTGTGTATAAAAATCCACATCTCATACATGGAAGTTTAATTTGACATGTCCTTCACCATTATAAATCACTTAATTACACTTTTTGTCATTTGTTGCCTTAGTTCATTGTCTATTAAAGGTGATGAAGCTCATTTCAAATTGTTTAGTGTGAAGCCCTTCAAACATAAGGGTGCTCCTGGTGGAGCTCTGCAGGCAGATCCCTCTCCATTTACCCCATTCCTGATGGACTGCCAAAATATCATCTGAATATCGTTATTGTGAGACTGTTCCAAAACTATAGAGATTCATTTATGTTAACATTGCTAAATGTATTTAATGATTAGTTTTAAACTCATTAGTTTTACCCACTCTGAGTTTGTAATTACTTTACCTATTATAATGTATTCATTATTTTAATTGCTTACTTACTGAACTAACTTGGCATATATATGCCTGGTTAAAAGCATTTGATTTGTCTGTGACAGTAGCTTAATATAAGTCATTGATAGGTTTTGTGCATTGCTTCATTTGACACTGTGACCGGGATTGGTTTAAAGCAGGTGTAACAGCAGCAGCTCCAGTCCAGCTTAGCGCTCTGTTAGCAGTGATACATTCTATTAGCTCCTGGACAAACTTAATAAGGAAAAAAACTGTGTAGATACAGCATGGCAATAAAATCTGTTTTTCAACTCTCAGGCAGAGCAGGCAGCAGCTCTCCACACATCTGAGCTGAAACATAGAGGCTGATGTATTTAATGTCATTCTCTCTGGAACATTTCAGACAAAGCATTAATATTTCCATGGAGATTGTGCAGGTGGCACACGTTACACAAGAAAATGTTTCATAAGTCACTGATGTCCACTGGTTGCATGTAAATCATATACATTTGAAGCATCCTTCTCATGTGTAGTGCTCACATAACTTTCCAGGATGCATGTGTTGGTATGCTGTTATCACAAACCCTCCGTTTAACCCGGAGGCACTAACGCGATGCACTTTTTTCGGTGCATAGTGGGGGCTCTTATTTTTAGCCTTCATACGCTGTTTAGATTATGGCATGTCATATTTATAAGCAACAGTGACAGTCCTGCAGATGACAGGTGCCGGATCCCACCCTGAGTGCCCCCTTTCCATCAGGCACAGGGGAACAGCAGGGCTGCTCTGACGTAGGACAAGGCAATGCTGGAATCCTCTGTCACCTTCATAAGTACAAACGCAATGTCAAGTGCAATTGTGCTGTTGCACCAAGCTTTTTATCCAGGCCGAAAGGCGTGTTCCCACTGATGCATAAAATTATTGAAAATACTCTGCCCTTGTAATATTCGCTATAATGTCTGCTTATATTTGATTGTGTAGTAGAACTGTCTATTGTGCCATTGATGTAGTGATTTGAAGCTTTGTGCCTTTGCAGCAATACACACACTTACATTGCATAAAGCAGTTTTTTACTCAAAATGTATTTCATTTAGCGTAACCCTAGCAATTAAAATAACGGACTCCTATTGTCCACTTTCCTCTCCCATAGTCTATAAGTCACTCCAGTTACATTATTGCTTTTTACCATTATCATCGATAATCATCTTTTTTTTTTTTTTTTTTTTCATTTTTCTGTATGACCTGTACACAGTTGGATATTAATGTTTTTTATCTTTAAGCTGACATGGGTGAAACAAACTCTCTTGTCTTTTTCCTTGCCATATAAGGCCCCATTTACAGTAATTGGGCAATTAATGGTGCATACCAGTTGTCAACATTTGGCAGATCTTTGGCGAGCTCCATCTTGTGCCTGTTTATAATGTAGTTCTTTCAAAGATGTGATATGTACCGGATGAAAATTTCTGGAATCTTCACCAAGAAATGTGTGAATCCGCTAACTATAACACCAACTATGCGTGGCAAGCAGAGCTGTGCATGTTCCACTTATTTATGTGGAGAAAATGAAACTTGTGACTTTCCTATAAATGTCCAGGCCTTGGTTTGTTATTTATGGAGACCTTAGTAAATGTCTCATCAAACTTCAGCATCAGCAGCACTCAGAGATGCAGTCAAGTGGGTAGAAATATCCTCTTCCTATCTTCAGTCTACTTATACATTTCCAGTTGGTCATACTTAAGTATGGTTCAGTAAACTATAAAATTTAAAAAAAAAACAACCGTTACCATGGAAATGTGGCATCTTTTTTGGCGGCAGTGCAAAACGCCTATAGATACATTAGCAAAAACAATGTGAAACGTAAACAAAAGACCTATGGAACAACCCAATAAGCTGCTGTGTTACTATTGATAAATACATCATCATACATTATCACTCAGTGACATTATTCCACCTCGCCCCTTTAAATGCTAAACCGCACTTTCATTGTGGTGGCACTTCCGATCCATTTCAATGGAGAATTTGAGAAGTGCCACTAAAATGATATAAATAGGTTGGTTTGTATATAGAACTTATTCGCTTTAAAGATCAGCATCCCCATGCAAAATAATACAACCTGACAATGACATGACAATGGCGACACCCACTGTAACTTTTGTAACAAAGTGGATAGAGTCAGAATACTTTTGAATGAATGCCAAGATCAGTATTTTATATCTTAAAATCTCCATTGACTTAACATTAGGATAATGAGAAATCTTATCATCTCGAGCTCTGTTGCAAAACAAGGGTGGGCCATTACCTCAACAAAGCCGTTGACTCGATCTTGAAGTTATTTATTTTGTTTCTTAATATTTTTACAGAATCTCGGTCAAACGTTTAAACCAAATAGAGAGTAAAAACTGATTTCATAGCATTAAATGGGGTCTAGGGCAGTGACAGAAATAATTTACTCTGAACTACTTGCATAAGCGTTCTATGCTGTAAAACCAGGATTGTTGATGGCTCCATTTGCATTTTCCCTCACGCTCCTCTGTTTGTCTGTCCTGTCCATTTGTCCTTGAAATGCAGTCTTTGGTTGCCATGGCAATGGTGCAGTATGCCGGGACAATACAAGTGAGTACTCAGTAGGCCTCCTTTTAAAATGTGCCAGTGTAAATAAATACTCCCCCAGTGTTCTTTAGTAGTTACATAAATGATTATACAGTGGTTGGTTTATAGTGCAGGTTTATATTTTGCATAACTTCACTTTGTGTAATACCTCCCTTTGTTCTTATTAATGTGTATGCAAAACATTTGTTTATGTGCATTTGTTTTCCTTCTTGTTAAGTAATGATTCCTTGTAAATAACCCAACTTTTTTTGTTTTGGCACCTTTTTCTTGCCACCTGCTCTTGGTTGTATAATTCCAAATGAATCTCTCTACTGTGAAATCAATACCCTTCTAATCCTAGACTAATAATCCTGTGTGGTAATTATCAGTACACATATTCCATCCAGTCTAAATATAATGTTTTCCGGAGGGCTCCACAGTGACCCTGGCCTGCAGAGGAGTGGGGATGACGCAGGCGGTGCAGAGCTGTGGTGGAGGACGTGTAGCTGTTGTAGACGAATGGCCCAAAGCTAATCTGTATTTCAGCCATGCCTCCTACTCAACACTCACCTACATCCGGTTAACAGCAAGTCTTTCTAAAGTACATGAAGCTCCTGTCTTTTAAAGGTTGTATGGATGTTTTTTTTTTTTTTTTTTTCCCAAATTGCCAATGATGGCATTATAGAGAAGCAGCAGCCTTGTAATTATGATGGCCAAAAAAAAAAAAGGATGAAAATCCATCAATTGTGGATGTGGTGGGGCCAGACAAACATTAGCCAACAGATAACGAGACTACCCCGTTATCTATTGGCTGTTAGGTTGTCAATCAAACTCGCTACGCTTCTAGCATATGTGATTTGCCAGCGCACTGGGATTAGCTGGTTTACGTAAGACGCTCACGCTTTCCACAGCTGCAAGACGCTGTTTACTCAACCAAAGCAGAGGTTCTTAGTTGGTTTTTTTCCCAGCAGTAGCCTCCTCGCAGTTAACGCAATGTTTGTTGTGATGGCAGAATCCACTACCAGTTAGCTGCAAAAGAATCAGTTTTTGAGGTCGCTGATAGAAGAAGAGAAGGGGAAAAAAAGCGAAGCTAAACTAAGGTGATTCTTGGAGATTCCTTCCCTGCGGTGGGGTGCACTGAAGCAGAGGGTTTAAAGACTGACGCGTTGGTCGCTAAATTACTTCTGGACAGGAAACTTCTGCTTATCATTTGAAAACGTACAGTATAGTTACAGCAGTAACAGTGATTTGTCTATATAGCATTGGCTGTAAACGAGCAACGTAAGCGTAAGGAGGAGGCGGGAGAAGGAGACATCTCTACTTGTGGAGCTGTGGGGGAGGGCGGTGGTTTCACGCATGAGCAACATTTGAAAAAGGACAAACAGTCGCTGGATTTCTCCTTCCTTGGAAAATACATACAACAATACTATACAACCTTTAAAGGTGCATTGCGTAACTTTTCTGGTGGAGGTTCCGTCATATGCTTTTCTCCATGGAGAGGTTATTGCTTTGCCTGGAATGTTCCACAGTATGACATTAAGCACCACTGCCATACATTTATTAAATTATATGTGGGTTTATAACTCAAAATTACCTAGTAAACAGGCATTCTGACTGTGAGTGGGGTTTTGTTTCCATGAAGATAGAAATGTTTAATACCATACTATGAAACATTCCAGGCAAAGCAATAGCATCTCCATGAAGAAAAGCATTTGATGGACCCCCAACCAAAAGTTACACAGTGCACCTTTAAGAACATTAAAATTATAGACTTTTCATTTGTTTGTTTATTTATTTGTTTATTTACGGATGGGCAAAAAAATCAGCAAATCCTTATTTCCTCCACTGTACAATTTTATAACCAAGTTTAGAATGTTGTTATGTCAGTTTAATAGAATTCCCTTGTTCTGGCATCTCACTATTCTTTCACAATATGTCTGCAGCAGCATTTAGTAAAACTAAATTTCCCCATAGTATTTTCTAGTTTAGTGCACTCAAACTCACTACCTCCATATCTGCCTTTTGGGGATGATAGTGAGTTACTGTTTATAGACTTGTTCATTTGTAGATTTGGAGCTCAGCGTTCCCGGGAGCTTGTGAACTTACGGAGAGATCGGCTGCAGTGGGGGTGGAGAGGGGATGGAGCTGGGGGGGGCATTGTGCTGGACAGACATGGCCTTATAGGGAAGCACTGAGTGGATGCACACACATAGAGACCCTGCCCATCACAGCTGTAGTATGTACTGTAGTATGTGGCATTCACCGCGGCCTGGCAAGTATCCGACAGTGGCAGAGGCTGGCCACTGGCACCAGTTCATGGCTTGTCAGCAAGATCACGGGGAGCAAGGGCCGACTAAAGTAAGCTCATATAGTATGCACAAAGACTCCCAAGTTTTTCATTCTGAACACATCGCACTGAGGTAGCAGCACTGGTCAAAGAGGAGCTGGGAGAAACTGCCACCAGCTCAATAGCACAGGAGTTTAACTCTTAAAGGTCCTATATTACACAAAATTTACTATTGGGAGCTTTTAGCCATGTTATTATGATGTTCCTTTATTAATAACATACCTGAGTAACCCTTTATTATTAATCTGTCTATCTCTCCAAAGATCAAAATGCTGTGTTCCTCCTTGTGTCATGTACTGGTAGTTTTCAAGTTAAAAGCTACTTTTTAACTTTGTTTTGTAGAGATGGGCAATTCCAGGGCTGAAATCATCCAAATGATTCTAGTGAAGGTGTGTGGAGTTTAAAAACACAGTGGAGTGCATCCTGTATTACCACATGACATCACAAGATGGAACAGAGTTTTCAGTTTGAGAGAAGAACTCAGCCTAAATATGCAGGGTTTGTGTGTTAAACATATGTGAATGAAACAAAACACAACTCCAGGTATGTCTGTGAGGAGGAAACGACATTATAACAAAGATCAGAAAATGACACAGTAGGGGGCCTTTAATAAACCATGATAATTTCAGAAAACCATGATCGATGATGTTATGGAGAAGTGTACTGTTGACACAATCAATTTTACTACCTCTCTCTTTATTCAGCAATCTTGAATATATTGCTGCATTTTGATGTACTACATAGTTTAGGTTAAAAAGCAGGCTATGATAATCTGGTAATGATAATGAATTGTACAGAGCTATAAAACCTGTAGCTTAGTAGTTTCATAAAATCACCTCTTCACTTGCGCCTACTTAGCTTTTTTATTAGCCAGTTATTTTGCTGTATTAATCTAGGATGTAATGGGCAGCCAATGAGGTAAAAATTTAAACCAACTGGAGGTTGTTAAATTTGTTTTGAGTGTTTTCTTAATAATTATTGATAATGTAACTGTAAATGTTTGTAAAATTTCAAAGTTCAAACTGTGCTGTCTTATCCTCTGTTTGGGCATCTGTGTTGATAGTACAGTCTTCTGGGTTTTAAATGTGCTTGTCCAATATTGCGTCTCAACCTTTGCCTCGGATTAGTTCCCGACAAGTTTTAGTCTTGTGATGAGTTGTTTTTATGGCAACAGAAACTGTTGAATGTTGTGCTGTGCCTGGTTTTCCCTGTGTGAAGATTCAAAACAAAGAGTCAGAGCCAAGATACAGCTTGCGTAATCAACTCCTTGTCAGCAGCTACATGTGTTTGGAGATGACAGGGCAGGAAGTCCAGTAGAACAAGAAAAAGCAAACAAAATATCTTGCACTCAATGTAAATAAGCCAGTGGGTAAGCCTGTTTGCATCAAGCCAGTAAATCAACTGGTTAGTGTATTTACATTTTAGGGAATTATTCCATAGTTTACTTTTAGTTTTATCAGGACTCAGGACCGTGTATGTTAAAGCACAGGCATAGTTGGATAGTTGCTCTAGACTTACTTCCATTTGTTATCCTGCATTCACACAAACTGACAATGGTCAGAAGACAAGAGGTGTGAAGGGTCTTGCAATGTCCAGGGCAGTAATCAAACTACCAACCTCAGGTACTAGCTTAAAACTGCAACTTCTGTTTTCAGGGCAATACCAACCAATACAAACCATGTTATCATCACTGCTTGTTTGATTGCCAGTGAGGAAAGATGACCCTTACCCGCAAGCAAATATCATGACAAATCTAGCTTTTATTGGTAATGGTATGATGGCTCATATGCTTGCTCTCGCCTGGATACGTCTCTCTCATTACAGTATCAGCAGGAGTAGAGTGAGTGATGCATGTGTCCCTTGTTGACTGTTCAGAAAGAGTCCTCTCGACATGAGCAGGAGGTCAGGTCTTTGTTTGGCTGCCATCAGCACATGTAGCCTCCCCGGGCGCTCGGAGGGGGTCTGTCCTGAAACACAAGCTGCCCACGAACACACGACCAGGGCAGGTGCCAGTGCGCGCTCTGCTCTGTCTCTGCCACTTCTGGTGCTCAGAGGGCACATTGGGCTGTCACTGTGCAAGCGTCAAGCTTCAGCCGGTCTTGGCATCTGTCATTGTTCAAGGTCACTTGAACAAAGTTTACTGTAATCTACTCCTGTTATAGTATTCAAACATGTATCAAACATGTATCTCCTGATGCAATCTTCCCTTCAGTCACTCCAACTAAACTTAAAAAAGATTTTTTTTTTAAAGATAAAAAAAGAGGTCATATTAATATCCTGCAAGAGACGTGACACAGGACATGCAACTACTCTAAATTGTCCATAGTCAATAAATGGCACACTACCAATTTGTTATAGATATCTTTATATAAAAAGTCTTTATATATCTTTATATAAAAAGTAAAACAAAAGGTCTTGTGTAACGAGCTCTATAACCTCATTCTTCATTCAAAACAGAGATTGGAATAAGTACAATTATACACATCGTTATATTGCCCCTTGAAGTAAAATAGGCCTTCTTCAGCGATATTGTTGATGGATCATTCAGACATAAAATATTCTTGCCAATTTCAGTTGTTCTCTGAAATTGTGTTCATGCTTTTCTCTACAAAAAGAAAATGTAAGTGATGATTCATTCTTTGATTAAAGGTGCACTTGAGAATTTCCCGCACTATGGTATTAAACTTCTCCAAGGCTAAGTTGCATTTTTCAATGTATTTCTGTGCAATAAAAATATTTTTTTTATTTATTGAATACATTTTAGATAAGGTGGAATTTTAAAGCCATACTGTGGGGCAAAGGACCTTTTTGTGTTTATTTTCCATATGATTTATGACGTCATTTACAAATTGCCCAGCTATTGCTCAGCTCTAGAAAATGCAGAGAAACGGCTTTGGAATATCGTTCACCATTTATGTCCACAAATGTCAGCGGCATCAGAAACAACATGACAAAGCAAATGTTGACCTTTTAACAGGCAGCTCTGGCAGTGAGTTTGGGTGCGACGTCTCAGCAGGTCTTGGCATTTGTCATTGTAAAACATTGGGGCTGTCTGTTTGTTGGCAAGTGTTGCAGTATTGGTGGTGAGGAGTTCCTGGCCTCAAACCAAGTGGGATGTTGACACAAAGGGACAGATGATATACAGGCTCTTCATCAGCGTATAGAGAAAAAAAGGATCAGTGTCTCTGCAGGAAAGGGGGATCTGAGGGAGCAGGCTGGAGTCTCTCTGCTTGTTCTTAGACACGTTTCCTGGCCCAGTCAATGCATTTGTCTTTGCGTGTAAGTCCAGTGAAGCAAAACCACCATCAAGGAAATAATTGTCTAACTTGGGCATTCCCAGTATCAAGAGAGTGGTCCCCTTATTTATTGCAAAGAGGCCTGTGACCAAAGATGGGGCTGTAGTCTATGTAATGTTTTATTCATAGTAGTTGATTTAAACATTTTCACATGAATCATGGCTATAAATACTGCTTCAGAGTTGTTGTTTTTTTTAACTTAGAATTGAGACTATACTCAGAACTAGACCCAGAACTTCACACTTGGCCAGGGCTCGGCCAGGATTCAACCAGCATCAGAACCAAACCAGTCCAGTACAAGTGTGACCTCAGCCTTAGATGGAAGTTACTTTAGTTAAAACTACATAGTCACAGCCAATAACGTCAAATAAAATTAATATAATTGGATTGTGATTATTTTACGGAAACACTGTTACTAATGAAATGATGTTGTTAGTTAGTTTAATATAAATAGTTTCTTTAATCTATTTTGTACATGCCCAAGGACTGCAGATGGAAAGTAGCTTGTAGCTAAATTTGGCACAGAGCTTTTTTTCCCACAGAGATTGTTTTCTGTGCACTGTCCTTGCTTTAAATAAATAATATGTAACATTACATTAGTTGCATGTAAGCTTTTAATACAAATTGTAATGTCTATCCTTTGCTTTAATACTAGACAAGATCTGAACAAGAAAACATACAGTACTTTAGTTTAAACTTCCCACACCAAACTAACACAGGACTTGTCTTGCACACAAAGGCTTGGAATACACCTGTGAAAAAATAGCTGAAAAATATTTATCCTATTAGAATATATCAGGCTATGTGTCATTTTCATTTGAGAGCCATGTAGCGTGACCTTTTCCTTTGTAAAGCTCCCATTCACGCGCCAATTGTTCCAAGTTGGAACAATTGGCGCATTGGAACAATCCCTCAGTCCTTCTCAGAAAAGCCCTAACTGCCTTTTGTGTGGGTGTGTGTGTGTGTATGTGTCGACCCATTGGGATAGCTGGCAGGATTGTATTACAAAACATGTGTCCTACAAATTAAATGAAGGAATTCAGTTTGCAAAGTTATGCAGAGTTTGTGAATCCCAGCCTTGGAGGAGGTGTAATATAGTTGAGGTCAGGGTTGTAGTTGAGCCACTCACCATTTTTTGTCCTCATTGTTAAACTCAAAGTCCAAGTGACTTAGAAGTCAGAGTCAAGTCCTGAAGAGTCGAAATCCTAGTTGTTTAAGTATTGCAAATGGATTTGAGATGTTTTAAAAGCTGAATTCTGCTCAGAGTGCATATTGTAAACAACTCTGGGACCATATTTGAGAGAATAAATGTAAAATATTAACTGATAAACTAATTCAAGAACCCCTTGCATTTCAGAACATGGAGGTTATTTTATTATCTAAATAAGTGTAGTGATTTGATAATTGCACCAACTGAAATTGCAGTTTTGATTATGATTAATTGTCCAAATCAGTCCATTTTAAGAAGTTTCTTATTACTTTATACACTCGGTGAGCACTACTTTGAATACTCACAGCTTTACTCTAACATTGAGGTCTGCAGAATAAGGACTGTACAGTAACTAGTCAAGCCCAGGTACTTTGGTACTTTAGTGCCAGAAAGGACTTTAGAAAACAAGTCACAAGTCTCAGTCTATGGCAGCCATTTATGATTTTAATAACAAATAGAAACATAATTGGTTCATTCTGATTTTTTAGTTTTTGCTCTTTTGTTATGTTAAACAGTCCATGGATGAACTTTTGTATTTACACAAATGCAAAGGTTTTCATCCAGTTGGTGACATCATGTGGTGCCTTTTCCTTGTGCATTATCTCTTGTAGTAAGTCTTTGGATGCTGTTCTCATTTATCAACTAACTCCAATGTGAAGGTTGGTGGAAGTGTGCCATTTCCCCATTTCCTGGAGCTTTTCTGTGTCAGTGGAAGCCAAAGTGGGTTAGCTCCGTGCTCTGTTCCCAAATCAGCCATCCCCTCTGAGACAGGCCCATTACGGCTCACAGCAATTTTGTTTCCTCCTTTTTATTTGGTTGTTCTTTTTCTCCCCTCCGAAGACCTGACAGAACTGCTCAATGGTCTCCCAATAATGAAGCTGCTTTGCCAGTTTACTCCAGACCTGAGCGACTGCCAAAAGAAAACTCTATCTTATCGAGTTAAAAGTACAAAATTTCTGTTTTGCTAGAGGTGTGAAGTTTTTGTTATTTTTATCACTATTTAAAAAAAAAAATACTATATTTGTCAGGGAAAGAAGTTGTAATTGTAATTGGGGCTACATAATATTGGAACATTTTGCGATATGCGATATGGCTATTAAGAACTGTGATATTGATATTATTACAATATTTAATATACATTTGACTCAGTCATTTCAAATGCAGTAAATGCTTTACTAGTGAAATCAAAGCAAATTTTGGGCTTTTGGAAAATCATTCATAAAATCTGCCTTATTTAAATGTGAACTATGTAACTTTTTTGGTTGGGGGGGTCCTTCACCTGGTTGTTTCTATGCATATGTAACTGCCTGGAATGTTCCACAGTATGACATTAAACAGTCATTAAATACTTAGAAAAACAGGCATTCTGACTGTTGCCTCTCCACAGATCTGACCTGTAACTTAGTCTGGTTTGGTCTCCATGAAGATAGAAAGGTTTAATGCCATACATTCCAGACAAAGCAATAACATCTCCATGGAGAAAAGCTTTTGGGCCCTCCACCAGAAAAGTTACACAATGCACCTTTAAAATATTCTTTAAAAATGGATGGATAACCTTGGTGTGATTGCGATATATTGAGTTTGTTGTGATATTGATTTTTGTGTCACAGTATCACAATATCGATACATTTGCAATTTATTGTGCAACTCTATATAATAAGAATACTGCATATTTTTACTCAAATTTTATTTCACAGTATATTCTGGATTAATGATGTTTTTGCTGCTATATTAAAGGGATATGCCACCCCCAGGGCAAATTTGGGCATTTCCCCACAGTCCAGAGACTAAAATAAGTGGTGGAAAGCATTTTCCTGCTCACCCAGCCATTGTCCGAGCCTGTCGCCACTGACCGCCGCGGTATCTGCAGCTACTCCGCCTTAGACTGGAGTCTAACGTCGCCAGAGAAAGATTTCGGCCAAAAGGAATTAATTTGCTCGATGCGTTTCCCAATTACTTTATGTGTAGTGCGCATTCATATCGAGTGCAAATAAATGTGCAAATCAACACGGAGAGCTTGACTTGGTCATTTTGGGTGGGAACTATTTTCCAGTGCGGAAGAATACAGTCGAATCACGCACCACGTTGTGCAACAGGGGAACTCCCTTCCCGGTGCGTAACAGGGATTCCCCTGGCAGCGTACTGCGTGATTCGACTGTATTCTTCCGCACTGGAAAATAGTTCCCACCCAAAATGACCAAGGCAAGCTCTCCGTGTTGATTTGCACATTTATTTGCACTCGATATGAATGCGCACTACACATAAAGTAATTGGGAAACGCATCGAGCAAATTAATTCCTTTTGGCCGAAATCTTTCTCTGGCGACGTTAGACTCCAGTCTAAGGCGGAGGAGCTGCAGATACCGCGGCGGTCAGTGGCGACAGACTCGGACAATGGCTGGGTGAGCAGGAAAACGCTTTCCACCACTTATTTTAGTCTCTGGACTGTGGGGAGATGCCCAAATTTGCCCTGGGGGTGGCATATCCCTTTAAATACAATACACAAACCCCTCTGATTTGTGTTGTGTTCTCTGCAAAGGACATTTACTTTTTTTTTTTTTTAATCCATCATCCCTACCCAAACCCTAGAGCCCATAAGCTCCATGGTTTGCTGCTCAAATAATTTAAGACATTTAATTTTCATAGCACAGCCCAGCATTAATCTTTGCAAAAATTATATTAAACTTGTTAGTGTTATCAGTGACAATGATAAAATGGTGTACTCAAATGTTATATTGTGCATTGATTGTACATGTTGTCATACTGTGTTTTTTCTAGTTGGGGACAAGGTGCCTGCTGATATCCGGATCTGCTCAATCAAGTCCACCACTTTGAGGGTCGACCAGTCCATTTTAACTGGTGAGACTGGTGCTTTAAGTGTCTGTAAAACCGGCTGTTGAAAGGTGCATTATGTAACTTTTCTGTCACCTGCTTGTTTGTATTGATGTGTCATTGTGGTGTCTGGAATGTTCCACAGTGTGATATATACCAGTATAGTGATATATATACTAGTACCTCAAAAATACCTAGAAAAACAAGCATTGTGAGAGGTGTTGCCTCTCCACAGGTCTGACCTGTAACTTGGTCTGGTTTGGTCTCCATGATTATCGAAAAGTTTAATGCCATTCTGTGAAACATTCCAGACAAAGCAATAAAATCTCCTTGGAGAAAAGCATTTGACGGAAACTCCACCAGAAAAGTTACACAATGCACCTTTTAAATACACAATTTCTCTTGTTGCTTTCACAAACGTATTCAAATATATTTTCTTTTGTAGGAGAGTCTGTGTCTGTGATCAAACACACAGATCCTGTACCTGATCCTCGGGCTGTAAATCAGGACAAGAAGAATATGCTGTTTTCTGTAAGTTTTACATATGTCACAAAATATATCTCTTCTAAAAATGTATTTTATTCATCCTTAAGTTAGTATTCTAATGTGCTTATATGCCACCCCCAGGTCAAACTTGGGCATCTCCCCACAGTCCAGAGACTAAAATAAGTGGTGGAAAGCGTTTTCCTGGTCACCCAGCCATTGTCCGAGTCTGTCAGCACTGACCGCCGCGGTATCTGCAGCTACTCCCCGTTAGACTGGAGTCTAACAGCGCCAGAGAACGATTTCAGCCAAAAGGAATTAATTTGCTCAATGCGTTTCCCAATTACTTTCTGTGTAGTGCGCATTCATATCGAGTGCAAATAAATGTGCAAATCAACACGGAGAGCTTGACTTGGTCAAAAGCCGAAGCACAGAGCACGCTGCACAACAGGGGAACTCCCTTCCTGGTGCGTAACAGGGATTCCCCTGGCAGCGTGCTCTGTGCTTCGGCTTTCTTTTTCTGCACTGAAAAATAGTTCCCACCCAAAATGACCAGGTCAAGCTCTCCATGTTGATTTGCACATTTATTTGCACTCGATATGAATGCACACTACACAGTAAGTAATTGGGAAAAGCATCGAGCAAATTAATTCCTTTTGGCCGAAATCTTTCTCTGGCGCCGTTAGACTCCAGTCTAACGCGGAGTAGCTGCAGATACCGCGGCGGTCAGTGCTGACAGACTCGGACAATGGCTGGGTGACCAGGAAAACACTTTCCACCACTTATTTTAGTCTCTGGACTGTGGGGAGATGCCCAAGTTTGACCTGGGGGTGGCATATCCCTTTAAAGACCCTGGCAACTTGCATGAATCCAAACATGGTCATTAAACTGCCTGAACTGGGTAGAGTGTAAATGTGAAAATACAAGCAGAGCAAGAAATGTGTCATTGCTCCATTATCACGTTACTATCATGTTAATAGTTGACTACATTAGATAAGATCAATACGTGTTTAAAGGAGAATTAACGTTTTTTACAATCTGAGCCTTATTTCGGTAATAAAACAAGTTGTTTTACTCACCCATAGCACTTTGGTGTCATATGGAGCACTTCCAGAGATGTTTTAGATTAGCGATAGCCGTAGCACGAGTTCTCGGGGCATATAATATATGCCCCGAGCGGTCTCCAAATAACACAAACTTTAGCACTTTTCAAATCATAGAAGCTCAATGTCTTAGTCTACACTTTCGTTTGAGTCAAAAGTGGCCTGTAATCCGAGATTTATCCATAATTTACAGCTTTGCGTTTCATGTTTGGGTCCCGGGAGCTGAGAGCGAAATAAACTGTGACTCCGCACATGCGCACTGGCCTCCTCATCTACTCGAAACTATGGATAAATCTCTTTCACTATAATTAGATTTAAAATTCTTATTCTGCTCTTGACATACCCAAACACTATTGAGAAACTTAGGATTCACTGCTGCAGTGCTGACATACACCATTATATAACCAACCACCATTATATCTACAAAAATGAATTGCATCTCTCCTCTTTCCAGGGCACAAACATCGCTGCTGGCAAAGCCGTAGGCGTCGTCGTGGCTACAGGGGTGAACACTGAGATCGGGAAGATTCGTGATGAGATGGTCGCCACGGAGCAGGACAGAACGCCTCTGCAGCAGAAACTGGACGAGTTTGGGCAGCAGCTGTCCAAAGTCATCTCCGTCATCTGCATCGCCGTGTGGATCATCAACATTGGACACTTCAACGACCCTGTTCATGGGGGGTCCTGGATCCGGGGGGCAGTGTACTACTTTAAAATTGCCGTTGCTCTGGCTGTGGCTGCTATCCCGGAGGGTCTGCCCGCTGTCATCACCACCTGCCTGGCTCTGGGGACACGCCGTATGGCAAAGAAGAACGCCATTGTCAGAAGTTTGCCCTCCGTGGAGACCCTGGGCTGTACCTCTGTCATCTGTTCTGACAAGACGGGGACACTGACCACCAACCAGATGTCCGTGTGCAGAGTGAGTGCATCCAAAATCACACTTGTATACACATACACATGCACACATACATGCATGTGCACGCACACCATATCAGGGCTCTCAAGAAGTGATATAATGCGGGGTTGGAACAATGGTCACTTATTTACTGTCTATGGAATCCCTCAGTAATCCATTAAGGTCTATAACAAAAACAGGTTGAATTCCGTTAATTGGCCAAAAGTTTTAGAGTGAATATTTATCCATGTAGCTTCTTTTGTTCTGAAAGAGCTACTTGGAATGAGTGGATGATGGTGAAAAGTTTACACCCCAAAACCCTTTGTCCAGTTGACAGAATTTAGAATGATTTTGAATTCCTGTGGTGAAAGCAAGAAAAAATGATCTTTTGCCTTAACATAATTTAAAGGTCCCATGAAATGGTACTTCTTGATGCTTTTATATGGTGCCTTAATGGTTCCCTAATACTGTAAATGAATCCTTCTTCAAAATCAACACTCAGTGCATGAGAAAGACACATGTACACAGTCCGAGTCAGAATGTCTCTCTCTGAACAACTCATTCTGGGCCTTGTTGCTTGAATGCAAATGAGAAGGACACAGATAGGTTAGAGGAGCGGGTGGGGGTGGGGGGGGCAAATGCGCCGCTGGTTCCTTGTTACTGTGCGCTGTCTCCCACTTCTGCGTTTTAAGCGCGAAGGAAGAAAAGAGAGGAATTTCAATGAAAAAAACACATTTTCACAGAAAATAAAATTAAACCACTGCTGTTTCAGAGGTCCAGAGGGTCGGGTAAAGGACTTCCGAGCCTAGAAACACTCACACTTGCCTCCAGGCAAATAAAAAAACGCATTGCGTAGCTCCTTCGCGGTCCAAACTCTCTGGGCGTGATTTCCAGAGACAGGGGGTGGACATCCAGACGGTGGTGGAACATGCATATGCATTTCTTTTTTCGATGTGACGTAACATAGTTGCCTTGTTCAGAATCGCCCGTTTGAGCTGTGTTTTTTTTCTAACACAGAAAAGGACCGCAAATGCTCAGTTTAGACATTTTGCAACTTTTAGCCATGGGGGGGGCCCTAAACAGGGTAGGGGAGCTCACATTAACGTTCAAAAACCTCAGAAAGTGAAAATTTCATGCCATGGGACCTTTTAGGGGTGGGCGATATAGCCTAAAATGTATATCACGGTATAATTTGAACCATAGACGGTAGACGGTATATATCACGGTATACTTTGGTATGTAACAGTATTAACTGTTAACAGTATTAACAGCTTCTTAATGGTCACCAGAGCACATGGAAAAAGCATTCAAGCAGGAAGCTGTTTTTTAAACTATTAAATAACATAAAAGTCAAGAATATTTCTACAAGAAAATGTATTGTGCAAAACTGTAATTGTAAAAAACATAAAACAAGTAACTTCACTTTCAAGCAGTATAAAATTTGAACAAGGCAATGTAAATCGAAAATGAAACTGCTTTAACATTGGCGCCGGTGTCAGTGCTGATGCATACCTGCAACTCTTCGTCAAGTTCCCATGACTCGAGCGCTTCCCTGAGTCCCTGGGCAATCATCTTCCCTGTATGGTGGTCAGGGAAATACGATGTTTGCACTACACATGTACTGTTGAAATGGGCCGTACACAGGCATTTGCCGCACAACTTCCAGTCGTCGTCAATAAAGTGGATTGTCAGGCTGATCTACGGGTCCATAGTGCGACTCGACCACAAGTCCGTGGTGGTTGCATCGTGTTTTATGTCACGAAGCTCTTTTCCCACTTGATTGCGGACCTCATGCAGTCTGGGCACTTCCACCTGGCTAAAACATTTGCGGTTTGGTACCACGTACCGTTGATCCAGCGTCTTCACCATGCCTAAAAAGCCGCTTCTCTCTACGGTTTGGAAAGGCACCGTGTGCTCGCGTGCTCGCAGCTTGCGCGTGCTCGTGGCTTACACCGGTAGAAGTTTAATACGAGACACATACTTTTGTTTCTGAATACTGGACGATTCCCCCGTATTCAGATGACCCCGCGGCTGAAAAAAAAGCGGAACTCTTTCATCCCTGCGCTGCAGAGGTTTTCTTGTGCGCTGAGAATGTGTGAGCAGTGCGCAATTGCACAGGCACGCAGCTTAGAGTGAACGTTGGCTTTTAGTGTTTAGCTTTTAGGTGGTAGAACAGATTGCTTGTGTTGCCATGTTTTGCGATCACTGTCGCCCAGCATATTCTGCAGATTGTTTTCCAATTTCCAGTTCAGTATTTTTCCTCCTTCCTTGTTGTGGTGACGCAATGAACTATCGCGATAGGACGGTATAACCCAAATCTCTACCGTTGGCCAAATTTATACCGCATACCGTTTATACCGTTTATACCGCCCACCCCTAGGACCTTTAAAAATAAAGTTTTGGACATCAACCATCTGAGCGTGCTATGCTTTATTTTATTTACACGCATTTACACCCCTATAAGGACATTGGGATGTGTTTTCTCTTTTTTGTTTCTGATTTGATTTCCTAACATCTGATATTCATATATTTTTGTATTTTGAATACTGGTTTATAATGGTTTCCTTGCCATTATGTTCATTGGTTTCCGGTTTCTCTTATGAGACATTTTGAGGATGCAATACAAAATAAATTGTTAATTGTTGGCAACAGTTCTAATGACAAAGCTGTCACAGTAGTTTCAAGTTAATGCTTACTGTACTGCTTAGCTACTCTAGAAATAAATGTTACTTGAGTATTATGTAATGTGAAGGGGTTGCATGAACATTTTGTGAATCAAAATCATTGATAAGCTTTGCCTTAATTTCACACATGGGTAATTTTATTGATGTAAAATCCTAATAACAATGTCTAGCCCCCTCTGCAGGACAACAATGACCTAACGACTAGACATGAAGCTTTGTGAGGGAGACTTGACACATTTGGTGCAGTGCTGAGTAGCTTAGGATCTTATTTGTTTTCTGCTCCTTCTCATATGGGATAAAGTTGACGGCTTCCCAAATGCAAATAAAAATATCCGGGATTTTTTCTTGACATTATTTAACAGAGCTGTCTGTAATCTCAACAAAGTGCTAGTGCTGCTGTTGCGTAAGTTTTCCTGCGTCACTGGCTAGCATTTCCTCTCTCTCCTCTCATCTGTGAGTGGTATCATACTGCCCCATGGCCCAACGCAGCATTTATTAAACTTTTATCCTTTTAGTGGTCCTGATTCGGAATAGGCTTAGGCAATAGGCAAAGGTATTATCCCGGGTTGCTGAGGTCCAGTGCTGCAGTGGCACTGATAAAACACTAAAGCCATTACTTCTGCTTTTGGTGATTTAGAGGCTGCTATTGTGAGCCATTCATTAAACCAGAGAAAGTCGTGTTTATCTCTTTGAAGATGTATTTGGTTTGCCGGGGGGGAAATAAATTGTCTACAGTTTTCTCTACATTATAATACTCATCACAAGCCTTTTAATGTTTTGTTGTCAGATTTATAACTTAAAGGCAGGTATCTGTACTTTACTTAAGTACATTTTACAGTCAGTACTTTTTACTTTTTATCATTGGAGAGCTTATGAAGAGAAATACATCTATGCCAGTTACGTCCCCCAGATTGGCGTTACCGGGGCCCCACCCTGGAGCCAGGCCTGGGGTGGGTGCTCGATGGACAGGTCTCTCACTGTTGTCAGCCTATGGGCTGTGGGGGAAAGCTGTTGGATCCCTGCTTCCCCCACGATCCGGCCCCAGATAAGTGGAAGAAAATGGATGGATGGACGTTTGAGAACACTTTTACTTGAGTAACTTTTGGCCTCTGTATCCACTTTTATTTAATCAACAAAACTGAATACTCCATCCACCACTGCCTAAAGGTGCACTATGTAACTTTTCTGCTGGGAGCTGGGTCACCTCTCCACAGACTGAGCCTATAAAAGACACCTGTGGTCTCCTTGGAGATGTTATTGCTTTGCTTGGAACTAGAAAATTTGAATTGTTTCAAAAGAGTGGCTAGTTCAATTCCTGACGAGGACTGGAGCATTTGCATGTTCTTTCTATGCTCTGGTGGATGTTCTCAAGCTCCTCAGATTTCATCAGTCAACAACCACATTTACACTAGACTAATCCTTGGTACCTTTAACCAGAACCTTGGGATCAGATCTAAAGGGCACTGATCATGACCTGTTGCCCTTGTGACATTGATGGATGGGTCAATTTCCCAACTGGGACAAAAAGTCTACCTCACCTCAGAAAACTAGCTACATCACTGTGCACTTATGTCTTTTTAGTAGTGGCTTTTATGGGCTCGTGAGGCTACATAATTGTACTGAATTATATTTTACAACTTGAGAACTCTTATGTTCCCATACACTGTACCCTGATCAAAGATCAAGATCAAAGTCAGCTTTATTGTCAATTCTGCCATATGTGTTCATCATACAGTGAATCAAAATTTCGTTTCTCTCTGGCCAGGTAGTGCGAAAAGACGGTGTACAAAATACAATATGAAGACAAAACACAACAAAAACTATCTAAGACAGAGATCTAAAGTTAAACTAAAGTCTAAGATCTAAAATCTTAAAGCAGTGCAACATAATAAATACCTATATACAGATTTCCAAAGTGTGCAGTGTGCATCAAAAATTTGCAATGGAAGATACTGACTCTTTTTCACTGACTCTTATGGAGACGACATCAACGGCCTGACCCATTGCATCACAGACTATATCAACTTCTGCGTGGAGAACACTGTGCCAACCAGGAGGGTACGGTGTTTCCCCAACAACCACCCCTGGGTCACCCCTGAGCTTAAAGCCCTCCTGAACCAGAAGAAAAGGGCTTTCAACTCAGGGGACAGAGAGGAGCAGAAAAGGGTCCAGAGAGAGCTTCAGTGGAGGATCCGACGGGCCAAGAAGGACTATGGGAGGAGGATGGAGGAGCAGCTGGCCCAAAACAATGCACGGGGCGTGTGGAGAGGACTGAGGAGCATGTCTGGTTTTGGACAGAGTGGCAGAGGGACAGCTGATGGTGATCAGCGCTGGGCGGACAAATTAAACTGTTATTTCAACAGGTTTAATGCGCCCCCACCCCCTCTGCCCCTCTGCCGACTCCCCCTCCTCCTCTTCACACCTCCCCGGGCCAGTAGGCATACCCCCCTTCCCCCTCACACGGACTCAACCCAGCACCAGCCCCCCTCCACCCCCCACCACCACCCCCCCCCCGCAGTCCACCCCAGTCCCCCCCCTCTCCCCCCTCTCCATCACACCGGACGAGGTGAGGAGGGAGCTCAGACGACTCAGGCAGAGGAAAGCCGCAGGACCCGATGGTATCTGCCCCAGGCTGCTGAGAACCTGTGCAGACCAGCTCTGTGAGGTTCTCTGCTACATGTTCAATCTGAGCCTCAGCCTGGAGAAGGTCCCCGTCCTGTGGAAGACCTCCTGCGTGGTCCCGGTTCCCAAAACAACAAACGCCAGGGAACCGGCCCACTACAGACCAGTCGCCTTGACCTCCCACCTCATGAAGACCATGGAGAGGGTGATCCTCAGCCAGCTCCGCTCTGTGGTGAGCCCCACCCTGGACCCGCTGCAGTTTGCCTACAAGCCAAACGTAGGAGTAGAGGACGCCGTCATCTACTTGCTGCAGCGGGCGCTCACCCACCTTGAGACCGCCGGGAGTGCTGTGAGAGTCATGTTCTTTGACTTCTCCAGCGCCTTCAACACCATCAGGCCGGCGCTGCTGCGGGGGAAGCTGGAGGACGCGGGAGTGGATGGACATCTCGCTGCCTGGACTATCGACTACCTCACTGACCGTCCACAGTACGTGCGGCTGCGCGGCTGTGAGTCAGAGGTGGTAGTATGCAGCACGGGGGCCCCCCAGGGTACTGTCCTCTCACCCTTCCTCTTCACCATATACACCTCGGACTTCACCTACAACACAGACAGCTGCCATCTCCAGAAGTTCTCCGACGACTCGGCCATTGTGGGCTGTGTCAGAGGGGAACGAGCTGGAGTACCGCTCGGTCATCAGTGACTTTGTAGACTGGTGTGGGCGCAACCACCTGTGCCTTAACACTAGTAAGACAAAGAAGCTGGTGATCGACTTCAGGAGGAGACCACTACCTCACTCACCGGTGAACATCCAGGGGCAGGACATAGAGACTGTGGACAGTTTTAAGTACCTGGGTGTTCACCTCAACAATAAACTGGACTGGTCCCACAACACTGACGCCCTGTACAAGAAGGGCCAAAGTCGCCTCCACCTCCTGAGGAGACTGAGTTCCTTTGGAGTGAGCAGGCCTCTGCTCAAGACTTTTTATGACTCTGTGGTGGCCTCTGCTCTCCTCTATGCTGTCGTCTGCTGGGCCCCGAGCAGCACAGAACGGGACAGAAAAAGACTGAATAAGCTGGTTAAGAGGGCCAGCTCTGTCCTGGGCTGTCCTCTGGACCGTGTAGAGGAGGTGGCTGAGAGGAGGGTACTGGCCAAATTCATGTCCATTAAGGACGACACCTCTCACCCTCTGCACCGGACTATTGAGGAGCTGAGCAGCTCCTTTAGCAGCCGACTGAGGCACCCCCAGTGCAAGAAGGAGCGCTACCGCAGATCCTTCATCCCCACTGCAGTCAGACTGTATAATTCTAACATATAGGCCAGACGTGCAATATCCTCCTTTTCATGTTGATGCTTGTTGTTACTATTATCATTATTACTATTTTCCATTATTATTATTATTATTACATATTACTATTTGCACTATTTATTACTTACTTTATCCCCTCCCTGCCTGCATGCACTTTTTCCCTCCTGTCCAATTGTCCTGGAGCTACTGTGGCGAGTAAATTTCTCCTGTGTGAGATCAATAAAGTCTTATCTTATCTTATCTTATCTTATACAGCAGTGAAATGGTAATGTGCAATAGAATGTGCATTGAAGTTAAGATAAAATAAATGTGCAACAGTAGTAATTCTAGTGCAATAACAGGAGTAAACAACAGTAGTAAAAATTCCAGTAGTAATAATGTGCAATAACAGTAGTGAACAACAGTACAACAGTAGTAAAATTCCAGTAGTAAATGTAAATGTGCAACAGTGCAACAGTAGTCCTTAGCAGCAGTTTTTTAAAGTGTCTAGAGTGATATGTCTTTTTATGGAATACAGGTTATGCCAATATGGGGGGGTGGGGTGTGGGAGACGGGTAAGGTGAGAGTTCAGCCTGGTGGATGAAGCTGTTTGACAGTCTGGTGGAGGGCAGGAGGGCAGGAGGCTGAAGAGGCTGTGTGAGGGGTGCCTCGGGTCACCCACAATGCTGGACGCTCTGCGGGTGAGCCGGGTGTTAAAAATGTCTAGGAGGGAGGGGAGAGAGACACCAGCGATCCTCCCAGCTGCATTCACTATGCGCTGCAGGACTTTCCTGTTCTGTTCAGTGCAGCTTCCGTACCACACAGTGATGCAGCTGGTCAGGACGCTCTCAATGGTGCCTCGGTAGAAGGTGGTCATGATGGGTGGGGGGGCTCCAGCTCTCCTCAGTTTGCGGAGGAAATGGAGGCACTTCTGAGCCCTCTTTGCCAGTGATGTAGTATTCACTGTCCAGGAGAGGTCCTCACTGATGTGCACCCCCAGGAATTTGGTGCTGCTCACCCTTTCTACAGCAGCACTGTTGATGGACAGTGGGGGGTGCTGGGTGGGGCCTCTCTGGCAGAAGTCTATAATGATCTCCTTGGTCTTTTCAACATTAAAAAGGAGATTGTTATTGCTGCACCACTGGGTCAGAAGGCTCACCTCACTCCTGTAGTTTGTCTCATCGTTATTAGAGATGAGACCCACCACAGTCGTATCGTCCGCAAACTTCACTATGTGATTGGTGCTGAACGCTGGTGAGCAGTCGTGGGTCAGCAGAGTGAAGAGCATCGGACTGAGCACACAGCCCTGGGGGGTTCATGTGCTCAGTCTAATGCAGCTTTAGGTGTTTCTGCCGACCCGCACTGCCTGTATACAGTTGTTGGATATACATAGAAGTTTAAATGATGGAATCTGATTGAATACTCTCAAAGTCCATCTTTTGACTAATCTCTACGGATGCGGAGATCCAGCGTTTTCAGTTCAGATACAGATTTTAAAACTTTGACTTCTGCCGATACCCAGTATTAACCAATACCAGTGTAGGGACAGAAAATGGCACTTATTTCCTTAAAACACAGTTAACTGATTACACAACTGTTATTTATCCTTTAAGTCACTACAGAACAGCTTCATATGAATAAAACTCATGACACTGACATTATGTCAAACATTATGGTACAAAATCAGCCTGTAAATAGTCTTTATTCATCCAGTGAAAGGTCCAACCAGGATATCAGCTGAATCAATATCATGGAACTGATACCCAATCCATATCGGTGCATCCCTACTAATCTATCTGGCCCTCACAAAAACATCACTGCATCATTGTTTATGCTCTACACACCTCTCTCCTCTTTTTGAGCCTAGGCAAATTCCCAGCACTACTGCCACCTGCTGTATGAACATAAAACTGCAATGCTGCTATAACTGATGCCCCATAATGGGAAAATTGAAGTTTATTTATGTTTTGCAGATGTTCATCCTGAACAAAGCCGAAGGGGACAGCTGCTCCCTGAGTGAGTTCACCATCACAGGGTCGACCTACGCTCCAGAGGGAGAAGTGTGAGTGCAACATAAACATCAGTCTTCTGTGTCCCAGAGCAGGAAATGTAACCTGTTTAGCAGCTCAAAGACCATTTATTTAGGTTCCCACACAAACTAATTTAGCTAGCAATGTGTTTAGAACAGTCAGTATTATTTCCTTTAATTTGTCACCTGATAATGGCTGTGAAAAAGTTTTCAGTTTCCTGATATAGATGGCATTTTGAGGACTTTTCACATTTCAAATGATATACTGTATTTTGCATTAAATTGTCAGTTGTTTTGGCAACAGTCGTTTTGAAACTCATGGATAGTGCTACAAACTGTTAATTTACGTGTAGATATAATTAACGAGTATTGTTAAGGATTTTATTTTTTGGTTTTTAGTTATCAAGATGGTAAACAAGTACAATCCTCCCAGTTTGATGGTCTGGTTGAGCTGGCCACCATCTGTGCCCTCTGCAACGACTCATCTTTGGATTTCAATGAGGTAAAATGCCTTAATCTTGCAGCTCTAGCTTATACAAGTGAAACTATGTGTTTCTGCTTGTAAACTTGAGTCATCTTGTATTCCCAGGTAAAAGGAGTGTATGACAAGGTCGGCGAAGCCACAGAGACGGCCCTGACTTGTCTGGTGGAGAAAATGAACGTGTTTGACACTGAAGTGCACAGCCTGTCCAAGATCGACCGTGCCAACGCCTGCAACTCTGTGAGTGACACTGGTCCCTCTGCGGCACACGCTGCAGTTTGTGTGTCTGACTCAGCACATGTACCGAGGAGGTCACCAGAGCCTCTTTTCCGCTGGCTCACTTGTCTGTTCGGAGCGGGTGCCCTGAGCACAGCTCTCAGTCCAGGGGCAGGGCTGTGCTCTCTGAGACACTGACATCACCAAAACATTACTCATGATTTCTTAATAAATAAAATCTATATTTTAACTGGCCTATCTCAATGATTCACAAAAAGACGTTTAGTAATTTTGTGGTGCTGTGAGATGAGGCTAAAGCTTTATCTGGCCTTTTCTGCATTTATTTCATTTCTCTGCACAACCTGCCAATGGGACTACAGATAAAAATTATCCTGTATAGCCAACTCTGGCACATTTACATGCTGTACTAACACTTTTTGATTATGTGCACTGTCCCATAGTTAATAAATAAACCTAAACGTTTTAGCATCTTTTTATGTAATGAAGTGGGTTTGGCTCATGTTAGATGCATTATGTAGTGGAAATAAAATGTGTTCAGTTGTTACGTGAGTGGTGCATCCATAAACGGGAAACAGCTGTTACATTTGTACTAGCTTTATTTTGGGGAGCGTGCAAATTGCCATACTTGGAAATACAGCAGTTTATCACAAGGTCAAGTCAGGAGACATGACATGACTCTCGGAGGAGCCAATGGCGCAGATTGGCAGCCTCGTTTCCATCAGCCTGCCCCAGGGCAGCTGTGACAATAGTAGCTTACCACCACCAAGTGTGGAGTGTATGAACAATGAACTGTAAAGCGCTTTGGGTGTCTTGAAAGGCACTATATAAATGCAATTATTATTATTATTATTATTATTATTATTATTATTATTATTATTATTATGTAGAGACCTGTTCCGATCTGCTCCAAAGCAAACCATTGGAAACAAGGCTCATGTTGTGTTTTAGTGTTTAATGACCAGCTTTAATACATAAATACTGATTGATTAGAAATTTTGAAATTCTTAAATTTTACAAACATTTTTTTAATATATATAATTGTTGCAATTGTTAAATATATAAGTAATAATGATTAATATATTGTAATATCTTTAATCACCATTAATGATTAATTCTGCTTACTGTCTGTGTGGAACAGGTGATCAAGCAGCTAATGAAGAAGGAGTTCACACTGGAGTTTTCTCGAGACCGAAAGTCCATGTCGGTGTACTGCACCCCCAACAAATCCCGCTCCTCTTTGGGCAAGATGTTTGTCAAGGTAAGATCCAGTTTGATGGATGACTCATGACTTAATCATAGTCCTGTCCATTCACGAAAGTGACTTTCCAGAAAGAAAGACTTGAGCTTTATACTAATCTGTTTTTCATTCTGACAGGGGGCCCCAGAGGGAGTAATAGACAGGTGTACCCATGTCAGAGTGGGCAACAACAAAGTTCCTATGACCAAAGGCATCAAAGAGAAGATCCTGTCTGTGATTCGTGAGTATGGAACAGGCCGAGACACACTGCGCTGCCTCGCTCTGGCCACAAGAGACACTCCCCCAAAGATGGACGACATGATTTTATCTGATACCACCAAGTTCTCAGAGTATGAGGTATGAAAATGAATCTCTCATAAAGCATGGATGGAGTGAAAGTATTAACAATTCAGTTTTTTGTATCTTGTACAAAAGGATGTAGATGTATAAATTTGTACATTTTTTAATTCCTGCTAATTAACTGGATTTCACATGTGTTACAAATGTATTTTTATGATAGCATTATTAAAGGCATTTCTATCAAAACCATTCATAATACCCAAAAGATGTCAGCTAAAAGTTCAAGTAAACTGTTTTGCATCTTCTCTCTTCCAGTCCAGCCTGACGTTTGTGGGCTGCGTGGGGATGTTGGACCCTCCGCGACAGGAGGTGAGGGCCTCTATCGCGCTGTGTCGCCAGGCCGGGATCCGCGTCATCATGATCACCGGGGACAACAAGGGCACGGCGGTGGCCATCTGCCACAGGATCGGTATCCTGACAGAGGAGGACGACGTGGCGAAAATGGCCTTCACCGGGCGAGAGTTTGACGACCTTTCTCCGAGCGCTCAGAGAGAGGCCGTGACCCGTGCCCGCTGCTTCGCCCGAGTTGAGCCCTCACACAAGTCTAAGATTGTGGAGTATCTGCAGGGTTTTGATGAGATCACAGCTATGGTGAGTGTGACGTTGTGACACTCACACTACATATCCCATATTCCCATGTTCGTGTTATCTGTATATACTGTATGTTTCTTCTGTTTTTATTGATTTTTATGTCACACACTTGGTCAGCTGAAGTTGTTTTAAATGTTCTATATAAATAAACTTGAACTGAATATTGTTAGTAACATAGCATAATTTCCAAGTCATTTTTCCAAGGTTTCGGGAAAATACAAAAATAAACTGCCTGTGTTAGTTTGTGATTTTGGGGGGCTAAAAAAAAAATGGCCTGTACAAATGCACTAGAGTCTGCAGAGTAGAATGAAACAGAAAACTCAGTTTGGCCA
Organism: Paratrypauchen microcephalus; assembly: GCA_036785185.1. Lineage (NCBI taxonomy): Eukaryota > Metazoa > Chordata > Actinopteri > Gobiiformes > Gobiidae > Paratrypauchen > Paratrypauchen microcephalus. Next base: position 2,809,934 of record JAVJIX010000090.1, on the reverse strand, counting down.
AAATTACTTTTGGTACGTTATGCTAAGAGGCTGGTGAGTGAATCATACTTTAAAAAAATATTTCATATTTTGCTCACGGTATATTTGAAACCCAATTAGCGAAGGTTTATGCTTCTGAAACTTAAAATGATAACACTTTATGCGGAAGTATCATAGTTGAATTTACTGCATTAGATTTTCTGAAATGCTTTAGCACTGATATACTGATAGTCTTACTAAAATGTACTGAATCCTGTGACAAATACAACATTAATCATGGCCAGAAAAAGGCTTGGAAAAAAAAAAAAAAAAATCTGTACTAAATCAAATGTACCCTTCACCTTGCCTCAGACCGGAGATGGTGTGAATGACGCTCCAGCCCTGAAGAAGGCGGAGATCGGTATCGCCATGGGCTCTGGGACGGCTGTGGCCAAGTCTGCCTCTGAGATGGTTCTCGCTGACGACAACTTCTCCTCCATCGTGGCCGCAGTCGAAGAGGGAAGAGCCATTTACAATAACATGAAGCAGTTCATTCGATACCTCATCTCCTCCAACGTGGGGGAGGTTGTTTGGTCAGTGATCAACATTTTGTATCTAAAAAATTGTAGTGTTTTTTATGTACTAAACCAAATATGAGACAATCAAATAGATACTAAAAGAATATACAATATAGTAATTGTTGATTTGGAGATGCAAAATTAGAATATCCAACTACTAAAAATGACCTCAGAAAGGGACAGTAAGGCATAATTTCCCAAGCAAGGGTATAAAGTGATATTTGTGTCCTTTTGTGGTTAAGTGGCATTTTTCACATTTCACATTCTATATTCTGTATAAAAAATATTACATGGTAAGTCGAGGTTATAGCTAATCATCCATTGAAAATGCACTATTATCTAAAATTTTAAATTATTTTTTTTTGTTCCAAGTGGGTCATCTAAAACGTTTTATTTGTCTTTAGGGTTCTTTTTAAAGCTGAGGTATCGAACCCTTTTTCTTATAAAGGAGTAAATTTTATTTAAATTTAGGGGCGTTGGTAGAGCGTTTGTCTACTGATCCAGGGGTTGGCGGTTCAAATCCTGCTCTTGACGGGTGTGATCCCAGCTCCCACAGATGAGTGCTGTTGTGTCCTTGGGCAAGACACTTAACCCCACCTCACCCCCGGTGTCTGCGGACACTGGTAGCCCCCATGACAGAAGATGCATCAAGGCCTGTTGTGATGTGGGCCGTCCTCCCGTGGACCCACCACCTGCGGGAGGATCCATGGGGGCTGGTGCATTGTGTTCTGGGCGGCAGATCTGCTTGTACTGCTGCCCCCGCAACACAGAAATGAAAAAGTGGAAGAAGATGGATGGAGTAAATTTTGTTTTTCCCTCCAGACAGTGTATTGTAAAAGCAGAACTTAGTGACTGAAATTTAAACATCTGCTTCCTTCTTCCATGGTAACCAGTGGTGGAACGTAACAAAGTAAAGGTATCAAAGTATTGTACTTAAGTATAAATATAAGTATCTGTACTCTACAGTGGATACTTCTTACTTTTACTTCACTACATTTGAGAGCAGATACCTGTACTTTCTTCTCCACTACATTTTTAACTGGACTGAAAAGTAAAAGTATTATTGTTAGTTGACCTATTGAAAAGGCTGAGGGGTTTATTTAAAGCAAAAAACAACTGATTTAATTGTTACTGTTGAACAAAATTCTGCACAAATCTTTATCAAAATCACTACAAGTGAATCTTTACAAGACCTCAAAATAGTACAATTTTAAACAGGTACTTTAATACTTTTCCTTGTGATACTTTTGCTTTTTATTTTGTGCTCAAGTATCTGTACTTTTACTTAAGTAACAAAATTGAGTGTATAGTGTATAACTTGTTTTTGGCCCTCCAGTATCTTCCTGACAGCAGCCCTTGGTTTCCCGGAGGCCCTGATCCCAGTCCAGTTATTATGGGTCAATCTGGTCACAGACGGACTTCCTGCCACAGCTTTGGGCTTTAACCCCCCAGACCTGGATATTATGGAGAAGCCCCCACGAAACGCCAAGGAGCCGCTCATCTCTGGCTGGCTCTTCTTCAGATACCTCGCCATTGGAGGCAAGTTTCAACCAGTGTATCTATGGCGACTTTATGAAGTACTATCAGTAAAATATCTACTGTATTTTCAGGTTATGTTGGAGCTGCCACAGTGGGAGCTGCTGCCTGGTGGTTCATTCTTTCAGACGACGGACCTCAAGTTACTCTGTACCAACTGGTGCGTCATGATCAAACCGTTTATTTGATTTAGAATATACAATTTATAGCAATTTAGGGTTTAATGCTAGATTTTCTTTAAGTAAGGCTGTAGTTGACAAAATAAATTAATGGTTGGCTTAATACAAGCCCTGTGCATCGACTGGTATCATCTCTTGGTACTGCTAAAATCTATCCAAACTATTTAGATTTAGTATCTATATGTTTTGACACAGTTTATAATACTCCAGTCTCAGAGTTCATGAAAAAACAACTATGTATACAAAAAAGTACAAGTAAACAAGTCAATTGTGTATGTGTTTGCAAAAGAAGGGAGATAAAATGCACAATTCTAAATGACTGAAGGTCTGTTAAGAATTATAACCAAGAATTATTAATATTATTATTTAGCTTTTATGTTTTAATTTTGTTCAGTACTGACCTCAAGTTTTATTTATACAGGTATGTTTGAGTTATCCAGCATATTTAGTCTGCCTTTTATAGATTGATCATCTTTTTCACTGTGCCACTTCACTTCACACTTCACAGAGCCACTTCCTGCAGTGTGACCCTGACAACCCGGAGTTTGAGGGTCTGGACTGTCACGTGTTTGAGTCTCCATATCCCATGACGATGGCGCTGTCTGTGCTGGTCACCATTGAGATGTGCAACGCCCTCAACAGGTCAATCCCAGTATAGACTTAGACAAACTTTATTGATCGACAAGGGAAATTATTTGGACAACAGTATCTCAGACATCACAATATTATAATATAATAAATATAATAACAAAGAGAAATAAAATAAATGGTAATAATACATTCTAAATCTAGCAAAAATTCTAAAACTAGTAAGAGACTGGTGTTGAATAAGGCATAATTCTATAAAAAAAAATATTGGTGTTTTTAGTCACAGTTGTTGTCTCATGTAGATCATGGACATTCATACTTTTCAAATTAAGTACCACCCCAGAAAAGGATTGACTTTCAGAGCACTAAAAAGGACTGAATCAAGACTGAACCAGGACTGTGAACCAGGACTGAAATGAACTAGAATTAACCCAGGAAAATGCAAGTAACCCCCAGAACACTGATCAGTGACTTGTTTTTGTTGTAGTCTGTCAGAGAACCAGTCCCTGCTGCGGATGCCTCCCTGGGAGAACATCTGGCTGCTGGGATCCATCGGTCTCTCCATGTCTCTGCACTTCCTCATCCTCTATGTTGAGCCTCTGCCGGTGAGTACCCATTCTTGTACTTAAAAAAAAAAAAGGTTCTTTTAGAACCCAGAAAACCTGTTGGTGCTGCTTCATAGCATGCTGGTTGCTTAAACTGCTTTAATTATTTTTTTTCAACAGCAACAATGATTTACAGCGTGTCTAAATGGGTCTAAAAGTACCATTTCTGTTTAGATATTTAATTAGGTTGTGGCAAGATAACGAAAGTTTCCTTTCTGTTTTTTCTATAATTGAGAACTGAGAAACATGGAAATAAATCTGTGAGGCAAGAAAATGATTAAACAATTAATATAAAACAATTAAATTACTGAAGTTTTTTTTTTTACTTTTGCACTATGCATCTTTTCCAGTAAGAGTCCAGCACCTGGTTGTTTCCATGGAGATATGCTAAAGAGATTGCTTTCTTTGGAATGTACCACCGTATGGCATTAAACTTAATAGTTAATTTTATATATATATATATATATATATATGATATATATATATATATATAAATTTATTATTATTATTATTATTATTATTATTATTATTATTATTATTATTAATTAAAAAAAAAATTAACAATAAAACATTTTCTTGAAAAATATGCACTCTGCTGTAAGCAGGTCCACCTCTCCACCAATCGGACCTCTAAATTGGCTTGGTGCTTGTCTCCATGGAAATGGATGAGTTTAATACCATACTGTGAAGAATTCCAGGCAAAGCAACAACATCTCCGTGGTGATGGACCTTCCACCCAGAAACTTGCATGGTGCACCTTTAATACCAAGATTTATATTTGTATTTTTGGAGATACTGCTTCCTAGTACTCTTTTTTTGTGAATGATTATCTTAAGTCTGAAAAACAATGAAAAAGGCAGTGTTGTACATGTGCTTATGTTAACAAAAGGTTCCTGACTGAAAGCATCAAACTTAAGTACCACAGTTTCTATAGTGCAAATAAACCAAACAGTGAGAGATACAGGAATACATTAATTTAATATAATATATAAATATTATATATATATATATATATATATATATATATATATATATATATATATATATATATATATATATATATATAACCATTAAAGGTCCCATGGCATGAAATTTTCATTTTCGCATTGCCCCCCCCCCCCCCCCCCCCCATGGCTAAAAGTTGCAAAATGTGTAAACTGAGCAATTGCGATCCTTTTCTGCGTTTAAAAAAAAGACAGCCCAAACGGGCGATTCTGAACAAGGGAACTTTCTGACCTCACACTCGGGGAAAGGTTTCCACCCGCCGTCTGGATGTCCACCCCGTCTCTGGAAATCACGCCCAGAGAACTTGGACCGCAAACGAGCTACGAAATGCAAGATGCGTTTTTTTGTTTTGTTTTTTTGCCTGGAGAGACGCGAGAGTCTCTCCAGGCTTGGATGTCCTTTATCCGAGCCTCCGAACCTCTGAAACAGCAGTGGTTTAATTTGACTTTCTGTGGAAATTTGTTTTTTTTTAATGGGACGCGTCTCATATCCTCCTGAGCGCTTAAAATGCGGAAGTGGGGACAGCGCACACCGCACCGCTAATCCAGGAAACAGCGGCGTATTTGGCCACACCCCCACCCGCTGCACTGGCCTGTCTCTGTCATAGTCATAGTTTGCTTTATTTGCATTCAAACAACAACGGCCCGAGAATAAAGTGTTTCAGAGACATATTTATGAATAGAACTGTCTTCAGGAGGCTCTCTCATGCACTGAGGCTTGATTTTGGAGAATGATTCATTTACAGTATTGGGGAACCACTAAGGCATCATGTAAAAGCATCTTTAACTCACCCTTATGTAACAGATAACCCTCCCTATGTCCTGTCAATCATCGTTGCACTGTTTTTCCTTACAGCCTCTTGTATATAGCTGAGATATATATTTTTTTTTATTACTTTATTTAAATATATATATATTTTTACTTCTACATATACATTTATATAATTATGCCTTATTTGACACAGTCTCTTGTTATTTCTGCTACTTATTTTTAATTTATTATTACCATTTATATTTTTTCTCTTTGTTATTATAATATATTGTGATGTGTGAGCGACTGTGTCCAAGTCATTTCCCTTGTGGACCAATAAAGTTAGTCTAAGTTCTTACCCCTCTCTGCAGGTCATTTTTCAGATCACTCCTCTGGACTCGACCCAGTGGCTGATGGTGCTAAAGATCTCCATACCTGTGATCCTGCTGGACGAGCTGCTCAAGTTCATGGCCCGACACTACCTGGAGCTGGGTAAACACCTGGAGAGAGTGCCCCCTAAAGGCTGCTCTTTGTCCCACTGCACCAACGGCATCTCCTGGTCCTTTGTGGCTCTTTCGCTGCCCCTGGTGCTGTGGGTCTACCTCCCTGAAAACACTAACCTAACCTCCCTCTGGCGTTGAAGTCTTCACCTCCCCCTCCCACAATGAGCACTGTGTGGAGTGGACATTAACACAAACAACTAACTTTAATCATGGGGGAAGTCCGCATTTGGCTTTGTCAAGTTTAGAACCATTACAATACATGTTGACATGGGGTAAGGGACAAAGACTGACGTAACATGATTTTATTTACATTTCTCTATACTCCTATTTTGAGCAGATAGACTATAACAATCCACTAATTTATCTAATTTATAATGAAGATTTGGCTTTGTAAAACATCAGTCTATTTGAATTTGAATGTGCGCGGAAAGGGACTGCAGAACACTGGCAGGATCTCTCTCCCTAAGTTTTTATTTGTTTCTTTTTCATCCTGTTTAAGCAGATAGAAGTAACCACAGATAGGTAGAGATGTACAGAGAATTTACAAAGCTATTTTATAATGATGAATATTTTGTAATTTTGGGGGTGGGGCATGGGGATGAGAATGAATGTGTTTTGGAGAGATGCATTTCAGGGGAGCACAGACTTCAAGTGACTGGCCTATTTTTAAAGTAATTTTGAAAGTACACAAAAATAATTATTTACTGCTATACCTATACAGTATTAAAGCTGAATTTCCATCACAAATTCCAGTTGCAGAAGTAATTTGGATAGGGAACCAAATTTGAGATTAAATATATTTCAGTAGAAAAGCATTTGTTTGGATATTAGGCTGACCATTTAAAGTCAATGTAAAATAAAAATTAAAAAAAATATTTAATATACAAATTTTATGCAGATCCATTTTATATATCTTTATATGTAACACATGTGAAGAGAAATGCATTCCAACAAAATAGCTGTGATCACTAGACTGGAGGTCTGGCTATAATATTGTGGTTGTCAATCATCCTCTAGTCTAGTCTTTTATTTAGTTTTAACCAGTGGTGGGTGAAGTACTCAATTTTGTTAAGTAAAAGTACAGATACAGGGGAAAAGAGTTACTCATGTAAAATTAAAAGTCTAAATATCACATGAAAAAATCTACTTAAGTAAAACTGATGAATTATCTGTTTAAAAATGTATTTAAAGACTAAGAAGTAAAAGTATTCTGCGGAGATTTTTTAGAACAATTAAAGGATTAAATGTAGTGATTTTGAAAAAGAATTTGGCGTAACTCGCGCTACGGCTATCGCTAATCTAAAACATCTCTGGAAGTGCTCCATATGACACCAAAGTACTATGGGTGAGTAAAACAACTTGTTTTATTACTGAAATAAGGCTCAGATTGTAAAAAACGTGAATTCTCCTTTAAGTAAAGTATAGATACCTAAAATAAAATAAAAAGTATTGTACTTTTATGTTTTTACTTCGTTACCTTCCACCACTGGTTTTAACAGCAGTCGGCACAGACCAGTGACTTGAAGTGTAATTGGCTGTACATTCTCCATGCATCTGTCTTCTTTTCTGCTTTAGGCAGAGCACAGCTACCTCAGCGCTGTTACCACCATCACCATCGTCTTAATAGTACAATTTCATACTTTTAGGGACATACCAACCAGAAATTAATTGTATATTTAATTTGTCATGATGTTTTAAAACACATTTTAACCCTATAACTGTTAAGTTATTTACAACAGTAATGAAATAACAATTAAGTGTGATTTTTATACTGGGCTAATTTCTTTTTGTATTTAAAGGGGCAGTGCATTACTTTGTAAAAAGGAGTCAACACATCTTAGTTTGGAGTATTAGATGGGAGCAATAACACGTATATTTATTCTTATACTGTTCTGAACAAACGTAACTGTGAAATACCTTTACAATCAAATAGACTTCAAAGTGTTGAGTGAAAGTGTTTTTATATTAGTTTTACATAATTGTATAATTTATTAATATGTGTGTTATTGCACCCTGTATGTACTTCCTCAAAAAATAAATTAAGTGATTATGACAGAGTTGTACGACTATGAAAATGCTCCTTCTGAAGGCTGTACTGCCCCTTTAAAGATTCATAATGTTATTTATTTCAACTGTCTTGTGGTTGGTTTGGGCAAAAGGACCCATGTGTTACCATTTGAAGTAAACATGTTTTTTCAATACATTGTATGAGTTTGTTTTGTTTGTTTTAACATACTGTCTTATTTAATCACTTTAAAATATACTTATGCTGCAATCATGGGATGCCAACAGTTTCACAAGATTTTGACATAAATTCAACTAGAATGCAATTTATTCTGGCACAGGACAAGTCTGCATTGCATTAAATGTTTTTTTTCCCTTATGAATGCAGCATAATTTTAACATTAAAATGTGCACATACTGTACTTGAACTTGTAAAAAGGCACAAAATGGAGAGTGTATAAATGTATATAGCACACACTGACTGTAAAGACTTATATATAGACTTGAACCTGTCACTGTTGCTCTCCTATGGGGGGTGTTGCATGAACGCTACAGTAACAAATACAGGCCAGTGGATACTAAACATGAGGAATGGGAGTAACTCATTGAACTGATTAAATACATGTCGTTAAGACACATTTAAAGACGGACTGTGTTGTAGAACAGTGTTTTGAAATTTGTTACATAAGGTTGCAGAATGGTTGCATACTAATATTGAAGTTTATTGTTTTATAATGTGCAAATGTTTGGTGAAAACCTTTTCTCTTAGTAATTTTATAATTGGCTGGTACTTCAAATAGACAAACTAGTTCAATACAGATACCATCAGAGTTGTTAAAAAACTTGAAAAGTATGAGAGCTAGTTAAAAATATGGGACCCATTTAGAAACACTACCATTCTAGTCAATTCTAGTCACTTGAGCTCCATATATATTTAGCTGCTGAGTTACTCCCAGATTTCCAACTTTCACTGTAAAGCCTAATATTGTGAGTTTTTTTTGCATGGATTTTGTTTTTTCAAGTTGTCATAACCCTATTAAAGTTAGAGCAATAATAGTGAATAATGTAATGCTTATGGTGCAATGTGAATGATATGTGTTTGTTTGGAAATGCCTTTAAAAAACTGTCACAAGTGCCAGGATCCTATTGGATTTGAGATATTTATTTTCAGAGATGGACATTGAAGTTGACATTGAAGTTGAACATAAGTCTACAAAATAAAAATGCACCTAAGGGATTTGAATGTTGTAATTACTAAGTAGCCATAGTCCTTTTTTTTTTTTTTAAAGAGACTCAAGTGATTGTATTTGAGATATAGTGACCTATATTTCTTACAGGTAGAGACACTACTGGTGTAGAAAGTAAACTAAATACTTGTTCAGTGGTATAATGTAAAATCAAAGGTGTCAACATAATTAATCATTGTCCTGGTGCAAAGGCCTATAGTTGGCCTGGAGCTAATGTGGCAAGTGAATTTCTCCTGTGTGAGATCAATTAAGTCTTATCTTGGTTGCTGTTCAGATCAAGACATAAGAATAGAATGTGGAAAATGCATAATATACATTATGAATATAAATCATAAAGTAAATGATAAGAGTACTTCAGTACCTCTACAGGAAGGGTGAAAATGGTTAAGTTTCGCACATACTATTCTATGTGTGTACAGTAAACTAACTTTTCCAGTGCAGGGTCCAAAACCTACTTGTCTCAATGTTATTGTTGTTCCAAGGAATTAAATCTTCCATTTATTTAATTACATTTTAAAATTACTTTGAAAAACATGCATTCCTACTGTGAGTGCGCTTGTCTCTCCACGATCTGACCTGTAAATTGACCTGGTGGTTTTGATGTCCTTATGTCTTTTAACTTGAGACTCTGAATTGCTCCCTTAGACACTGGCTGAATATTAGCCTCATATATGGGCAAATTTAACAAAATGTATTGCAAAAATTGCAGCTGTTTATAAGCTTTCATATCTGTTCTCACCAAAATGTCACCCTAATTCTAGAAAATATTAGCTATTGTAAACCACATTCTCAGATTAAAAAAAAAAAATCACTTGAGTCTCCTGAGCTTCCTCTCCCACAGCATGGCCTTTATCATACCAATCCTTGCCTTTCTATTTCTCATTTCTTCTTTTCTTTCTTTTGCAGTGAGGTTCAAGTAAAGTCCAGCTCTGCTCCTCATTCAATCTATTTTTGTTTGTTTTGTGTTGTGCATGTGTTTCAGAAGCAGCAAATCTTAAGAAAAAGCTGAATGTTAAGTTTAAATTGATCATTTTGAAGCCATGAAATAATACTTTTGAAGATCTTACAGTGTACAGTCAGTGAAGCATGCCAGCCATTTTGTTTTCAACTTGTTATATAGATAAATGTATGAAAACGTAGATTCAGATTGCGCTATAAGTGTCAATATAAGCTCAAATCATATTTTTAAAAGGAAATTATTTTATGGAATGTTGAAAACCAAACTGATTTGTTTTATTGTACATTATAGATCAGTGGCAGGAAGTACTGTATTTTCAGAATGTACGATATAAACGTGAATAAAACTACATCATACGTTTCTGAACTGTGTCTGGAGTGTCTTAAATCAAGTTATTTTTTGACACTTAAATAACGTTCTGAAATCTACCAGCATTGTAAACAGAAAAATGAGGAAAATCTTGACCAAAGCACAGATAGACACTTTTATTATACATCTTAAAAAATATGTACAAAATACTATAAACAACTGTGTTCTTGAAATGGTAACACTTCCCCCAAGTTTGAAAAAACAAGATTAGCATGTTTATAAGTTAAACTCGTGAGTAAATATGACAATCAATAGACAGAGCAATTACTATAACACAAAAACATTTTTTCACATTTACTTAAGTCATTTTGGGGAGTTTAAGGCAAATGCAATGACCAATGTAAATATATTTCTACGTGGATACAGTTGATGCCATACTGTGGAATATCATGGCCAAAGTAACATTTCCAAGGAGATAAGCAGGAGTAGGTGCTTGGCCCGCTCAAAGTGACGTTTTTAGTGCAATGCATTATTTTAATTTTAGTCAGTTTTTGTTCAAAAGTTATGCATTGGGGCTTTAACTGAAAAATCGGTACAACAAATGCTATTTTAGTTGGGAAAAAGGATGATGTCAAGACAAAGAGGCATGGCATTTTAACCCTGAATGTTACATTCGATAAAATAATGCAATTTAGGATTCCCTATGCCACCCTGTCACAGTAAAATTATAACACTGAATATACGCAACATTACATTATTTAAGTGAATATATGTGACAAATTGGCCAATTGCAAAACTTGGAAGGGTCCAACTTTGTCCGGGTGAGACCCTGCTTCTGGTATAGGCTCCAACTACCCCTGTACACCACAGCATCACAATATAAAGCCGCAATTTATTTTTCAGCATCAATGTTAGTTTTGTTACAACTGTTTTCAAAGAGCAAGAGCTAGCTATTTTACCTACGCTTACCACTGAGACCAGGAAATGTTTTATACTTACTGTAAAGACAATCATGACAATTGAGGAGGGCAGGTGCAGAAAAGTTTAGACATCGTTTGAATTATGATGAGAATTTAATGTCTGTCTCCATTTAGATAAAAGTCATGTAAAAAGACAAGTGTCAGGTGTCCATATTCGTCTTTAAACTACAAGAAGAATATCAGATTTTCAGTTTTACCAATCAAATATTACCATCATAGTCCAGCTTGTATGTGGTGGACTATTCTAGTGATTTTGAATGGTAAACACTACTGACCACCCCATCTGAGACCCTCTCACTGCATACCGAACCACTGCTCCTGATCTCCCCACTGTGCCGCTTCACTGTCACTGCCCTCCAGCTCACCCTCCTCACCGCTGCCCTCCATATCGTCTCCATCCAGCTCCACCGTGGCATCTGTCGGACTCTCCTCCTTCTCCATCTTCTGCATCCCCTCCAACGACTTCTGATCATTTGGGTCCAAGCTGAGGAGAGGAAATAAGTATTCAGAATATGGGTTGAGCAGAAGCTAAACGAAACAAAAACATGGCAATGGAGGCAGATGTTGGGGGTATTCCATCAAAGTTGCTTAACGAGTCCCGGTTTATCCTGAAATCCTGAGCTGAAACTAGGCTCTATCTCCAGCTTAAGCCTCAAGTTGTTCCATGACAGAAATAAGCCAGAGTCTGACCAAAGCTTATTCAGGCCTGGAGTTTAACCTGCACTCTGTGCGCGCTCCTGGTGGCTCTGGGAAGGCCAGATCAATGCAGCAATGACATCAGGGAAAATGGGCTCAAGGTGTGATGTTTTTTTTATGACTAAACAAGAGGAGCCACAGCGCACATGGACAATGACTGATTTGAAAAAACTTTTCCATTCATTCTTATCTGAGGAGCAAGAGGAATGATGCAACTCCCCCCTTCGCTCCTGTTCACTCACCCCAGTCATTCTGCTGGTAGTGAGGAGGGTGACTGTATTGCGTGGCAGAGAATGAAGTTGTCTGATACTGTTCCCAGTGGAACAGAGCACACTGTGTGTAAAAGTAAAGCTGTAACAGAACTTTTTTGGAGTCAAAGCTAAAATAATCTTGATAGTTAGTCTGGTCCTGAGCAGGTTTGTGCCCAGGTGGTTTTTACTCTGGTTAGTCACATTGATGAAACAGAACTGAGGATTTGATGAGTCTGGATTGCCCAAATAAGACAGGCTTTGGCTTATGGAATACCCCAAGTATAAGTAAATATTATTTACAGTCAGATTACTTGTGACCCTGACTGGAGTAGGTAAAGAAGTTGAAATGGCACAATATTGGGCTTTTTAAGCTTGGGCTTTTAGCCTTTATTGGTCTCACACACAATGACACACAGTGACACACGGGAGAAATTTGACTTCTGCATTTGACCCATCCTTTTTCAGGAGCAGTGAGCAGCCATCTTTTTCGGCGCCCGGGGGGCAGTACCGTGAAGGGTCTTGCCCAAGGACCCACACTGGTTAGCTCATTGCCCGGGGGGGGTTTGAACCTACAACCTCCAGGGGGAAAGTCCATGACTTACCAGTTGAGCTAACCAGCCGGTGTTGAGCTAACCAGCCGGAGCTAACCAATATTAGTATGTAGTCAGGTAAGAATTTAACTTTTTTTTTTTTTTTAAACCTAATCTCTACCAGGAAGCCCATTACCTTAGAGCTATACTGTACTGGTCCATTGCCTCTTGATAGTCATTCACAGCCACCAGGAAATCTCCCAACATCCTGTGCAGCACACAGTCACTCTGATTGGCCAATGCATTCCTCAAAAGAGCTATTCCCTCTTCATATTTCTGCTCTCGACCTAAAAAAAAAACAATACACAACAACTGTCAGGTGATGGACATGGATTCTCCTTGGTTCCTGGGTGGGATTAAGTATTAGGTGAAGTTATTCATACTATACTTCTGCCTCATTATATAATTTGAGGAAAGTGAAGGAAGTCTTAAAAAGGTGCAATGTGTAACTTTTCTAGTGGAGGGTCTGTCAAATGCTTTTCTCTATGGAGATGTTATTGCTTTGTCTGGAATGTTTCACAGTAACACCTTTCTATCTCCATGGAGACCAAACCAGACCAAGTCACAGGTCAGATCTGTGGAGAAGCAACCCTGCTCCCTGCTTTTTCTAGATATTTTTGAGTTATAAAACCACGTGTAATTTTATAAGTGTAGACCTGTTTAATGTTATATTGTGGAACATTCAAAGTAAAGCAGAGACCTATCCATAAAAACAAGCAGGTGGCGGACCTCAAACCAAAACGTTACATAGTGCACCTTTAAATATCCCAGATATGATGGCAGAGTGATTGGCTGCTGTTTATGTTAAAGACTCACTGAGCAGCTCAGCCTTCTTGACCACAGCCTTGGTGTAGTCCGGTCTCTGGGCCAGGGCTTTGTCTAACAGTGTCTTGGCCTTCTCCTGGGTCACAGGGTCCTCGAGACAGACGGTGGCGAGGATTGTCAGCGTCTGAGCGTTCGCCCCCAGAGTCTTATAAATGTTATTGGCCATCCCCATAGCCTCTCGAATACCATTAGATGCCAGGTAACAGTCAATCAGCCCTGGAAGGAAAAATATTGAAAATGTTATAAGATGTTACAGATTTTTTATCAGTAGGTCAAAAATGTCAAACTCTGGGATTGTCTCAAATGCATGTTAGCCTTCGATTTGAGAAACATTAAAGATGACAGAAATCGTGCCTTCATAGCAGTCGAGTCGACATGGAGCCAGGCGCATGGCTTCTCTGAAGTGAATGATGGCCTCCTGCACTCTGCCCATGTTTCTCAGTGCTGCCCCCTTCAGGAGAAGTGCTTGCACACTGTTACTGTTCAGTTGTATTGCCTTGGCCCCAAGGTACAGTGCACGTGAGTAACGCTTACTGTAGAAACTGTGACAACTGACAGACAAGACAGAATAAATTAACAAATAAAAGATGGATAGTATAAGGGATATAGCTACACAACTATAATTACTGCACATTTAAAATGTTTTTTTTTATTAATTTGAGGATTGTAAGGTTAATCACACATCATATTAAAAAGAGTTAATTATTAATAGCTAAACAAAAAGACTATGGGCACAAACCGTGCCAAACTGTTTAAATTCTACCATACAATAGAAGCATTTAGACTCACCCCGAGATGACCCAGGGCTCTGCATGTTGGTCTGAAATGTTGAACAATCGTCCTCCCAAAACCTCAACATCTTCTAAATGTCCTTCACGAGCCATAAGATACCCATATACATCCATACCTACAGACAATAAATATACAACCATAAATATACATCACTGCATAATACAAAAAGATTTATTAGGGACCGAGCCCGAAGGGGGACGAAGGTCCCTATTGTTGTTGCTTTGTTTCCGTATTATTATTATTAGGGACCGAGCCCCGAAGGGGGACGAAGGTCCCTATTGTTGTTGCTTTGTTTCCCTATTATTATTATTATTATTATTATTATTATTATTCTTGTTCTTGTTCACACTCGCTGGGGCAATTTTGAGCATGTTCCCATGCTTCAAAACGAACGAAACTTTGCACGGGCATCACAAAGTGCTGCCAGTACGACCACACAAAGTCCCGTCCCCCAGTGACCCCCAGGAGCTCGATAGCGCCCCCTAGCGCGTTGTCTTTCGGGGCTGGCATACCGTTTAAGATAGGCGCACGAAATTCGGTAGGGACGTGTATCTCAATAAGACGAACAAACGCCTCACTGCAATGTCATGGCCACGCCCAACAGGAAGTGAGATAATTGGGCTTTTGTGTGATTTTTGGGTATTGGACATAGAATGGAATTTGAAACACTTCTCCTACACCGTACCTCAGATGGGCTTAAATTTTGGTGAACATAATCTTAAGACGTTGGAGATGTTAAATTGCGAAGGATTTTCAAATAGGCGGTAATATGACGATACGGCGGATCGATAAAGTTAGGTATGGAATTTGAAACACTTCTCCTACACCGTACCTCAGATAGGCTTAAATTTTGGTGAACATAATCTTAAGACGTTGGAGATGTTAAATTGCGAAGGATTTTCAAATAGGCGGTAATATGACGATACGGCGGATCGATAAAATTAGGTATTTATTGAATGGGAGTGATGAGTTATGAATGGGAGGTATTTGTTGCTAGGCAACGCCCTGATCAAAGGTCTTTGATCTTTGTACCTTTGATCTGATATAGCTGCAAGCAGCAATGTGGGGACAAGCATCGAAGGTTCATGTAGGCCTCAGCATGTAGGCCACATGCAGGGTCTGACAGGGTCTGACAGAGTCTGACAGGGTCTAACAGAGTCTGACAGGGTCTGACAGGGTCTGACAGGGTCTGACAGGGTCTGTTCTGACAGGGTATCTACAATGTCATGGCCACGCCTAACAGGAAGTGAGATAATTGTGCCAGGCACACGAAATTTCGTATGGCTGTGCGTCTCAGTAAGACGAACAAACGCAGGTGCGAGGTCCCGACCAACGCCGCTTGCGGCTTTAATTAGGGACCGAGCCCGAAGGGGGACGAAAGGTCCCTATTGTTGTTGCTTTGTTTCCGTATTATTATTATTCTTGTTCATACACGCTGGGGCAATTTTGAGCATGTTCCCATGCTTCAAAACAAACGAAACTTTGCACGGGCATCACAAAGTGCTGCCAGTACGACCACACAAAGTCTCGTCCCTGGGGGACCTGGGGGTCCCTGGGAGACCCCACTGGGCGAGCCCCAGTGGGGGCTCTCCTAGACCGTACCTCAGATGGGCATAAATTTTGGTAAGCATAATCTTAAGACGTTGGAGATGTTAAATTGCGAAGGATTTTCAAATAGGCGGTAATATGACGATACGGCGGATCGATAAATTTAGGTATGGAATTTGAAACACTTCTCCTACACCGTACCTCAGATAGGCTTAAATTTTGGTGAACATAATCTTAAGACGTTGGAGATGTTAAATTGCGAAGGATTTTCAAATAGGCGGTAATATGACGACACGGCGGTTCGATAAAATTAGGTATTTATTGAATGGGAGTGATGAGTTATGAATGGGAGGTATTTGTTGCTAGGCAACGCCCTGATCAAAGGTCTTTGATCTTTGTACCTTTGATCTGATATAGCTGCAAGCAGCAATGTGGGGACAAGCATCGAAGGTTCATGTAGGCCTCAGCATGGAGGCCACATGCAGGGTCTGACAGGGTCTAACAGAGTCTGACAGGGTCTGACAGGGTCTGACAGGGTCTGACAGGGTCTGTTCTGACAGGGTATCTACAATGTCATGGCCACGCCCAACAGGAAGTGAGATAATTGTGCCAGGCACACGAAATTTGGTATGGCTGTGCGTCTCAGTAAGACGAACAAACGCAGGTGCGAGGTCCCGACCAACGCCGCTTGCGGCTTTAAGTAGGGACCGAGCCCGAAGGGGACGAGGTCCCTATTGTTGTTGCTTCGTTTCCGTATTATTATTATTATTCTTGTTCATACACGCTGGGGCAATTTTGAGCATGTTCCCATGCTTCAAAACAAACGAAACTTTGCACGGGCATCACAAAGTGCTGCCAGTACGACCACACAAAGTCTCGTCCCTGGGGGACCTGGGGGTCCCTGGGAGACGCCCCACTGGGGGACCCCCAGTGGGGGGTCTCCTAGACCGTACCTCAGATGGGCATAAATTTTGGTAAGCATAATCTTAAGACGTTGGAGATGTTAAATTGCGAAGGATTTTCAAATAGGCGGTAATATGACGATACGGCGGATCGATAAAGTTAGGTATGGAATTTGAAACACTTCTCCTACACCGTACCTCAGATAGGCTTAAATTTTGGTGAACATAATCTTAAGACGTTGAAGATGTTAAATTGCGAAGGATTTTCAAATAGGCGGTAATATGACGACACGGCGGATCGATAAATTTAGGTATTTATTGAATGGGAGTGATGAGTTATGAATGGGAGGTATTTGTTGCTAGGCAACTCCCTGATCAAAGGTCTTTGATCTTTGTACCTTTGATCTGATATAGCTGCAAGCAGCAATGTGGGGACAAGCATCGAAGGTTCATGTAGGCCTCAGCATGGAGGCCACATGCAGGGTCTGACAGGGTCTAACAGAGTCTGACAGGGTCTGACAGGGTCTGACAGGGTCTGACAGGGTCTAACAGAGTCTGACAGGGTCTGACAGGGTCTGTTCTGACAGGGTATCTACAATGTCATGGCCACGCCCAACAGGAAGTGAGATAATTGGGGCAATTTTGAGCATGTTCCCATGCTTTAAAACAAAACTTTGCACGGGCATCACAAAGTGCTGCCAGTACGACCACACAAAGTCCCGTCCCCCAGTGACCCCCAGGAGCTCGATAGCGCCCCCTAGCGCGTTGTCTTTCGGGGCTGGCATACCGTTTAAGATAGGCGCACGAAATTCGGTAGGGACGTGTATCTCAATAAGACGAACAAATGCGTACATTCAGTACGACCACACAAAGTCCCGATATGGCTTACCATTTTTGCCAGGCACACGAAATTCAGTAAGACGAACAAACGCAGGGGCGAGGTCCCGACCAACGCCGCTTGCGGCTTTAATTATTATTATTATTATTCTTGTTCATACACGCTGGGGCAATTTTGAGCATGTTCCCATGCTTCAAAACGAACGAAACTTTGCACGGGCATCACAAAGTCCTGCCAGTACGACCACACAAAGTCTCGTCCCTGGGGGACCTGGGGGTCCCTGGGAGACCCCCCACTGGGGGACCCCCAGTGGGGGGTCTCCTAGAACATTACCTCAGATGGGCATAAATTTTGGTAAGCATAATCTTAAGACGTTGGAGATGTTAAATTGCGAAGGATTTTCAAATAGGCGGTAATATGACGATACGGCGGATCGATAAAGTTAGGTATGGAATTTGAAACACTTCTCCTACACCGTACCTCAGATAGGCTTAAATTTTGGTGAACATAATCTTAAGACGTTGGAGATGTTAAATTGCAAAGGATTTTCAAATAGGCGGTAATATGACGACACGGCGGATCGATAAAGTTAGGTATTTATTGAATGGGAGTGATGAGTTATGAATGGGAGGTATTTGTTGCTAGGCAACGCCCTGATCAAAGATCTTTGTACCTTTGATCTGATATAGCTGCAAGCAGCAATGTGGGGACAAGCATCGAAGGTTCATGTAGGCCTCAGCATGGAGGCCACATGCAGGGTCTGACAGGGTCTAACAGAGTCTGACAGGGTCTGACAGGGTCTGACAGGGTCTGACAGGGTCTGACAGGGTCTAACAGAGTCTGACAGGGTCTGACAGGGTCTGTTCTGACAGGGTATCTACAATGTCATGGCCACGCCCAACAGGAAGTGAGATAATTGGGGCAATTTTGAGCATGTTCCCATGCTTCAAAACAAAACTTTGCACGGGCATCACAAAGTGCTGCCAGTACGACCACACAAAGTCCCGTCCCCCAGTGACCCCCAGGAGCTCGATAGCGCCCCCTAGCGCGTTGTCTTTCGGGGCTGGCATACCGTTTAAGATAGGCGCACGAAATTCGGTAGGGACGTGTATCTCAATAAGACGAACAAATGCGTACATTCAGTACGACCACACAAAGTCCCGTCCCCCAGTGACCCCCAGGAGCTCGATAGCGCCCCCAGCGCGTTGTCTTTCGGGGCTGGCATACCGTTTAAGATAGGCGCACGAAATTCGGTAGGGACGTGTATCTCAATAAGCCGAACAAATGCCTCACTGCAATGTCATGGCCACGCCCAACAGGAAGTGAGATAATTGGCCTTTTGTGTGATTTTGGGGTATTTGACATAGAATGGAATTTGAAACACTTCTCCTACACCGTACCTCAGATGGGCTTAAATTTTGAAGTAAATGCATGGAGAATTCTGTAGTTGTGTAGTCATCTTGGTACAAATGAAAATATAGCTGCAAGCAGCAATGTGGGGGCCAAGCACCGTTTGACAGGGTCTAACAAGGTCTGACAGGATCTAACAGAGTCTGACAGGGTCTGACAGGGTCAGGCACACGAAATTCAGTATGGGTGTGCGTCTCAGTAAGACGAACAAACGCAGGGGCGAGGTCCCGACCAACGCCGCTTGCGGCTTTAATTGTTAATTGTTCTTTAGAGGAAGTAAGCTACTTTTCTAGCCATAGGCGCCCTGAGACAGAGTGACATAAGACCAAAGCATATCTTACCTTTAATTAAATAAGGGTCCAACATTTGTGCTTGTTCAAATTTTAGGATAGCATTTTTAGTGTCTCCGGCTCTGAAGTATACATCTGCCAAACTCACCAACAAGTCCACATTATCTCTCAACAGAGACTTCTTCTCCAAAGAACTAAAACAACAAAATATTATGGGACTGAACAATTTGGTGAAATTAATAGCATGGGGGGGGGGGGGAGTAGACTATTACCATATTGTGTTGATGGCCCTCTGGTTGTCCCCTACATGAATGAATGCATATGCCTTGATCCAGACCGAGAGCCAGTCCAGGTTTGGGATGGTCTGAATCACATCAATTGTCATAGAGGCAACTTCTGCCCCTTTAACTGACAATGAGAGGAGACCTGAAGACAAACAATACTGTTTCAGTTTATAGTCCAAGAGAAACAAGTATTTAATTTAAAATGCACTGCCATTGCATTACTTTGAAATCCTACAACTAACAGTAGCTGGTTTCTAATTTCTTGGCTAACGTATTCTCCTAATTTATTCTTACCAATGATCGCATCAAGAGCAAGGGGGCACTGTCTGAGCACCTCTTTGTAGCTGGTCACTGCAGACCGCTCCAGACCGGCTTTTCTGTACAGGTTTGCCAGCATCATGTTGATCTGGAAAGTTACACACAAGATGTCTTCAGACATAGCACAGCCAAAGTATAGCAGCATTTATAACAGTCATTATTTAAAATTATAATATGAAGAGTATGTTCAGTATCTTGAAATAATTTATAACCACTTTATCAAACAATTACTGATAAATGGTAAACAGCCACACAGGCTGTATTCCTAGTAATAATTATGTACCTAGTATAATGATTAAGCGTTATACTAAATTAAGATGCATTATTAATAAAAGCCAAATAGTATATTTAGAGACAGTAGCTTATTTTGTTTATTCAGCTTTAATTCTAGGTACTTAAATGGTATAGAATGTTTACAGTACACTACTACACAGCATAACAATTCACTGATATTTTTAACTGATTAAGCCCAAAATCTAGGAAGAAACAACATAATAACTATGGAAGAAAATATAGAAAGAGAGTTACCTTTGGTGTCCTCTGCCTTGAAGGAATCCCGTCAAGCACTGCAATGGCATCTTTGTCTAGTTTCAGTATGGTGTAGCACTCAGCAATCTTGTATTTAACCTCAATTTCTGATGGCAAACTCTGAAACATAGCAAACATCATACATAAATACTAAATAGACTTAGATAAGTTTCATTGAGAGAGCTGAAACGCACGTCATCAAATTGACATGCGTTGGATCAGTCTTCGCCCAAGGATCCCAGGGATACCAAGTTTTTGAAAATCGGACTTACGGTTCAAAAGTTACAAGCAGAAATGAGGGAGGAGAAGCATTTTGAGTGTTTTTCATAATATCCAAAATGGCGGACATTCTATTCCGGCGGACATGCCGTCATAGGATGCGTTGGATTCGTCTTGGCCCAAGGATTCTAGGGATTCCAAGTTTTTGCGAATCAGGCGTACGGAAGGAATTTTCAGGTACATTTCTGCGTGCAACTTTTGAACCGTATGTCCAATTTTCAAAAACTTGGCATCCCTGGACTCCTTGGGCCAAGCCGAATCCAACGCACCATGTGACGTCACCCTATAGCGTCATTTACTGCCATTTTGAATTTTATGAAAAACACTCAAAATGCTTTTCCTCCCTCAATTTTGGACCAATTTTGCTCACATTTGGTACATAGCATCTTTGGACTGAGCCTCATCAGAAATATGCCTGGATTTTTTAAGTATCTCTTATCGTTTTATCGTGACAGCCAATCAAACCTGCAACTTTGACCTGCTGGTGGCCCTAGAGGGCAACTTTGACCTACTCGTGGCGCTAGAGGGTTGGGGGTGGGGGCCTATAAATTGCTGTGGGTAATGAGGAGACTGGCTGGAATGTGCATGCAAAATTTCACAACTTTTTACCAGACGGTTCTAGGGGTTGCCATAGACTCCCAGAGGCAGAAGAATATTTTATAATAATAAGAAGAAGAATCAGTAGAAACACTATGGGTGCCTCGCAGCTTTCGCTGCTTGGCCCCAATAAGAAGTTTCCATTCCAAAAATTATAATAAAACAAAGGCAAATCTAATCATTTAATTGTCCAAAACAATTGGCATTCTGACCTGTGCTTGTATGGTGGATGCAGC
The DNA here is from genome assembly GCA_036785185.1 of Paratrypauchen microcephalus. Taxonomy (NCBI): domain Eukaryota; kingdom Metazoa; phylum Chordata; class Actinopteri; order Gobiiformes; family Gobiidae; genus Paratrypauchen; species Paratrypauchen microcephalus. The sequence goes on along the minus strand of JAVJIX010000090.1, from coordinate 2,788,350 downwards.
TCCTCCTGCTGAGGTCCTGACTTTGGATGTTTTGCTGAGGACTTTTCTCATCTGCAAGGCCATGGTGTATTTACAGGCTGCATTTCTGTATTCTTTGTCATGGAATATGGCATCTGCATGGTAAACCAGCAGCTGGTACTTCTGTGCTGGAGTGAAAAGCTCTCTGAAATTATAGGAGAGATGTAATAACAGTTAAATGACATCTTGAATCATGACAATCAATCAATCAATCAATCAATCATCAAACAATCAAGTTTGTTTATATAGCAGATTACAACAAATGAAGAATAAGATGCTCAACATGTAAAAAAAAACACCAATATCAAGGACAAGCAGAAGTGTGTACTTCTTAGACTTAGACATTAACCAAACGTGCTGGAAACAAATCATTCTTGTTGGATATGGAGTTGCATTTAGTAATACAATTGATTGAAAAAAATACTAGACTATTTCAGAAACATTATTTCATTAATCATATTAATGGGTCTCTTGAGAATCTTTTTAATTTTTTTTCTCCAATCTGTTCATTAATTTATTTAGTATTTCTGAAGAGCCCCTTAAATTACATTTTGATATCTCAGCCAGACTGTATAAACAAGTATATAGAAGTATACTGTCTGTGATCTCAGCAAACACATATAACAACACATATATACAGCTACACAAACGATAATAATTAAATAAGATTTGAATCAATCATTCAAATAGTATGCTCGTAGTATTAATACAACCCATTAAAATAACGCTATATAAGTTAAGAGTACAAATTGTGCATGATACTTTTGTTGATGCAACTTAGATAGCGCTTGACAGTCACAAGAAACAGCAATGCCTTAACAAGCAATTACACTTAATACTAAAACTGAGAAATTACTGTAACAGAGATACCGTTTAACTTGACAGTTACTGGCATTTATATGAAACCAAAGAGTTAAAAAATGAGACTGGCCCCAGTGTTATTTTATACTCACGGATTATTATTGCTCATCGTCAATAACAAACTGCTTAAAATCCGAACATTTGAGTGAAGGCCAGCAGCAGCCATATCACGGACATGGTCTATAGCACTCATTCTGGTACAATGTAAGAGATCTATCTACGTTTAACGCCTGAAAATATGGAAATTTAGGATTTGTAAACAGCTAATGCTAACAGCTAGCTCCTAACGTATCAAATATGGCGCCCAACGCACTTCCTTCCGAATTCTGTTGCGTTCAGAAGCTCTGTACAGTTTTACAGCATATGTGAGTGTGCTTCAAATATAAAATATACTTTTATTTAGTATTGTTACCGTTGTGCAATTCGTGATTTAGTACTATGCTTTACTATAAGCCAGATATGTATTTGCATTTTATTTGAGATAATATATTTGTAGCATCGCTTATGTGCTTATGTGCTTTTTCTCTGGCAGACTTGAAGGCATCTTGTGCTCATTTGCTGCAGTGCAACTTCTTTCTCTGATTAAATTAGTTATTCTTATTCTGTGGCTCACAAAATTTTAAATTCTGCCAAAGCATTGAACTATAAAACATATGACAGTTGAATACTGAAATAGAAATACTGCACTCTACAATATTAGTATTATTTGAAACACTGGGAAAGAAAATGTACTTGTAAAATATCGCTCTACTTTTATTGATTCATTAAAAGTAGCTCCTACTGTATAGAGAAGAGCATACAGGCTAGTGCAGATAGGCTCTGGATCTATATTAAGGTCTTATTATACTTGCATGAGATAGACAGGTCCAGGAGCATACAGACAGACCATGGATCTATAATACGAATTTATTAAACTTCCATGAGACAAACAGGTCCAGGAGCATACAGATAGGAGAAAACAGACATGTGCAGGGAGACATCATACAGACAGGTGCATAAACAGGAGCAGACCGACAAACAACAGCAGTGGAAGTCATTTGAGTTCATATAAGTCCATAAAGCACAGGCTGGACACAATTATAGCGGCGCATGCGCAGAGCTAAAGCCAGCAGCTGAACCTTGTGTCAAAACAGAGGCACAGCAGCGCAACGTCGTTAGCTTTGTTTTCGGGCACCATTTGTCGGTACAAAGTGTTTCAATTCACGTCCACGTACCATGACCGAACAATCAGCACTACTTCTTCGAAAACAATTGGCAGGTAATGTCCATAGCTCGCCCTGAGCCCCAAAAGGTCGATTTGAAAGCTGCTTAGCTGTTCGCCTCCGTTAGCTTTTCTTAGCTCAGCGCAGCTCTGTTTACGCCATAGGCTCCCCAGCAAAAGGGACTTTTCACACTGCATTGACTGTTCATTTTTAGCATAGGGATTTGATACACCTTTGATCATGTTTATACGCTACGAGAATACTGCATCTCTTATTTGTTACAGCATTGAGTCAGTAATGTAAGGTAATGTCGCTTTAGATTGTGGCAAGTTCGGCGTTACTGGGTCAAAGGAACAAAGGAATAATCAATCTAGTGTCCCCCTCACGACTTAAAGCTTTCTGCTGAGTTAATCGCACATTTTACTGTATTTACTATGGATAATAAGTAGCAGGGTTGAATATGGACTCGTATGGAATGGTTAAATCGGTGTCTGGCCAAACATTTTGGGGACGCGTCGCTCGCTCGCTGTCATCTGGCCCAGATTTAGTGCACAAATCAAAGTAATGAAACTCTTGCTGTCGTGGCTGTATTTTGAACACGTACTTTGAGGTTATTGGTTCTGACATCATATATACTTTCATCTGCGCAAGCTTTCATATACCCTTTACTTCTGGTTGGCTTTGTTTGTATAAAAATAATGAACATAATGAGGATTCAAATGCCAAAATTGTTCTAAAATATATTACTTTTATTGTCAAACTGGTATAGCAAAGGTAATCTTATGCTTTAAACATTTAACATGGCACACACATTTTAATTAGATTTTCACAGTGTTTTCCTTGACTAAATTCTGAACTAATCTAACTAATTCTCTATTAATTTTACTGTTAATAAAAAAGTGCCCTATCCTATTTTTTCCTATGTTAGGCAATGATGGCAAAATTTGTATATTGTAGCAAGTAGTCAGTTTGTTGAGCCCTTTGTCTTGGCAATTAATCAAATTGTAATCAAGATCGAGACTGATTATGTACTAATATAATAGTTAGTGATTTTATGGCGATACATGTGAATGGTTGATGGGTTTTAGTCAAAAAGTCTGCAGCCAATCCTCTGTCAATTAAAGGCATGTAGTTTGAACTTTGGAGAAAGAAATTTGAGGGCCTTTTGTGTTAAAATTCTGTCAAATCAAAAATCTCAATAAATTAATATGGGTAAAAAAGGTAATAATTTAGTTGCTTAGTGCTTTGGCTTGCCTTCTGACCATGCTGTGTTTCATCCTTTACATTTTGTCCTAGAGCTCAACAAGAACCCTGTGGAGGGCTTTTCGGCTGGTCTCATAGATGACGACGATATCTACAAATGGGAGGTCGTGATCATTGGGCCACAGGACACCCTTTTGTAAGTGTCATAAATTTCTCATAGGTCAAAAAAGTCATGGTGTGGTAAAATAAAAATTGGCTAATCAACAATTTATGATCACTAAAAACATTTAGTAATATAAAAATAAACAAACAAACCCCAGAGTGCAGTTTTATGCCACATCAGTTAACACTGTAAAGTAAGCAACAAGAACAGTGCAAGTAGAAGATAATATTTATGAGCATGAACATTCTGACATGTTTTTTATTTTATGTAACAGTGAAGGAGGTTTCTTCAAAGCTTATCTCACCTTTCCTTATGACTATCCACTACGGCCTCCAAAGATGAAATTTATCACTGAAATCTGGCACCCAAACGGTAAGTCTGTCTTTTCAGCTCTTAATGAAACCAACGTTTACATGAGCTTGGTTATTTGCCCACCACAGTTGGGTGCTGTGATACCTGCTGCCAGATTTGCATTGTATTATTATTGCACTCAACTGTGAGAATTTAACCGTCCAACTGAAATCAAAAAACAAATGGAAATGATGGTTTGTTTTTTCTTTCTGGTAAAAATGTAAATTGTTATTGCCTTTGTCACAATTCATAATTGGAAAAAATATATATATATATTGTACACTTACTAAATTGCAGACATATCTACAGCTCTGCTTTTTCTGAGAGATCACACTTGACTGTCATTGGTTAATTTGCCTGTCACTCATGTACAGCATGCCCCATTGTTAGCATTACTATACAAATGTAATTGTTTTTAATATTTGTTACAGTTGCAAAGAATGGAGATGTGTGCATTTCAATCCTGCATGAGCCCGGGGAGGACAAGTTTGGCTATGAAAAACCAGAGGAGCGCTGGCTCCCCATTCACACAGTAGAGACAATCATGATCAGTGTCATCTCCATGCTCGCAGACCCCAACAGTGACTCGCCAGCCAATGTGGATGCAGCGGTAGGTTGTGGCTTTAATGGAGCAAACGTTATAGTTTTCTTAAGGTAGTAGTTTGTATTTCATCAAGGGTTTATGTTGTGTAAATTTGAAATGTATCTGCAGGAGACATATTTTGTTTCATTCACATACTTTTTCTGCCTGGTATTGTTTACAGAAAGAGTGGAGGGAGGACCCTAATGGTGAATTCAAGAGGAAAGTGGCACGCTGCGTAAGAAAAAGTCAAGAGATGGCATTTGACTAGAATCAGCTGTAAATTCCAGGGTAAGTTCATTGTCTCCGAAAGCAACAGCTTCTCTGCTTCAGACATATGCGTTATAAGACTGTTTTCTTTCAGTTTAAGGAAATGCCTTCACAAGGAAAATTTCAAGCCTTTGCCCCTTGTTTTGCCAGTCAAAGGAATTGGTTGCCTGCAACCACCTTTCTGTGAACGGTTGTCATTTTCCGCAAGATGAGCCAATTTGAGATCCCTACCAGCGAAATTTACCTGTTTTCCTTCCTGGAATTGTATATTTAATTTTATTTATTTTGAAAAATTAATGATGTAAGATATGTCACTACTGTAAATGACTTGCTTTTTTATCTGCTGCTGAACAGTTTCTACTTTATACCAGGTTTCTTATGCAATTTAGGGTCAAGATTGTGTAAAACGAGGCTGTTGTTGATAGGTCATCCCTTGTCCTCCTTGCGTTTTCACTCCACAGCAGTCGTCTGGATCACTCGTTTGAACACCGTCTCTCTGTCATGGCTGCCTTCTCTGGTCTCAGCTTCTCGCCTCAGCTCTGGTATCATTCGTTCTTCTTTTAAAGGGACTTTATCTTCACACTGCTGTTTTCTGAGAATCGGCCTCCTGTTGGCATCAAGACACTGGTGCACATCATTAATATTAACAGCATATTACATGCATGAAACAGTTTGGTTTAAATTGAATGGCTTCCCAGTAGTTTTGAATCATTATTTTCACTTGATTTGCGCCAGTGTTGGGACGATTAACAGGAGAAATGTGCCAACTTCTCAGGAATAACCTACTCATCACTAGTGTCACTTATCATTGAGACCAACTGCTGTCCAACACTTACTCTATCACAAACAAACCATCGACAACCAAAAACAATCTGTGAATTTGCTAAGCTGTGAACATGTCGCATACTGGTGAACTGCCATCTCTTAGCTTATACCTCTTCTCAAACAAGTCTAGATCGTAGGTTTTTCAATACAACACAGGGATATGGATTTCCACAGTAGATTTAAGGTAATCGTTTTATTGTGGCACACCTATCAGTGAGTCAATGTAAGTCACTTGTGGGATTTAGGACATGGGTAGTTTCTTTCTCTCCATTTAATTTAGCTTTCACTAAATTGGAATTCTTCATAGACGCTTAAAATATTAATATAAATATATGTATTGCCATTCAACGTAATATTTTTAAAAGACAAACGTGTTTGGATGGATTCAGTCATTTAGTCACTTTGTTAGTAATAAGATATTTTGGACATAGATTTTCAACTTTTAGAGTGGATTTATGGCGCATGCAATCAGGTTTGGGTAGGCTTATCATGGTTTGAAGTCTTTTGTGCATTAAGACATTGCGTTTAGTTCCTCAGATAATTACCATGACCTCCTCTGACCGGTGTTCACTGTTTTTGCACAAATTCAGTGCGTTCTGAAATGTCATAAAGCAATACGCTCAAAATACAAAATGGTGTCTCTAGGAAATCCACTCTAACGCCATTATTATTGTTTTTATGTTTGGTTGGTTGGTTTTATTTTTCATTTTGTGTTGATGCAATGCATATTGGACATGATGCTCAATAAAGTGTGTAAACCAAGAATGAAATGACTTAAATTGTTTTGTTTTTAGGTGGGTAAATAGCATTACATTTCACTTAATACATGCTTCAGAGATTAAAAGCTTAAAATTTGGTCTTGAGTATTAAAAATATAAGTTGATGTGAAGAATTCATTTTACTTCCCACAGTGCTATGCTGTACTGCACTACTCTGAGTGGCTATACATTATGTATTATGTATTTTTCATTCTCAAAGCTACTTTTATTATCCTGGGGCTGTCTGAAAAAGGTAGCAATTTTTTGCCTCTCAGGGTCAAGTGTTCAACAACTGTATGAATTGAAGTCTGGATCCAACCAACTTGATTGTTGTCCTTTTAAACTATTTTTGATAGTACCATAATATTTCACATTCCATTTACATCACTGCAGATCATACAGTCTGTCATTTTGATATGCCTTGAGCTTCTACTCACAGCACTTACTTGAGCACATAATTGGCCACTGTACCCAGCTGTAGTTTTGTTTTCCTGATGCATTTTGAATGAGAACACACATTAGGTTGAAGCACATGGACCCCTGCACTGTAATGGGACGCCCTGAATTAGGATCTGGTTTCAGGCCTGGTTTGGTTTCACACTTGTGGGACGACTGGGCTGTGACACTGTGCAGACTTCATAACACAAAATAGATAACGATCTCTCCACTGGGAATATACAAACTTTTATTATGAAGAAACAGGTCACTTTTGTGGAGAGCCTAACGAAAGACAAAGGGGTGCAATGTGAAGATCGACCAGTGACGAGGTGAGAGCAAATAAATCTGTCTTATTTTAATATTATTTATTTCATCCTCTAGGCTATTTAATAAATTGTTTTGTCAACAGATCTTCTGAGGTGAGCAGTTACATTTCAAAGGGTGAGTCTGAAGCTATTTTAATAATGTAACTTAATTGTAAGATGTTCAGCTTTCTAGATCTCTTTTTTTTTTTTTTTTTTTAAGTTTTGTTTTGATCATGTGTCCTTAGGAAATACATTTTTGTCCTGAATTAAACTGAATATTTTTCTATGGTGGGCCTGTATCCATTTTCATGTGTTAAACAATAATTTCTCTTTCAAAGTTTTCTCCTAATGGTAAAATAAATGTCAGAGGTGGGTAAAGTAGCCAAAAAAATATTACCCAGGTAAGAATAAAAAATTGGGAAAACTATTACTCATGTAAGTAACTCAAAGAGTAACTGTGAAAACGTAACATCTGATTTATAATTTGAAGTTTAAGTAACTTGAAGGACAAACCTTAATTAAGTAATGCACAAAATCTGCTATTTTCAAAAGAGGAACCACAAAAATGAGAAAAACTACATTTTATCTGAAGAAGCCCTGCAAAAGAGTATTGATCCTTTAATAAAAGTATTACACAAGTAAAAGTATGTTGCAAGAAAAGTACTCTGTAAAGTACAGTTTAGTAAATTTAACTGAGTATTACCCACCTTTGAACATATTTCTGTATACCGGTATTTCTTTTTCTATTGAATTGGAGCACTCCCAACAATTCAGATAAAACTTATGTAGACCACTTAACCCTCCGGTCGTGTTCGCCTCCAGCCCCCTACTTTAGTGTTCCCGGTCAAAATTGACCGGTCTGTTTTAACTGCTCTTAAATTAGCACAACATTTTTTTTTTTCAACACCAATTTTTTTATTAAGCATTCTTTAGTTGAGAACAATGTTTCAAAGTAGTGTCTAACAACAATTTATAGAAGTAAACTTTAAATAACATCAGTGAAAGTACAATTGGGCACTGAAAATGAACTACAAAATGAACATATAATACAAAAAATAAATGGAAAACCAAACACCAAACTTAACACTTAACACACACTCAACAGTGTGTGTGTGTGTGTGTGTGTGTGTGTGTGTGTGTGTGTGTGTATTCATGCACATGAGTGGCATGTGACACTCAGGTCAGAGTGGGCCTTGCAAACATAAGCATGACATTAGCAGCATGTCAGGCTCGTTTTGATGTCTCTAGGGGCACAGAGGCCACAACGCTTCCTTTTCTGCCCATGTCCTTGTTGGGGGAGAGCAGCCAGGGCAGCTGCTGGTGCATGCTCCTAACCAGACTGGCGGACGCTGGTGTGCGGGGAATGTGCTGGTGTCGCTGTATAAGAGGAGTCACCAAAGCTTTCCTCAGCTCTGCGAGGAAAAGTCTCCTCTTGAAACTTTTCCCCTGATTCCAGGTTGGGTCGATTGCTGTCCACACCACATATGTGTTGAAAGCTGACACATCCAGGATGTTGTGGAACAGTGCCACAGGCCAGCGAGCCGTCATCCGCTTACAGGTGTATGTACCAGTAAGCTGCAATAAAGGAACAATAAATAATAAGAGATTAGGAACAATATTTATGTCTGTCGTACACAAAATGCTATGATTCACCAGATAAAAATAAAATAAAATGCATGATGAGACTTTACATTACCTTATCAAGGCAGTCAACGCCTCCCTTGTTCTTGTTGTAGTCCTGGATCATCAGGGGCTTCCTGTCCTCTGTGGTGCTGACAACGGCGTCTTTGTGTACTGTGCTCATCAGGATGACATTTCTGTTCTTCTTGGGAACGTATGACACAAGAGTGTGAGTGTCAGTGAATGCAAATTGTGATGAGAGTGCCTGTCTTCCTCTGGTCGATACCAGCGCAGGGGGAAGTTCGGGCTTGTTCTTCCTCACTGTCCCTACCATGGTGAGCTTTCTTTTCAGTAGCTCCTGACCAAGAGCATGTGATGTGAAGAAGTTGTCCCATGCCCTTGGAGACCAGTTGTCATGTCCAGCACAACATGCATGCCCTGGTTTGTGTGTGTGTGTGTGTATGTGTGTGTGTAGGTGTGTGTGTGTGTGTGTGTGTGTGTGTGTGTGAGAGTGATTGAGCTGGGGCAGTGTGTATGGGGATGTTTTCTGTATGCTGAATGAATTTACTCTGGATACCCATTCATTTCCTATGGCGGTCACTTTTGACCGGGAACACCACAGGTGTAACAAGGTTGATTAAAACACTCAAAATTGAATGAAATAGGTGATCATCACTTTTATATGTTCAAGTACACAGTGTGGAGGATATCATAAGGTCTTGAGGTAATCAGATGAAAAACATAATATTTATGAATATTATAAGTTGTAAAACGGTCAGATTTGACCCGAACACGACAGGAGGGTTAAATGAACAAATACAATGAGGTAAAATAAATATACCATGAATTTGCTAAAGTTAATTATGCTAATGATGGTCACTGTATTTGTGCAGGATATGAGATTGAACCTTATCAACGAGTGAGAAAGATTGATACTCCCATCAGCGTGTTATCAGGAAGCAAACCATTCTACTTTCCCAAATACATGACGACTGCACCATTCCTACAGGCATGTTATTATTATGTTATGTTCTATTGAAAAAGCACGGAAAGTCAACAGCCATGAGATAGTTTGGACAATGATTTGCAATTGTGAATATACAAGAATGCTTAAAGGTGCATTGTGCAACTTTTCTGGTGGAGGGTCCCTCAAATGCTTTTCTCCATGGAGATGTTACCCCAGCCCTTTGGGACAACAGATGGGAATTAGCCATAGTCTACAATCCGGTGTGTTTACATTCATGTTGTGTCATGTTTGTCTATTAACATGCTCTGTCCCAGTCAAATAAATAAATAAATGATTTATTTATTTATTTATTTATCTGGAATGTTTCACAGTATGGTATTAAATCTTTCTATCCAAAGTTACAAGTCAGATCTATGGAGAGGCAATCCCGCTCACAGAATGCGTGTTTTTTGGTATTTTTGAGCAATAAAACTACCTGTAATTGAATAACTGTAAGGTAGAATAATGTAAAGCAGAATAATGACATATCCATGGGGGAAAAAAAGAAAAAAAACCTCAACCGAAAAGTTATACAGTGCACCTTTAAGTCAGTGCTGCCAGCCAGACTTTAAGATATTGAAATTACAGAAAGAAAAAAAATTGAATACAGAGGAAAAAATATCAAAAATAACTGACATTTTCATATGTTTTAATCCCAAAATGTCATCCATCCATCAGCAACCAAATCTCACAGCCGGACAGAGGCGGTATCTCCAGAGCATCAGCAACATCTACAGCACAGAGCAGATGAGGAGGCAAATGAAGCAGCACTATCTCAATGTTCTACACAGCTGTCTGCAGTCAGGTCTGTCATCACTACTACTATTATACTACTATTGTAGGCTACTACTACTATAAATACTACTACTTTTAAGTCACTAAGGCATTCTCTTCTGACATTGTGGATTTGTCTCCAAGGTCAGATCCCAGTCGGCAGGAGGAGATGTGGAGATCTTCAACTCAAACAAAATCAGAAATTCAGACCAGAATCATCAGAAAAAGAAACAGGAGCAAAAGCAAAGTCACAAGGAAGAAGGAAGAGCAGTACCATCACTCATCCCAACATCAGACTTCCCAAAATAGTCAACCGATGATTACTTTTAAAACTTAAAGGGGCACTATGCAAATTTTCAGTTGTCTTTATAGGTCTTTATGGAGATGTTAATTCTGTCTTGTTCCATTAAAGTTATCTATCTCCATGGAGACAACAGTTGACACCACTAGGCCAGGTTACAGATCAGTTTTTTGAGCAATAAAAACATGTGTAATTACATAGACTATGCATAGACTATAAGAAGTGCTATATGGATGATCTTTATTTAATGCTATAGGCTACTGTGGAACAAACAAAGTGGCTAGCTAACATTTAATCAGAAAAGGTTTTCACAGTGCACCTTTTAAGGCTAAATACCACATTGTTTTGAAAAGGAAAAAAAAAAAAATCTTGGATCATAAGGTAATGACACATAAACATAAGCTGTCTACAGTCAGGTCTGTTGCCACTACTACTAGTGCCTTTGTGTCCTTGGGCAAGACACCACCTCACCCCTAGTGTCTGCAGACATTGGTAGCCCCCATGACAGAAGTACATCAAGGCCAGTTGTGACGTGGGCCGTCCTCCCGTGGACCCACCACCCGCGGGGGGATTCATGGGGGCGGGTGCATTGTGTTCTGGGCGGCAGATCTGCTTGGACTGCTGCCCCCGCTCCCCAGAAATGGAGAAGCGGAAGAAGATGGATGGATGGACATAAACATAAGTATAAAAGCCTTGTTTTGTTCATACACCCTATGGCAGACCTGGGCATTGTACAGCTCCTGGGCCACATACGGCTTTGTGGGTCATTTGGATGACTCTTACCAGCCCCTTTAAGCTCATTTAGAATTACAAATTAAACATATTTTATAAGTTTACCTCATGTATGGACTAAAGCTGCATTGCTTTTATTTTAGAGGTGTTTTTAATTAAATTTTTTGTAAGGTAACCTCACTTTTTCATTGCTTAGTCATAATATACACTCTTACCAGTCTTACCAGCTTTTCAAAACAATGTTATAACTGCTTTTTATAAAGAAATACAATTAATATTATGTAGAATTGAGTTAAGCATTTTGGCCCAGCCCTCCACAATATTTTCTGTTTCTCATGTGGCACCATGGAAAAAATAACTGCCCACCCCTGCCCTATGGCTTATGACAGGGGTGTCCAAACTTTTTTCATCAAGGGCCACATATCTAAATGCAGACGAAGCAGAGGGCCGATCGAGGGCCATAGACTGGTGCTCAGTACAGTCAATAATTGAAATATATGCATATTTAACACGTTAGAATGAGCTTCAGTCCTTTATTCATGCTAAGATCCTCAAAACCACACAATAAATATTAAATACTGTATTGTCTTATCAAGGTAGATTTAAAACTTGCAGTTAAAATTTCTGCTCAAGGTAATTCGGGCCAATTCACCTGGAAGTCTGAGGGCCAAGAAAAATTTGTCTGAGGGCCGCATTTGGCCCACGGGCCATAGTTTGGACATGTCTGGCTTATGACATGAAGACCGGACCAAGAGTTTAAAAATAATGACCTTGTCCTGTAATTGTAAGCATTTACTGCATCTATTTCCTTTTTGTTTTTTTAAACAAACTAGCCTAGCAGCTTAGTAAATTATATATGATAGGTAGTATATGATAAAAGAAGAAATTCAATTTGTCAACGACAAAGTTTGTTTGGTCGAAAACGTTTCGCCGCTCATCCGAGAGGCTTCGTCAGCTCTAATTAGAATGCTGGTAAGACGCTTGCTTATATCTTGCTGCAGGGAGGAGCTAACTACTTTCCGAAACTATCTCATTGGTTTCAGTCTTTTGCTTCTCTGGCGTCTAGATTACCATACCTATTCTTCCCTACAACGACTGTTTTTCACACCTCTGGCCCTGACCTAGCTAGCCCTATTGTTCCCCTGTTTGCTTGATCTAGGCTTAAGAATGGAATTATAGATGGGAGACAAATTATGTCTGACTCCACCATTTCTGTTCAGAGAAGGATTCTCTTTTTTGACAAAAATAGCCTCCTTAACTCCCCTCTCAAACCAATTCTTTTCCCTGGCTAAGATCTGAACCTCACTGTCCTCAAATGAATGGCCCGTGGCTTCTAGGTGAAGATGTACGGCAGATGACGGTCCACTCTGGCACGCTCGTCTGTGTTGGTACATCCTCTTGTGAAGTGGCTGCTTGGTTTCTCCAATATAGCGCTCACTGCAGTCTTCACTACACTGAATGGAGTAGACCACATTGCTTTGTTTGTGGCTTGTCTCTCTTGGTTTTGTTAACAGCCCATTTAGGGTGGTTCCCACAAGCACAGAGGGTAAGGAGAAAGAAGAACAACATGTGCAGGAAGCCCTCTCTGTTTGTGGATATCCTAAATGGGCTGTTAACAAAACCAAGAGAGACAAGGGCAAGAAACAAGATAATAGACAATCCGAACCCAGGAGGAAAGGGGTAGCGATTCCTTACCTGGCCGGCGTGTCGGAAAAACTACAGAGGATTTTCAGACAATATGAAATCCCAGTTTATTTCAAACCCACAAACACTTTAAGACAAAAACTCGTCCACCCAAAGGACAAAACACCGAGCCACAAACAAAGCAATGTGGTCTACTCCATTCAGTGTAGTGAAGACTGCAGTGAGCGCTATATTGGAGAAACCAAGCAGCCACTTCACAAGAGGATGTACCAACACAGACGGGTGTGCCAGAGTGGACCGTCATCTGCCGTACATCTTCACCTAGAAGCCACGGGCCATTCATTTGAGGACAGTGAGGTTCAGATCTTAGCCAGGGAAAAGAATTGGTTTGAGAGGGGAGTTAAAGAGGCTATTTTTGTCAAAAAAGAGAATCCTTCTCTGAACAGAAATGGTGGAGTCAGACATAATTTGTCTCCCATCTATAATTCCATTCTTAAGCCTAGATCAAGCAAACAGGGGAACAATAGGGCTAGCCAGGTCAGGGCCAGAGGTGTGAAAAACAGTCGTTGTAGGGATGAATAGGTATGGTAATCTAGACGCCAGAGAAACAAAAGACTGAAACCAATGAGATAATTTCGGAAAGTAGTTAGCTAGTTAGCTCCTCCCTGCAGCAAGATATAAGCAAGCGTCTTACCAGCATTCTAATTAGAGCTGACGAAGCCTCTCGGATGAGCGGCGAAACGTTTTCGACCAAACAAACTTTGTCCAGTTGACAAATTGAATTTCTTCTTTTATCATGGATTCTACCTGGATGACTGAGGGACTCTTCACGCGATAGGTAGTATAGTAATAATATGTAATAATAATATGTATAATTGTATTTAGGGTGACCAGATGTCCCTATTTACCTGGGACAGTCCCAGTTTTGAGCCTTGTGTCCCCTGTCCCAGCAGATTTATACAAAATAATTGATTTGTCCCAGTTTTATACAAGAAATGTCCCAAGTGTCCCTATTTTTGACCAATTTGATACCTGCCAATAGTAAAGAGAGGCATAAATTGTCACTTGTTTAGGTAAAATACATAAAAGCTGCTTAAAAATGACCAAAACACAAAGAAAATGTGACTATACTGACTCACATTAGTCATGAATGGGCCGAGTGCAGAACGGTTTCACTATTATTCCCAACCGCCACAAACGAGAGGTTTTTTATTTTGAAAATCTGGTCACACTAATTGTATTTTCCTCATTGTTTACCGTCAAGTCAATCAACCCACTAGCTAACTTCATGTGAATTAATGTAAATAAATGATACTTTTCATTTGATTGAGTATATTTTGTTATTTTAGTTCAGATCTGTCACACCATATGGTAGTAGTACCGCCACATATGTGCACAGATTAGCCCGTGTGACATTCCCGCGCTGTCTGATGATCACCACTGTATAGGCTAGTGCTACAGGAAAACTTTACAATCTTCAAAAATGAACTGTATCCTTGAGGGAAACTGCGTTAAAGGTAAATCTCTGAGATTTTAAACCTAAAACATTTTATTCATTAGCACTTTTTTAGTTAGTTACAAGTGACGTTAGCCATAGCCCAGTGATAAACCTGCTCTCGTTTTTCTCAAACGGCTAATTCTGCGATCGCTTTCACTTATAATGCTGTATTTATCAACAGCTTAACACACATGATAATACCGAGAATACGTCTTGAATATGCTTTTTTAAATTGTAATTTTAGTGAAAGCCAAGTAAAGAAATAGGTTTGTTGTAACTCGTCTATGTGTTTTGTAGCGGTTGGGAGGGCTATCCATGCCCTGGCACGGCTCGGAGATGAGCTGTGGATGGACCCAATGGACAAAGGGGTAAGTATTCATTAGAGAAAAAACTAGCTACTCTTCTGTAACTCATTTTATGTTGTAGCTGGCCCTGAGGTCTGTGAACTCTGCCCACTCTGCCTACTCCTGTTTCCTCTTCTCACCACTGTTCTTTCACCAATACAACACAGAGAAGAGCAGTGAGCCCATCAAATGCAAACTTCACATGAAGGTACCACCACAATCAATGACTACACAAAAAACAAGTAAATATAATAATATCCTCCTGGGACCCGAAGAAAAAAAGTGTTTTTTTTTTTTGTTTTTGTTTTTTTTGTGATTTTCTATTTGGAGGTAAATCAACACCTTAGCATTTACATTTTGTTAATTTTATTTTAATTTTATTTATGTTGCAACATGTCCTCTGTAATGGACTGTAATAGTGTTAAATCCACGTGAAATTAACAACCTAACAAAAACATTTTTTTGATGACCAACATTTCTGACAAGCTTCTACAGTCGCCTCAAAAATTTTAGACTCCCTTTTAATTTCTAATTTGTACTTATTATTTTATTTACCTTTTTTTTTAACTTCATTTTATTATTATTATTTTTTTATTTAATTTTTTTTTAGTTTTTTTAAAGTCTTTTACTTTTTATTTGATTTACTTTTTATTTACTTATTATTATATTTATGTATGTATTTATTTTTTAATCAGTGCAACCACAAACTAGAGTCTATCTCAAAACACTTAAAAGATAGACTGGTTAACTCGATGTCCACTATAAAGGACACAGATGAATGGGCCGGGTCTCAGGAGGATATAAATGATTGATGACATATAAATGATTTGTCTGTAGACTGTACTGCCTCTTTTTCGGCTGCCCTCCATTGAGCGCACTGTGGAGCGCTGTCAGGTCTCCATTGAAGATGACCTGGTGAAAATTAAGTTCTTATGCAAACATGGTAAGGCTGACAATATCACACTATAAATTGTGGTTGTGAATTGTGATGGCATTTGATATAGAGAGCATTTGAGAGAAGTTTGAAATGCAAATGAGACACTGCATGATAAGGCCCCATTATTTAGTTCTTTGTACTGCACAGTACCTATGTAATTGCAGCCCTTGTGATTTGCCTGTTGTGGCCATTGTTAATAAAACACAGTAGGAAGTAGTAAATGGTTAGACATTGTACATGAATTGATAGACTATAATAGAATAAAGTGACACAAACTAAAGAACAATTTGCTATAAAATAATGTATTAAATTGAGCACATTAAACTTTTTCCCACACTTTTTATTATGGGAATGCCCACACTGGTTAACATAGTTAAAGGAGCAAAAAGGCATTTTACTTGCCCATTATTTTTGTATTTTACTATATCCTCCTGGGACCTGAAGAAAGAATGTGTATCTAAATTATTATTACTATTATTTTAATTTTCTATTTGGAGGTAAATGAACACCTCTGTAATGGACTGTAATAGTGTTAAATCCATGTCTAGTTAACCTAACCTAAACCTAACAAAAACATTTTTTTGGTCGGTTTTACAGTCACCTCAAAAAGTTTTTAGACTCCTTTTTAATGTATTATTTATTTATTTATATATTTTTTAATGTATTTTATTTATATATTTTTTATTTATTATTATTATTATTATTATTTTTATTATTTTTTTTTTATCATAGTGCAGCCACAAACTAGAGTCTATCTCAAAACTTAAAAGATGTCCACTATAAAGGACACAAATGAATGGGCGGGTCTCAGGAGGATATTGAAAATGCCTTCCAAATGTTTTAGCATTATTCAAACGTCACTATTCAAATCTGTAGCTCTTTTCCTTCTGCCATGTTTTATAAACTTTCAACACCAGGTGTCACTGTGTTCAAACAGTCTCCGTTCTGTTTCAGGCATTGTCAAAACTCATCATCTGCGTTTCCAAGAGAGTGATGCTCTGCAGGCTGTATTTGCCTTCCATCTTTGCCCTAACATACTCAAAGCTCCAGCCAAGTCAAAACATACCTCCTCTATCTCAATATTTCATAATATTTCAATGCAGTTTAAAATATCTTTTCCTTCTATATGTTCCGCTACAGGCTCCTCAGTGATATGGTTATGCATTTTCCAGTATCCCAAGAGGAAATCACATTGTCAATATCTTCTGGAAAAATCAGTCTGAGGAATTATTATGGAGGAGGGAATAGTAAGTAAATGTACCATCTTTAAAGTACACTGGGCAGTACCTGGAGGACTAAAGAAGAGACTGAGGGAGGTGGGTCTGGGTCTGGACATATGAGGAACAGTGTGCTTGGTCTAACTGATAGCCACACTTCAAACTCCGCCCTTGCAGCCAGCTGTTTGTAATCAGAAACATCTGGCTGTAATCAGGGCAGTTGTGCATGATGCAGGCCTGGACTGGTAATCGGGCATACCGGGCATTTTCCCGGTGGGCCGACAGTCCTAGGGGCTGATGCCGTTCTTTTTTTTGTTTTTGTTTTTTTGTTTCTTAGAGACAGGCCCACAATTTAGAACTGAACCAGGACTAAATCAGGATTGAACCAGGACTAAACTAGGACTAAACTAGGCCTAAACCAGGACTAAACCAGGACTAAACCAGGACTAATCAGGTCTAAATCAGGACTAAATCAGGTCTGAACCAGGACTAAACCAGGACTAAATCAGGATTTGAACCAGGACTAAATCAGGATTGAACCAGAACTAAACCAGGACTAATCAGGTCTAAATCAGGTCTGAACCAGGACTAAACCAGGTCTAAATCAGGTCTGAACCAGGACTAAACCAGGACTAAATCAGGATTGAACCAGAACTAAACCAGGACTAATCAGGTCTAAATCAGGTCTGAACCAGGACTAAACCAGGTCTAAATCAGGTCTGAACCAGGACTAAATCAGGATTGAACCAGAACTAAACCAGGACTAATCAGGTCTAAATCAGGACTAAATCAGGTCTGAACCAGGACTAAATCAGGATTGAACCAGGACTAAATCAGGATTGAACCAGAACTAAACCAGGACTAAATCAGGGTTGAACCAGGACTAAACCAGGACTAATTATGAGGGGCCGGTCTAAGCCAAAAATGCCAGGGCCATTTTTTTGTCCCAGTCCAGCCCTGGCATGATGTCACATACTACTTGAAATTGCAGTGGCCCCTGGAGGCAGCACAAACTCAACCAAGTTTAAGAAGGATGAAGAACAGCTTAACAATGCAATCACAATGTATAGAGTTTTGCAAAAAGTTATTTTGTGTTTAGTTCCACTTTAACTATCTGCATTACTCATCTCTAAAGCAGTTAAATAACAAACAGAAGAGTAGCATTAATAAATCCTACACTGAAATTGACTTGCCTCTCATTTAACCTCTTATTTCCCTTTTAGTAGACAGAGTTTCTCAAATGCCCCTAACCCATATGTCACTCAACCATATGTTGCGTGTGTGTCTTGTATGTCAGATCACATGAAGATGATGCACACAGAGATGTCCTTACACCCAGACGAGTTTGATTACTTCCAGGTTGGAATAGAGTCGGAGATAACTTTCTGTCTAAAGGAGCTACGGGTGAGGCCTATTTTTATATTGTGCGTTTATCCAGTCACA
Source organism: Paratrypauchen microcephalus (assembly GCA_036785185.1). Classification (NCBI taxonomy): domain Eukaryota; kingdom Metazoa; phylum Chordata; class Actinopteri; order Gobiiformes; family Gobiidae; genus Paratrypauchen; species Paratrypauchen microcephalus. The sequence continues at coordinate 2,769,860 of JAVJIX010000090.1, read as the reverse complement.
TGACGCTGTATTTTGAATGTGACAGAAGTTTCCATGGCGCGTGCATTTGATAGTGTTCCTTCCATGATCTTAACCCCGCGGTATTCAACCACCCAGATCATTTACACATGAACTTTGACCCATAGCAGTTACTCATCTTTATTGGAAAGACAGTATGTTCTTCTCACATGACTCTAACAACTTCAGCTATTTTTACAATTCACAATTTATTTTAAGGCCAATAGCTATATGTCCGAAAGATGCAACCAGAGAGGGTCACCGTGTGGTGAATGATTTTTGCAAGTTCTAAGGTTGGATGAATAAAATGGACTGATCAAAATTAAAGCTTTTGTCTTATAAATCACTTTCTAGATGCTCAAAGTAGTGTACAATTACATACATTATTCATTATCTCCCCACACTTGATAATAGATTGATAATAGCTACCACAGCTACCCTTGGCTTGATTGACAGAAGCATGGCTACCTATTTTCCAAACTGTCCAAACTTCTAAAAAACTCTATTTTTTACACAAAACATTCACATGGATCATGCCACAAAGTCTGTGCATTCTCAAATTTAAATATTGAAAACATTTTTTAAAATTTAAATATTCTTTGCAAATCTAAAATAAGCACATGTTAAACTATAAATATATATATATTAATGTGCTCCTCAAGCTTTATTTTTTAATGGGATTGTCCTCTTCGAAATCAGCAAATTGTTGTTTGGTACCATTAATGACAGGATAGTCATTTCATTTTATTTAAATTTCTTATTTTGTTATTTATTTTTATTTTAACACATGGAATAACCCACACAGTCAAGATGGGTGAAGTGTCATGCCAGTAGTGAGAAGCAAAACTTTTGGATAAGTTTGGAATTGGGGCAGAATGTTAATATCAATAAACTTAATGGGCCCTATCTTGCTCCCGATCTCAGCTGGTAACGCAAGTGTGGGGCGTGGAGCTCTAAGGAGCGTATGAGATAGAGACTGGTTTGCTGCGTAATGGGAGGCAAACGAATGGAGGAACACAGAAAACTAAAAAGGTTGACGTGTACGCGCATGCATGGGCATACAGTGTTTGGAACACAAACCCAGCCAGTTCTGTCATGGCTCATCCAAAATTGTATATTCCTGGTGCCTCTACTGGTGTGTACTTCCATTGTGTGGGCTCCAGAGCTGTTTTATTGTAGCCATGTATAATTTTCCTCACTTCCCTCTTTGCTGCCAGGTAATGAGGCAAAGATTGCAGACATTACCCACACTGGCAGTGCTTTTAAATGCTACATGCTCGTGGCCATACCTGCCTGTCAAAGCCTGATCGCATCAGATCTCAGAAGCTAAGCAAGGCAGGGCCTGGTTAGTACTTGGATGGGAGACCGCTGGGAATTCCAGGTGCCACAGTGGGGCACCAGTTGCAAAAAAAAACTGTCGCTGTGTCCATAGGCAAGACGCTTTACCCACATTTGCCTAGTATGAAAGTGGTGTGTGTTTGAGTGTTGGAGGTGGTCGGAGGGGCCGATGGTGCAGATTGGCAGCCTTGCTTCCGTCAGTCTGCCCCAGGGCAGCTGTGGCTACAGAAAGTAGCTTACCACCACCAAGTGTGGAGTGAATGAACAATGAACTGTAAAGCGCTTTGGGTGTCATGAAAGGCGCTATAAAAATGCAATGAATTATTATTATTATTACAGATTGGTTCAGATATCATCATCATATATGTACCTGTACCGTCCCACTCCAGCCTCCAGCAGCGAAGTACAACTCGACCTGGACATGCCCCCTCCCTGACGCTAACAATAGTGCTAAGATAGGGCCCAATATGATAAGCATTTACTGAAGATCAATGGCTTTCAGGGAAAGACTAAACAAAGGTAATTAATTTATTCTAGGTGCTGAATCTCCATTTTCCAACTTGACACAATGTACTTTGGGGGAAATTTTAGCCAACAAGGACATTATGCACACAGAAATAAACAGTGCACTTAAAAGGGACACAGAACTTCACAGTAAATGCCTGAATCAACCTAATAAAAAATCTCAGTGCAAAATTATTTAAATTAAATTATGAATGTCTTGAATTAGTAACAAGAAAATAATAGGATTGGTAGAAATTGGCAACAAGGAATTCAGACAGCGTATATCAGGGGCGTCAAACTGTTCCAGAAAGGGGCCAGTGTGGCTGCAGGTTTTCTTTCCAACCAACAAAGGCCACGCCTTCAACTGTCTGAAGACTGAGATCAGTTGATTAAATGAGTCAAGTCTGGTGTGCTGCTGCTTGGTTGGAAAGAAAACCTGCAGCCACACCGGCCTCTTTCTGGAACAGTTTGACACCTGTGGCGTATATTATGATTTTTTTTAAATTAAAAATAATATTTTTTTCCTCTAGTAGTCACTGTTTCTTGTACAGTGATAGTTCTGACCTGTTTTTGCTGTTTGTGGGACATCCCGCTGAGAGGCTCCTCATTAGCCTGCCCTGTACCTGCCTGTCACGGTTAGCCCCATGAAATCAGGTCTAAAGGATAGATTACAGACCATGGTTGTAATTGTGAACAGTGAAAAGGTTATCGCCATTTTGCACAATGCATTGCTTTTTGTTGCATCCTAATCAAGACATGAAGATAGAGCATTATCAAACCTTGTCAGAGAGATTAATCAAATCTTAAAGAATGATTTTTTTTTTCAGGGATTACTGTCATTTGCAGAGTCACATTGCCTGCCTGTGTCAGTTTACTTTGGAGCTGCAGGAAAGTAAGTCTAGATCTAGATTTTAATATTTTTAATAAGCTAATATACCTAATACTATGAAACAGTCAATAATTAATATATAAATGGAATGGAATTTGTTATAAAAATATATATTAAAAATGGTTAAAGGTGCACTATATAACGTTTTGGTTGGGGTCCATCACTTTCTTGTTTCTATGGATATGTCATTGCTCTCCCTGGAATGATCCACGGCTCTACTTTACATTTATTAAATTCTAGGTGATTTTATAGCTCAAAAATACCCAGAAAAACAGGTATTCTGACTGAGTGAGGTTGCATCTCCAAAGATCTGACCTGTAACATGGTCTAGTTTAGTCTCCATGATGATAGAGAGGTTAAATACCATACTGTGAAGCATTCCAGACAAAGCAATAACATCTCCATGGAGAAAAGCATTTGATGGACTCTCCACCAGAAAAGTTACACAATGCACCCCACTCACAGTCAGATTGGCTGTTTTTTCGAGACATTTTTAAATGATAAAACCACCTGTTGAATTAATGTAAGGTAGAGATGTTTAATGTCATACAGTGGAACATTTCAGGCAGGGCAGTGACATGTCCATAGAAACAAGCAGGTGACAGACCACCAAACAAAAAGTTACATTGTGTACCTTTAAGAATAACTTTTGTATTAAAGAAATAGTTTTAAAAGAGAGGATATGTCATACAAACAGTGAGTGACTAGATTGTAATGTAGTGTATTCAGTCTATGAATTCTGATCACTCTCCTCAGACCCGTATGCTTCTCCATTGAGGACATGGTTTTGGAGGCCACTGTGGTTTTGGCCACTCTGATGGACTCTGAGAGTAGGGCCCCTTCTCAGCACATAGACACCCCTCTGCAAACTACTGCTGCCAGGTAACAAGCTAACTACAGAGAAGAACAGCAATACAGCTCAACAAGGCTGCTGTCCTCTACCTCTTTGTTCACCTTCTTCCGCCCCACCCATTTTGGTCTCAACCACGCTTTCTTGTGGTGGCACTTCCAGTTAAACAGGGATGCCATTCATGTCAGTGGTGAACTTGAGAAAAGTTTTGCTGATTAAATATGACATAAAGTCGGTTCATTTGTGTAAAATGTAAAATTTTAATGTGCACCATCAAATCAACACTGCAACAATTCTCTGGGAGGCTTTAAAGTGACTTATAGCCCATAATGAACTTATTTATGGCCATGGTCAGCAGCCCCATACAAAATAATACAACCCGAATGATGATGGTGGTGCCCACGGCAACTTTTTGAATAAGGTGAATAGGCTCAACAACTTTTTTCAGCAAAACACAATCAAATTTTCATCACATTTGCATTTTGCAAGAACCTTTTTTTGAAATACAATCTGTTATTCTTTATGCATGAAAAAACAACATGCAACTGCTATTGTAATATAGAGATAATAGTTAGTTTTCAGAGTTTGAAATAAAGTTATAGCAAATTTACTAACTTCTGACATTAAAGGTGCACTATGTAACTTTTTGGTTGGAGCTCCATCACCTGCTTGTTTCTATGGAGATGTCATTGCTCTGCTTAGAATGTTCCACAGTATGACATTAAACAGCTCTCCCCTTTTATAGCCCAAAAATACAGAGGAAAACAGGCATTCGGACTGTGAGCAGGGTTGCCCTTCCACAGATCTGACCTGTAACTTGGTCTAGTTTGGTCTCCATGAAGGCCTTTGTTCAGACTCACTTGTCCTCTCTGCTCTTCTGTCCAAAAGCTGGCACAATGTCAGACAGCAGTGATGTCATCTAGTGGTGATATGTGAGAATACAACAAGGGAGGGTTGGCCAATCAAATGAAAGAAAGTAGCTTTCTATGGAACAGTTAGATTGCACATAAATAGCAAAAAAAATAAAATAAAGATGTGCTACAGGAAACCAAAATTAATTCCAAAATCTCCATTATTTTGTTGCCACATCTTTTTGCAGGTACACTGTTTCATTCCAAAATCACAGGTTTCAGCAGCGGCAGCAGTCTGTTCTTTTGTCCAATATAATTACAGTCTCATTCCCACAGAGATTTAGTATTTGAGCCTCTGTCCTGGCATGTGGTCAAAGTAGTTTGCCTTCATTGGCTGTTTTTAGCTGCTAAAGTTATCTTGATTCAGAAGCCATCCTTGTGCCTGTGGCAGGGATAACTGGGGCACAGTGGGTCATGTAAGTGTCAATAATCCTCTAATACGCCTACTCCTCTGCAGTCACTGTGCTAGGACTGTTGATGCAGCGCTAACGTCACCAAACACTAACGTCATCCAGCGCTAACGTCAATGATGAAGCGGTACTTTTCAGGACTCCTTTGCAAACAGCAGAAGTAAATCTAATCCAATCCTAAAACAAATAAGCACAATGGGGTAATCTGTCAGATAATACAGAGTCCTGTTCAAGGGTCCTGTCAGGATGCCCTAGCAAACAACAAAATACACAATAAGCTGTCTGAGGCACCCTCAGTGCAAGAAGGAGCGCTACCACAGATCCTTCATCCCCACCGCTATCAGACTGTATAACTGCACTCTTAATGTGCATTTTTTCTATATTCTCTTATTTACTTATTTTATTAGTATTATTACTAGCTCAACTGTCTGCATGCACTTTTTCTTCTTCTAACTTTCTTTTGCACTAAACTGCCTGGAGCTAATGTGGCAAGTGAATTTCTCCTGTGTGAGATCAATAAAGTCTTATCTTATCTTATAATCATCAGTCAAAACAAACATTGCAATAAATAAGAGAATACAATGCTTTCACTAGTGTATACTTTGTGGCTAATGTGTAAAATGATACACATGCACTTCTTGGCTCAAACCCACCATTAAATCATTAGTTTAATATAATTTACTTCATTTAGTGGACAACTCTACTAGTGTAAGTGTGCACATCCTTACATGCACTAGTTTAGCAGCAGGTCAGACAGGCTTTAGTGGTTTTCCTCCAGAGTTTCCCCATTGACTCAAAGCCTGCACATCAGGTAAAATCCTGACAAAGCCTAGCTCATGATTTAGTTAGTTAGCTCAGGTCGCCTCAGTGGCATTAAAGGATGAATTGAATGCATTATGTAGAGGACAATTTTAACTTTAAGATAAGATAAGATATGCCTTTATTAGTCCCACAGTGGGGAAATTCCAGTGTTGCAACGCACAGCTCAAGAACAGCAAGAAAAAAATAGCATGAAATAAAACAAGATAATAAATAATGGCTTAAATAATTTAAAAGGGGCACTGTGCAACTTTTCTGGTTGAGGGTACACCACCTGTCTCCATGGAGATGTTATTATTTATTCATTATGGGTGTTTTTGTTGCTCAAAAATACAATAATTCCTTCTGGGAATAGGGGTGACTCTCCAAAGATCTGAATTGTAATGAAGTAGTAATGAATTGTGCTGTAACCTGCTTGTCTCCCTTGTGATAAGCAGGTTTAATCTATACTGTGGAACTTTCTAGACCAACAATAACATTTCCATGGACACAAACAGGTGACATATCCTCCTCTAGAAATGTTACGCAGTGCACCTTTAACATTAGCCTACAGATGTTCTATCTCATCTTATCAATTCTATAACCTGTTTGATGTGGTATTTAGTATTGTCTGAGAGTGATTATTTTATCTATAAATAATATCAATTTGTTTCTTTACTTAGTCAAGTCTGTCTAGCCTGTTATAGGTCGCCACTAACATTCAGTCTCTAGTCACCCCCTGTACTAACCAAAGGACTTGTTTTGCTGCTTCCCTGTCCAAAATTCTTGACTTTATATAGCCAATATTAATAATCTACTCCTGCAGATAACTGTAACTATGGTTACATGTACAAAGAAAGAGCATTTTGCATGATATAACCCAGGCACTATATTCATATTAAAGGTGCAAATTTTTCTGGTGGAGGGTCCGTCAAACGCTTTTCTGTTGAGATGGAGATATTATTGCTTTGTCTGAAATGTTTCACAGTATGGTATTAAACCTTTCTATCTTCATGGAGACCAAACCAGACCAAGCTACAGGTCAGATCTATGGAGAGGCAACCCCACTTACAGTCACAATGCCTGTTCTTCAAGGTATTTTGTGCTATAAAACCACCTGTAATTGAATAAATATAAAGTAGAGCAGTTTAATGTCAAACTGTAGAACATTCCAGGCAGAGCAGTGGCGTATCCATAGAAACAAGCAGGTGATGGACCCTCAACCAAGCATAGTTCCACATAGTTACATAGTGCCCCTTTAATGTTATGTGTAGGTCTGCAGTGGATGCTGTAGAAACAGTCCATGGTCAGGACACTTCAGGAGTCACAGAGCTGGTCACCTCGAGTCAGGGCAGCCCCCTGCTCACCCCTCTCCACCTGCTGCAGCTCCCCTCTCAGGCTGACCTCCCATGTGGACAGGGGGAGCCCAAGCAGGCCTCTGCCCCTGCTCCCTCTCCTGCTCCCTCTATGGTAACAACTCACATTTAATTATTGATCAACTACAGAGCTAAAACACCACCTTTTTGTCTATTAAGTGAACAATACAAGACCTAATTATAAACCTTTATTTAATGGTGGTCTGTGTAACTTTTTGGTGAAGGGTCTGTCAGCTGTTTGTCATGGAGATGTTATTGCTTTCCCAGATTGATCCACAGTATACATTAAATCTATCCATCTCCATGGAGACATGTTACAACTGACATCTGTGGAGAGGCGACCCTGCTCATAATAAGAATGTATGTTTTTCACGGAATGAATATAGCGCCTATTGACTGACAACACAATCAAATTAATGCAAGATAGATATGCTTGCTGTCAGTGTGAAACATTCCTAATAATGCAAACATCTCTATGGAGACAAGCAAATCCTTACGTCTGTTGAACGATTTGTGTTGAGGAGTGAATCAGCTCAAACAAGGCTAAAACAATAGCTGCTACCTTCAAAGTTGAGATGTATCCAGGTGTAACTAATTTGAGTGCTGAAATGATCTAAATGAGTGAAGATGTATGAACACTATATTTTGTTTTTGAAGAGCACCCAAACAACATTTTAACATGAAACCCGATGACGCTGTAGAAGCGAAACGCTCACCTAATAAAGGAATAATCGGAAAGTCAAACAAGTGTGCGGTAAACTTCGTTTGTCTGGAACATTGTAACATGGCTTGAACCTACAAAGTGAATTTACAATAGTATGGAAGTGGGTAGTGCTGGGGTTTAGTTGCACGCTGGAGTCACCTTTTACAGGTCAGGGAGACAGTGAGCCAAAGTACAATGTGTTTTGTATTTGTTCAAACTGGAAATGTGCCCAGATCTTTGACTGCATAACTGTTTTGAAGTGTATCAACAAGTGAACAAGTTTTGTTCATACTACATTCGGTATAACTCAGTTTAAAAATACAAGCATATAGCAGACTAATAAATATTAATAAGATGCTATGTGGTATTTTTATTGTATAAAAAATAAATAAAAACATACATCCTTATTGTAGGCTTGCATCTCCACAAAAACAGATACTTATGATATTTGGCCTGAAGTAGACCCTCCTGCTTATATATAATATTCCACAGTGTGGCTTAAAATGTATCTGTCTCCATGGAGAGTGTTCTTATGATGTCATGTGGTAATAGAGGAAGTGCTCCAATTTGTTTTTCAATTCCATACACCTTGAGTAGAATTATTTGGATAATTTCAGTCCTGGAATTTCCAGTCTCTAATGAACTAAAGGTAAGATGTATCACTTATCTTGAAAACTACCAATTCATGACATCACAAGGTGGAACAGAGCACTTTGTGCTTTGGAGATGTAGACAGACTAATAATAAAGGGTTACTCAAATATGTGTGAATGAAGCAAAACACAACTCCAGGTATGTTTTTGAGGCGGTAACAGCATTCTAACATGGCTGAAAACTCACAAGAGTAAATTTTGTGTAATGTAGGACCTTTAAATATAATAAATAAATAGACTTTCTCAGTGAAAGCATTCAAATGATGCACTGATGCTCTAAAATAATCAAAAAGATTCAGATTCAGTTTTAACTTTTTTTTTGTATTGTAGGTATGTTCTCTTCTGTTCAAGGCTCTGTCTGAGGATGACTCTGATACACCTGCCAAAGTCTTGGTTTGTGTCAGTGATGAAGAGGAGGAGACACGGAGCCCCTCGCTTTAAAGGTGCATTATGTAACTTTTCTGCTGGAGCGTCTGTCAGATGCTTTTCTCCATGGAGATGCTTTTGCATTGTCTGGACTGTTTCACAATATGGTATTAACCCTTTCTGTCTCCATAGAGACCAAACCAGTTACAGGTCAGATCTCTGTAGAGGCAGCCAGGCTCACAGTCAAAATGCCTGTTTCTGTAGGTATTTTTGAGCTATAAAACCACCTGTAATTGAATAAATGTAAGGTAGAGCTGTTTAATGTCTTACTGTGGAACATTCCATGCAAAGTAGTGACATATCCATAGAAACAAGCAGACCATAGACCCTCAACCAAAAATGTACATAGTACACCTTTAAACAGCACTTCTCTGTATTTATCAGAACTGGAAAAATATAGTTATATTTATTGAGAGAATTCATTAGATGTTTATGTTTATTTGTATATTGACTGTTCACATAAAGACTATTTGACTACTATGTTCTACAGATCGCATTGCATAAACTTTAATGTGTTAGTATTTATACACTTTTTAAAAATAGTTTTAATGTTTGTTATTTACATTATTTCTTAAAAAAGTAAAAGCATGAAACTGGCATGTATTATTACTACAATAGGCTCAAAATTTCACTTTACACTCTTGTCAAATGTAAATTTTTACATTTTCATTCTGTGTCAAGCATTCATTAAAATTGTAGAACCACTGCTTTACGTCATTGATATAATTCTTTTTGCATTTTACCATTACCACATATTTGTTGTGGTCTTGAAAAGCCACACCTATCTACTGTGGATACCTCAAATATATTTGTTTCTGAAAAATGTGGAGCTTCTACAACAGAAAGGCCGATGGTTTAAACATGCAATGTTTTATTTTTAGCATCCAAATATGTGCAAATGTGAATGGGGAGTTTGACATGTATTAGCCATGGGACACTAAATGCTGTTGTCTGTGGTTTAGCCGTTACACCAATTCTGAAGTGTATAACCTTTACACAGTTCAGTCCCCCATTATCTGTCAAAGGGTAGAGTGATGTTACTTTAAAATAATATTACTCAAGTAGAAGTAAACAGTAAGTGACCTAAATAAGTACTCAAGTATGTGTAAAATATGAAGAATTATAGTTAGACACAAAACATTACTGTGCACAAAAACACATGTCTGAAGGTAAGGTAAAAAAAGCATGAAAATATTCTATTTTCATTTTAAGATGCGTGAAAAGTCCCTCAGTCGTCCAGGTAGAATCCATGATCAAAGGAGAAGTTCAGTTTGTCAACTGGACAAAGTTTGTTTGGTTGAAAACGTTTCGCCGCTCATCCGAGAGGCTTCGTCAGCTGACGAAGCCTCTCGGATGAGCGGACATTTGAAGACATTTGAATAACTAGTCATCTTGAGTTTAATATGGCTTTATGAGACATTGGGAGCCTAACATTCTCTAGAGAATTTACTTTTGTGTCCCTATCGCCTTATCCAGTGTCACATTTAAAGTGGTATACTGTACACATCAAAAACAGCACACACCATACAACCAAATAATAAATATTCTTTTATTAAATATTGTACAGCACCTGTACAATTCAAAATGTTTTACTGAACAAATTGTGATCTTGACCATCCAAAATATAGTCCTATACTCTGCTCATAACAAAGTCAGAAGAGGACACCAGAAAAAGTAAGGTAGAATTGGATATAACCATATCTGACAGATTTGCTTTAAGTTAAGGCTGAGTAGATTGTCCTCACTGCTATGAAATGTACAGTCTGGACTATTTACACATGTAGGAGTCTAATGCAAGCCCTTTAATGACACTCATTTAACTTAAGGAGCAGAAATGATGAGAACATAAATGCCATGCCAACAAGAGACAAGACGTACTACCTTGTACTAAAGTCCGCTGAGCATTGTCTATAGGCGAGAGACAAATTATAACTGGTTTTATGCTATGCTGTGAGAAAGTGCTGTAAAAACGACAATTTTCATTACAATTCACATTTTCCAAAAAATTTTTTTTAATGTAGGTCGTTTTCTTTTACTTGCTTCAATTACCAGCTTATCAAGTAACACAGTATGCAGTTTTAGCCAACTGACACATCCAAACTTACGTCTGCCCAAATCGTTTTAGAAATAGTTTTAAAAAATAATACAAAATCTGTTATTTTTACAGCAAAAAATACAATAAAACCTGGGTTGAAAGATAAAAGATAATGAGAATTGACAAACCCTAACCTATCACACATAATATTGAACATTACTACCATTCAAAACGCATACAAAAATACACCAATCATACTCAATCGTGACCAAACTTTCACAGATATGCTGGTTTGTGCGCTGGAAAGATCAGCCCAGTGCTCAGACTAGACTTCATTCATTATTACTCAAAACGAGAGGCAAAGAAGGGCATTCAACTTGGCCTGGTTTACACGTTGCGTTCAATCAATGTCCCAACAGCAGCGAAGGGGAGTAAAGGGATATTTTTAGGGCTGCTTGTGAGGCATTGCTCTAAAAATACTTGCATTCAAAAGAAAGCTCAAACAAACTGGTTTGGGAGAGACTGGAATTGCTGTTTTGCCTAAAATACTACTTTACCATGTAAAGCGATTTCCTGAATGGGGAATTCTAAGGTTTGCATTTGGAAATGATTTGTTCAGTTTGGTGCCATTTCTTAAAGATGCATTGTGTAACTTTTCTGGTGGAGGGTCAGCTACCTGCTCGTCTCCCTGAAGATGTTATTGTTTTGCCTGGAATGTTCCATGGTATGACATTTAAAATATCCATATAGCATTTACTGGTAATGGCAAAAGGAGAAATTCAGTTTCATTTCAAGCAGCTTGGATGAGCTGTGAAACGTACTCGACCAAATAAACTTTTGTCCAGTTGACAAATTGAATTTCTCCTTTTTCTACCTGGACGACTGAGGGATTCTTACCATTTACTGATTATGAGTGTTTCTATTGCTCAAAAATACAATAATTCCTTCTGTGAATAGGGGCAACTCTCCACAGATCTGAACTGTAATGTAACAGTGCTGTAACCTGCATGTCTCCCTTGTGATGGACAGGTTTAATCGATACTTTGGAACATTCTATACAAAGCAATAACACTGCCATGGAGACAACCTCAAGCACAGACCCTCCATCATTAAAACCATGAAGCAATTTTCTATTTTTATAATCAATATTTTTTCAATCAATTTAATATCCAAGAAAGTTCCCTTTCACAATTAGCTTTTCAATAAAACTGAGGCTTTAATTTCTTAGATTTGATCTAATTACGTTTTAAAACTTCATCCATAACACTTCATTATTTTTTTTTAAGTGAGATGTTGGCAAAAGATGGCACATATTTCTAGACATTTTGTTCAGCTGAGTAAAGTATTGTTTGGCCTCTAGGGTATTTTATAATCCAACAAAGAAATTTCTAAATCTTGACACCAAGAAGTATTTCACCAAGAAATATTTTCCTAGTTCATTCACCAGTACATAATTTCTCAGTATTTTGCCCACTTTGTACTTCAGTTGCCTCAATGTGCAATTATCCCTTCTTGACACCAGTGACCACAAATGGCTCTGTAGGTGGCGATTTTTAATCCTACCGACCATTGCACCTCTTCCACCTCCTCTCTACCCATAACATGTGTGCTTTCTCTGGGTATAAAAACCCAAATTTGTGATGACAGTCTTGAAGCGGGACAGGGGCAGTGGTCTTTGAGGTCTGAGGAAGTCCCTTGTTCCCGTCCAGCGGGAGGTCAGGCTTCATTTTGTCCATTTAAGAACAACTAGTCCGTGTATTCAGCCACGATCGACAGCAGCACGGTGATGTCATCTGGCTTTCCTCCTATGGGCAGAAAAACAACAGAGTCAACTCCAAATAGTATAGTCCATTATATGTCCCACCCCACTTAAATGGCAGCCTCAGAGAGCATTCCCGTTAGAATGACAATAACAGGAAAACTATAGTTAAGTTTCCATGCACATAGTACATCATATGTTGTAACCCTAACGGAAAGTAGGGGGAAAAAAATACAGCATTCAACGTTGAATAAATGATAATGAAGACATTTTCAAAGTACTTTTATTTCTAGTTACAACATTTATTTCAAATGCAATAGTAGTTTCAAAAAATTCTAAAATTTCAAACTATATTTAGAGACACTAAGGAAAAAAGAATGAAGAGTCACAAAGAAGAATCACAATGTAGCAAAAAATAATGTCAATTAATATTACCATGCAATCATACTACTTTTTAAAGATTGAAACCAAGCTAAAACTATTCAGCAACAGTCTAATGTTGTCCAGTAATATGCGATTTGTAGTCTCTTTGTAGTATCTTGTATTGATACTAGTTTTAGCATCGGTTAGTAGCCATGTTTCCTATTCTGACATGCCTAGAATGCAGCAACTTCAAAATGAAAAGATTATGTACCTCGTACATTCAGGCCGTTGTCACATGCAAACTGAGCAAAAGGAGACATGTAGTTGGGATCGTAGGCCAAATCGTGAGCCTGCTCCGCAATACTCCGGGCGGTCTGCTGGATGCTCTCATAGTTTGAGTTCTAGAAGCATAAAAAAAACCAATGTAATATGTGAACACAGAATAATAAGACCTACATGCAAATACGATGGAGCATTTGACATTGCGATATACAGCATGATTTTGCCTGAGTTGTTCCTTAGACTTAAACCAACTTTATTGACCAAGGTGAATTACTTGGACACAGTAGCTCACATATCACAAAATATTATAGTAACAAAGAGAAAAAATGATCAAAGCAGAAGTTCAATTTGTCAACTGGACAAAGTTTGTTTGGTTGAAAACGTTTCGCCGCTCATCCGAGAGGCTTCGTCAGCTCTGGCCCTCATGCTGGTTCGACCCTGTTTAGCTGAGGGCCAGAGCTGACGAAGCCTCTCGGATGAGCGGCGAAACGTTTTCAACCAAACAAACTTTGTCCAGTTGACAAATTGAACTTCTCCTTTGATCATGGATTCTACCTGGACGACTGAGGGACTTTTCACGCAAAGAGAAAAAATATAAATGGTAATAAGTTCTAAATAAGTACCAAAAATAGCAAGAGACTGGTGTCAAATAAGGCATAAATATATAAAGGTATATGTACAAGTAAAAATAAAATACAGAAATATAGAAATACATGAGGAGAAAACAGTGCAAAGATGATATGATGGTTGACAGGACATAGGTTATCTGTTACATAAGTGTGAGTTGCGTGAAATTGAACTTCTCCTTTGATCATAAGTGTGAGTTGTACAGTTGTATGGAGGATAGTATGAATGTAGTCCTGTATCTCTCACTGAGTGGAGCTGTTGGAGCCTGTTGGAGAATGAGCTCCTCTGTCCCTCTATGGTCTGGTGCAGTGGGTGAGCAGGAGTGTCCATGATGGAGAGTTTGTCCAGTGTCCTCCTGTCGCTCACTGTGACAAATGTCTCCAGCTCACAGCCGATCACATGACCAGTTTTACAGATCAATTTGTCAATCTGTCCATATGCTAGACCCTTACAGAGTGCACATTACATTTGAAGTTAGAGTCACCAAATAACACAAACTTTAGCACTTTTCAAATCACAGAAGATCAATGTGTCACTGTACAGTTTTGGCCTGAAACCCGATACCCAGCTATAGCTTCATTAGATTACGTCATCATGACTATATAGGCATAACAAACCAATTCAATGCAAACAAACAATAATTGTGTGTTGGCTACTTACCATGTCTCACAACAGAAAAGTTCAGAGCGGCGTTTATCTGCGAATCAGCTGGGACTTCACGCATGTGCTCTGTCCTCTATGATGACGTCATCAAATGAAACTATGGCTGGATATCGGGTTCCAGACCGCTTTGGACTCCACTTAAAAGTCCACGCTGACACAGCGATCTTCTGTGATTTGAAAAGTGCTACAGTTTGTGTTATTTGTTGACCGCAACATCGTGCCCCTGTTACCCGGATATATCCTAACCTACAAAATCTACGGACCTGCTCCAAATGTCACGAAAGTGATATTGGTGAGTAAATCAATGTGTTTTATTGCCGAAATAAGGCTCACATGGTAAAAAAAACGTTAATTCTCCTTTAAACATGGTGTCATATTTGAGCACTGAGCAACCACGGGTTTAAAGGGACAGTGTGTAAGATTTTTACCTGTTAATTACTGAAATTGAAGATACCCATTCAAAAATACATTGTTTTCCAAGCCTTTTCACTTCCATCATGAAATCAAAGTATTCTTTTGGACTTAGATATAGTCACATAAAAGGGGGATCTTCCCCATATAGAGGCAGCCATTTTGAATACGAGAGCCGCAGAAGGACATTTGGGCTCATCCTTCGCCTCGGCTCCTGCTAGCGCCTGCTCATGTGGGAGAGAAGGAGCGAAGGAGAGAAGGGGAAGGGGAGGGGGGAAGGGGGGAGCCTCGTGTAAAGAAGCATGCTGCTGTATCACACATCGTAATGGATATAACACGTATTTTGGACTAAATTGTTTTACTGGATTTTATTCGCTGGATCCTTATGGACAGATTGAGACCAAGTTTATGATGAAATACAGAGTTTGACCTGTGCAGAGCCTTCAAAGGTAAGCTAAGTAAGCTAAGTTTTGTGCTTTTCTGTATAAAAGCCCCATGTGCTCGGGGAGTGATTGTTTTGCAGGGAAATGAATTGCATAGTCAAAAAGAGGAGACTGTAAGGTTTCATTTGATGTGTAGATTGTCATGAATCATGATCGGGATTGTGTGTTTTCATGCGAAAAGAAAAAAAAAAAGTGAACGGGGGACCGCGTTTTATGTATACAGCGGTGCGCGGTTCGTGCGCGGGCACGCGCGATGTCGGCGCTACGTCGCGCCCGGGTGACCCTCGAGGTCTGCCATAGCCAAAAGAGGAAGTGGAATAGCTAGTAACCACCTATGCGCCACGAATCCTACACACTGTCCCTTTAAAGCTTTAGAAAATGCTGTCAGTGTTGAGCGCTCTGGTATGTGAGCAGGCACTGAGGTAAAAAAGCAATTTTCATAAATGGCACGGAGCAGTCACCTCTAGAACCTGCTCTTGTCGTCTGATTTGTGTTTCATTTCACAATCTCCTTTTATGATGGAGCCTTTGAGTATTAACAACATACATCATGATTTTGCCTGCGTTGTTAGAGTGCTGGGTGTTACCTTGAGTTTCTTGAGCTCCTGCAGGATCATATAGTCTGGCATGTTGTCAAAAAGCCCATCGGTCGCCGTCAGGATGATGTCTCCGAGCTGAACGTCAAAAGAGGAGCTGTCTGCTGCATCAGGGCTGAGGGCACAAGAAGAATCATTACAACTCAAAACAAAATTCCATTTCACATTTTTCATTTTGTATTCCTCTGGTTTAAAGGTGCACTGAGTAACTTTTCGATTGAAGGAACGTCACCTGCTTGTTTCTATGGATATGTTATTGCTATGCTTCAAAATATTCCACCACATGATATTAAACAGATCTACCTTGCATGTATTCAATTACAAGTGTTTTTATAGCTTAAAAATACAATGAAAAACAGGCATTCTGACTGAGCGGGCTTGCCTCTCCACAGATCTGACCTGTAAAACTTGGCATGATTTGGTCTCAATGATGACTGTGATAAAAGGAGAAATTCAATTTGTCAACTGGACCAAGTTTATTTGGTTGAAAACGTTTCGCAGCTCATCCGAGTTGCTTCGTCAGGTCTGGTTAGAGTGCTGATGGACACTGCTTATATCTAGCTGCAGGGAGGAGCTAACTACACTGAAATTATTCTGAAACTATCCCGCCTCTTTGTTTTCAGCTTTCTGTATTTTGCTTTTAAGTTTCTCTCTGGCGTCTAGTAAGACCTAATGGGTGTTTTCACACCTCTGGACTTGACCTGGCTGCCCTATTGTTTCCTTTGTTTGTTTTGATTTGAGAATGGAATTATAGATGGGAGACAAATTATGTCTGACTCCCCCATTCCTGTTTAAAGAAGGATTCTCTTTTTTGACAAAAATAGCCTCTTTAACTCCCCTCTCAAACCAGTTCTTTTCTCTGGCTAAGATCTGAACCTCACTGTCCATATATAATTCCATTCTCAAACCGAAATCAAAACAAACAAAGGACACAATAGGGCAGCCAGGTCAGGTCCAGAGGTGTGAAAACAGCCATTAGGGTTTGAATGGGTATGCTAAACTAGACGACGGAGAGAAACTGGAAAAACAAAATACAGAAACTCAAAACAAAGAGGTGGGATAGTTTCAGAATAATTTCAGTGTAGTTAGCTCCTCCCTGCAGCGAGATATAAGCAGCACTCTAACCAGAACTGACGAAGCAACTCGGATGAGTTGCGAAACGTTTGACCAAATAAACTTAGTCCAGTTGACAAATTGAATTTCTCCTTTTATCATGGATTCTGGACGACTGAGGGATTCTTCACACATCTCAATGATGACTGATACTGTGAAACATTCAGACAAATCGCTAACATCTCCATGGAGAAAATCAGGTGACAGACCAGTTTAATGAAGCTTGTAGCCCACTACAATATTTTACAGAATTCCAAGAGTAAGACATTTCAGCCCAGTAAAATCAACATTAAATATTATTTCAACATGCCAGGCATTTTAGCAGTGTGTACTGCACAGTGTCCAGAAAGTGGGATAATACAATTAATAAAAAGATAATATTTGTGAATATTTCTTTTGAGGGAATACCAGGAATACCAAGCAATGGGCCAATAAAAAGCAACAGTTTGAAATGGAAAGTACTGTCCAGATTTCCCAATAATATAAACATTTCCTGTTGCTGTGGGCGCTTCAAAGGCTGCGTCTGGGGTCCTCTGCTTGGCCCGGGAGAGTGCAGACATTGACCCTGACAGTGGAGAAGAGGGAAGGAGGGAGGGGGAGAGAGGGAGGGAGTGAGGGAAGTTTTGGCAAAGATCCGGCCTCTATTTGGACCCCAGCTTGACGTGTGCTGTGTGCTCATAGCTTTGTTAGAGACGATGTATTCACAGATGCATTGAAGCATGGGTGAAACAAACGCCCAGGGGCAACTACAGTGGAGTTCACGGAGGGGTTACACCAAGTGGAAAGTCTTCTATACAACACACTTCTTCCATCACTAAATTTAAGAGAAAGTGATTTGTTTTGAGTAGGGCTGTCAGTTTAACGCGTTAATTAGATTAATAAATTACACTGCTAATTAACGCGTTATAAAAATTAACGCAATTAATTATGAGCGCAATTCAATGCGTGCGCATTTTAAATTTGGCGTGCGGGGCCTTTGAACGGCGAGTTTATTTATAAAAATGTGACGGAGCAGATCCGTTTCTAAGCCCCCTGTCCTGTCCCCGCGGAGAGCACGTGAAGACGCCGGGGAGAGCACGTGAAGACGCCGGGGAGAGCACGTGAAGACGCCGCGTCTGTTTCCGTATCTGCTGCTGCGCGCGCTGAACCCCTTTCAATTCCCCATAACCTCTCCAGCGTGTTCTGCCGTGACTAAGGGTGCACACTTAAGAAGCGTTAGTTTTGCCCATCCAAATCACGCTATCATTTGCTCACCCCGCGGTGCCGCCGCCTCCTCCCTCCTCCTCCGTGCAATGGTCCGGACACATCCGCGCCGGGTTCCGGGGGTCAGGTGAGCCAATCAGTAATTTACATGGACAATTATTTGTATTCTCTGTATATTTGAAGCTGTGTATATTATTTATTGACATTGCATGAAAGCTACTGTACGTGCTCACATACACCAGAAATATTCACCATTTAATAGGCGAGTGGAATGGTGTAAATGAGCTTTCAAATGAATGTTACGTAATGTGGGAGGTGAATGGGGGGTGTACAGCAGTCTTGTCTTGGTTATACTGGAGGTATCGTGCACTGAAAGAGTGAAAGACTGAAAGACTGAAAGGGGAAGTGCGTGAAGAGTCCCTCAGTCGTCCAGGTAGAATCCATGATAAGAGAGAAATTCAATTTGTCAACTGGACAAAGTTTGTTTGGTCGAAAACGTTTCGCCGCTCATCCGAGAGGCTTCGTCAGTTCTGGTTAGAACCAGAACTGACGAAGCCTCTCGGATGAGCGGCTGGTTAGAACCAGAACTGACGAAGCCTCTCGGATGAGCGGCGAAACGTTTTCGACCAAACAAACTTTGTCCAGGTGACAAATTGAATTTCTCCTTTTATCTTTTAAAGGGGAAGTCTGCATTCTTTTCACTGTACCACTATAAATCACACCTTTTTTGCACTGTGGGAAAGCACAATAAACCACCTAAAAAAATATTTTTAAAAATGCGATTAATTAGATTAATTAATTACAAATCCTGTAATTAATTAGATTAATTTTTTTAATCGCCTGACAGCACTAGTTTTGAGTAATATGGCACAATATCGGGGTGGCATGGAGGCAAATTGGTCAGGATTCACAGCAGGAAGAACACTAAAGTTTACAAATGCTGCACATTTGGTTTCAGATTTTGATACCTTAAATAAAATTAAATGCTGCCAGGCAAACAAACTTCTGTGCATTTTTTCCAAAACTACTTTGAACGATTTCATTACTGACAGGGCATCTCGGATCTAATTTCTGAAGTCAAACAAAGTGATTGAATATTTCGCAAAATGAAACATTATTCAGAGAGAAAGTAATTTACTTGTGTGCTCTTGTGTTTTTCAACCAGTTTTGTTGTTTGCATGTTAAATGTTATGTTTACAAAGAAACCAGACCATGTCATGCTGCACTGCCATTTTTTACAAGATAGACTCTCGTCTGAGTCTACTCCATGCAATGTTCTTAGGAACATTTGTTTATCTTACATTTTTTAAAAGGACCATGCAAAAACACATTGCTCTTAAACAGAACAAATACCTAGTTTGGTTACAAGCTACTTTTATATGCTGTCCCTGGGGATGTATACACATGACAAAACAAAAAACAAAAAACAGAATGATTTCACATTAGCAACAGTAATTTATAGTAGAGTACTAAGAAAGGATGATAACTACTTTAAAAAGTAAAAGTTAGGGATGCAAATTAACGATTAATTCATTAATAGTTGATTGACCTTATCGATCGACTTACGATTAACTGATAATCGTGTTTTTCACCTGAATTTTAGTGTTTCAATACGGTCTTTAAGAATATAAGCTTTAGTATACATAACACTGAGTCAAAAATATATCATAGTATTATTATATTGTATATTCCTCAATTAATTATTCCTTAGTAAAAAGCAGACAAATGTATTGATGCTGAATAACAAAATACATTCTTTATTGAAAATAAATTGAGGACTGGCTCAGTTGTTGCACTTGCAGCATGGAAATCTTGAAATTAAAAGGAACAGAAGAAATTAAATAACAGAATGTTATTTAGTCTACATATTATGATGAAACCAGTGAATCCAGGCTATTTTTAGGACATCCTCAACATTTATTTTGAACTAAGGCATCAACAATATTTCTCTCCCTTAATCTGTGAAGGGTTACAGTACAAAATATAAATTTGACAGGGCCCCTGAACACAGCACAAAACATTACAGGGCCTCAAACCAGAACAATCAAGAAATTATAAAAGCATGTAAGTTACATGCTTTTATAATTTCAAAAATATATGGTTCTAGGTCCAGCTCTACTGTGAGTTGTATGGCAACATCCAGAGAGGAACGGGTTTCTCGCGAGTGGGTTCGCATCTCGTGTTCACGTTCCGGAGTAGCGCCCTCTAGCGATTAGTTACAATTAATGCATTTTGTTTGGCCAACGTCTTGATCGACAATTAATTGTAAGTCGATTAATTGTTGACACCCTAGTAAAAGTGTGTCAAAAATGGGTGTAAACATCTGTTGTGTGAATGCCTCTGGTGTTTCAGAGGTAAATATGCTCATACCTGTCACTGAGCACTGCCCCCTCGGCTCCAGGTGGGACGATGGACAGCTGGAAGGGTGTGTTGAAATAGTGCTGCTGTTCGTCTGAGCGGTGGACCACCTCTCCCCCTCGCACCACCAGGAAACCAGAGTCTCCCAGGTTAGCTGTGTGCAACGTGTGGCTCTGTCTGTCCAGAACCACGATACAGGCTGTGCTGCTGCCTATGGGGACATTCAAATGTTCAGAAATTATTTTATAGTTTCTAGTAAAAAGACGGTTAGGTTTTCAAGAAACGATAGTTGTAAATGTTGTTGAATTGTTGTCTATCATGCAATAAAAGCCCTTAGAACCAACAAAAAGTGCCAAATAAAAAAAAAAAAAAAAGAATGTTTCCTTGGCAAACTAGATTCTTTACAATTGGAAGAATGGAACAAAGATGAACTTGTCAAACACAAATGGTTGACGACATATACCATGTGTATACCATTAAGATGCTAATAGCTTAAAAGAGTAAGGATGCATGCCTTTCAGTGCAATAAACATACACATGATTTTATTCTAGTATTAGTATTATTCTAGCCATATACTATGACTTTAAAAGGAGAATTAACGTTTTTTTTTTTTTAATAATCTGAGCCTTATTTCGGTAATAAAACAAGTTGTTTTACTCACCCATAGCACTTTGGTGTCATATGGAGCACTTCCGGAGATGTTTTAGATTTGCGATCTCGGGGCACATGTTTGCGGTCTCCAAATAACACAAACTTTAGCACTTTTCAAATCATAGAAGCTCAATGTCTTAGTCTACGCTTTCGTTTGAGTCAAAAGTGGCCTGTAATCCGAGATTTAGCCATAGTTTCGAACAGATGAGGACGCCAGTGCTAGGGATGCAAATTATCGGTTAATTCATTAACTGATAGTTGATTGACCTTATCGATCGATTAACTGATAAGCGGCGTTTTTCACCTGAATTTTAGTGTTTCAATAGGGTCTTTAAGAATATAAGCTATAGTATACAGTACATAACACTGAGTCATATTGTATATTCCTCAATTAATTATTCCTTAGTAAAAAGCAGACAAATGTATTGATGCTGCATAACAAAATACAGTAATCCCTCACTCTATTCATTTTTTTTTTAAATAGTGTAACATTTTTTTATAGTGTAACATTGTGTTCTGTCCTGATTGGCTAAGAGACTAGACCAGGACTGAACGTGGACTGGACCAGGTCTGGACCTGGACTGGACCGGGACTCGACCGGGTCTAGACCTGGACTAGACCAGGATTAAACCACCATGTGCCGCTGCTGGTTTCGCCGCGGCCCGCAGAAAGTGGGACAGGTTGAGGTCCTTCTGGAAGGATTTCAACCGAAGGAAACATCTCGACGTTTGGATATCATCACGGGGATGGTGACAGAACTGTGTAAAGCCAACGCAGCGCAGTCTGTACGCCAAGAGGAACTAATGAGATCTCTCATGAATCTTCATGGCGATGTGAAGATGGGGGTCTGGCACCCGAGCTCAGTCTAAATTATTTACCTGAGTCTCTAAAAATTTATTTCTAAATTTATTATTATTATGTCTTCCTGTGAAAATCTTGTCTTGGCTCCAATGGTTATCTGTGTTTTGACTTCACCTCCCTGCATGAACACTTCCAAGGCCATCTATTATCTGGACTCTACATAAACATGGCACACACTCTTACACTGTCACTGAAAACAGAAATAATAGAAGAATTCCCTGTCTTTAGAAGGTCTGACCTCTGCTCTCGGTTCAATCAACTTCATCGATTTCCAATCTGACCCCCCCCACATCCTTCCTTATGTAACCAACAAAAAAGATCACCTTATGTTATATCTCCAATTGTTTTTCTGTCATTACATGTTGTTTAATTGTTATTGATTGTACTGCATCTTTTTCTACTCTGCAACCAAGTTGGCGCCGCGAATGGCCGCCCTGGTGCTCGGAGTGTCTGTCCGCTCTAGGTATCAAAGCAATTTCCTAATGTTGTGAACCTGTTCATTCATATGGCAATAAAACCTTCCTGATTCCTGATTCCAGCCGCGCGGGGCTTGGGGCTCAGGGCGCGGCGAAACCAGCAGCAGCGGCACGCATTCCGGGTTCGATCTCGCCTCGCGCGTACACCCGGGGCTGCTGAGCAGTGCCGTTGGCGCCTGCGGTCGGCTGTGAGTCGAGCTTGGCGCAGCGCGGTTGCCTTGTTTCGGGTGCGCGTGTCCGTGGTTAGCGGTTAATTACAATTAATGCATTTT
The DNA here is from genome assembly GCA_036785185.1 of Paratrypauchen microcephalus. Classification (NCBI taxonomy): domain Eukaryota; kingdom Metazoa; phylum Chordata; class Actinopteri; order Gobiiformes; family Gobiidae; genus Paratrypauchen; species Paratrypauchen microcephalus. The sequence goes on along the minus strand of JAVJIX010000090.1, from coordinate 2,746,893 downwards.
GATCGACCAACGTCTTAATCGACAATTAACCGTTAATCGATTAATTGTTGACATCCCTAGCATGTGCGGAGTCACAGCTTATTTCACTCTCAGCTCCCGGGACCCAAACATGAAACGCAAAGATGTAAATTATGGATAAATCTCGGATTACAGGCCACTTTTGACTCAAACAAAAGTGTAGACTAAGACATTGAGCTTCTATGATTTGAAAAGTGCTAAAGTTTGTGTTATTTGGAGGCCGCTCGGGGCATATATTACATGCTCGCATTACAGATATCGCTAATCTAAAACATCTCTGGAAGTGCCACCAAAGTGCTATGGGTGAGTAAAACAACTTGTTTTATTACCGAAATAAGGCTCAGATTGTAAAAAACGTTAATTCTCCTTTAATTTTACTGAGCCCCCAGTTCAAGTTGTACATTATGGTCAGCTATTGGTGAAATACTAATTTCCATAAAACTCAACAACAGTAAAATGCGGTTTTCTGTTGATGCACCTGTCCGTCCATCAGTTTTTATTTATATAACAATTAAAAACTTCAAATGCTGAAGATTGCAAAATGGCAATCAGGAAATTAGTTTAGACTATCCTGTTCTTATTCTTCCATTAGACACACACTATAGAGAGGAAATATGAGCTTTGTCTGTGCCAGGCTTTCAGTAAATGACCACACCTTCTGCTGCTGCTGATTCAAAAACCCAAATATGCTCAGAGGGATCAACCTTGAGACAGCACGCACTGAATGACTCACTCTGCTCTGTGTTCGCTCCAGATCAACAATTACGCACGGCCAACTCAAGAACATTGTGAGCCGAGAAGGGAGAAGAATGAAGTGTTGTTTTGCTGTGGAAAACTACTGCCATTTACCGCTAAAACATTCCCAGTGAATAGGACAAGACGAGACAGGCTTTTGTTATCAGGACATTGATAAGAAAAAGGAAAGTATGGATGAGAAAGTGTATTAGATTAGGCAGGCCGGGGCAAGGGACATTCCCTGGATTTTTCAAATGGAAACTGGCTGCTTGGTGACTCACAACGTAAAAATCCCCGTTGAGTTAAACCGCGAACAGACCGAAACAAACAACATAAGAATTCAAACAGACACGGCTAATTTGTGAGAACTTGACGGCTCATTTGTGAGAACTTGAATAGACTGGATAAGGAGGTAAACTGTTATTAATTAAGTTCTACTATAGGGTGCATGAAAAGTATAAATTCCTGCTAAGAGAGTTACAGAAAAGTTTCAAAACAGCCTTTACATTCTTAGCTATAGTATCCACATGACAACATTATGCATTGTCATACAAAATTAGGAATTTAAAAGGTATGCATCTTTCTGATAGAGTTGGGCATCATTGTGAACAATAATCTCATTGTATTCATTTATACTTAATGCTTGCTACAGTTAAAGTCCAAAATATTCTGCTCAGTAACCTTGAATGATGTTTGCTACTATGATTGATCATACAAGCCTGTCCATCTAATTAAGGCAAATCTGCATTAAATTTGGAGTTTTCCTGAAATAGCACCTACACAGTGTGAAAAATAGATGACATGGTGCTCATTTATTAAATGAACAGTGTGAATTTAAATGCAAAATTCATCATTCATCTCTCCCCTCCTCCCGCATGCACCAGTCTGCTCCTGCCCGTTGACACCTCGCTCAGCTTTTTTTCTTTTTTACCATTCAAAACTCCAAATCACAAGTAAATACATGAAATTTTGACAGTAAATAAAGTTGGAGGTTTGACTGTGAAACGTAATGCACAAATACGTTCTTTCGTATTTTGCGTGGCACACGAAACACTGTCTGCGTCTTGGCCAAAAGACATAATACTGTGCATGACTAGTGAGACCGGATGTACAAAAAAATACTGAAATAAAATCATCTATTGTTGGATGGTCCCCCTCATGTCCCATTTGAACCTAGAGGCTTGGACTTCCAGCTGTTCCTGTGACACACGCTGATCCAGTTTATTATCGTCACAGCGGGGCCTTTGTTTATCACTCGCAGCTCATTTTGAATGGACTGACTTTAATTGCACTGTCCATTTTAAGGTTGGATCTTTCTATTCTTCTCATGGACAAAAAATCACAAATAAATAGCCAAAGTGAGCTCAAGAAACAGAAATCATCTTCTTCCTATACCTTCCGTTAAGAAACACTAACACTGCTGTCCAATCTTCTACAAACATGTTCTGAAAAGCATACATCTGTGTGTTAGACGTTAATTCATGTTTCAATCGTCACTCAAATTAGTGCTGCAAAATATATTGCAAACAATTCAAAATTGCATTTTGAGCGCAGTTAGTGCACTTATCCAATTGTAAATGTTGCAGTTCTTGACAGTGTCCTCTACAAATCACTGTACTTTTTAGTTTAGACTTCTACAAATATGCTCTGAAACCAATACACAAATCATATGCATTTATCAGTTGTTATCAGTCTTCCCTTCAGTGGCAGTTGTTTACAATGTGTACCAGAATCCTATTTTATTTCTCAGAACAAAAACATTTTTTTTTCTCCCACAAAATTGTACAGCCCTAATTCAGAAGTTGATGGTGATTTGAATCTTGGTTTAAAATAATATCGCTTAAAAAGTCCTATATATACACATGATGGGAATCACAAAAAAACCTCCCACAATCAACCCTTGTGTGGTGCAGCTTGACTGACCCAGCAGCGGCACTTTGTTCTGCAGCAGCTCGTAGTAGCCGGTGGTGAGAACTCCCACCGGGTTGCTGGGCACGAAGCGACCCTCCTTCACCAGGCGCTCACACGTCCTCATCAGGGTCCCCGAGAACTGAGAGGGATCCACACCATAGTCGCGCCAACCTCCCACGCCATCCGCAACACCTGCCAAACACAGCCTTCATCACAAAACAGAAATCACACTGCATTTCAAGCACCTTTTCCTATTATAATGGTGTACAGTAAAACTACTCCCTCAGCTATATTGTACTTTATAACAGCAATTATTCCAATTACCAGCTATGATTAACCTTTAACATTTCAGTCGTACAAGTTGGTTTCATCATTATTCTGAGTGTTGGTAATGATTGAGCCTGTGGTCACTGGATCAGGGCAGTTCTAATTTCTTCCTAGAAAGGAAACCCTGGTCTTCTTTCCCCTGTGACAAAAGCATTGACCGTACAAGGCTAACCGTCTGCAGCTTATCAGTCAGAGGCCAATAACATGTAAACAGAGCCAAGGACACTGGAGTCACACCTAACAAGCAAGGGTTGAAAAGGTTTAGTTTGTTTAGTTAACTAATGATCAGTTTTAGAGCCCGATTTACGCAGGTACAAAATATAGAGAAGACACAGAGCACATTTGTGTGTCATAAAATATATATGGAAAATGAAGGCAGTCCAAGAATTCGAGCCGATTATTCATCAACAACTCCAAGAATGCATACACCAGTTGTTAATGGATGTTAAGGGTAACAGCGGTATTTGCAAGTCATGCTCATAACACGTTCAATCTTTTGCAAAGGGAAGACATTTCTTGCAACTTCATTTGTATAAAATAGACTATGGTCTTTATTAAGGCCTATAGTGTTGTCATTAGACAACAAGTTGGGAAAAGTGGACAAATATCCAACAAAGACTTCAGGTATGGACAGCATATGTAAATAAATAATCTTTTTAATCTCACCTAAAAGAGCAGTCTTGATAAGTTGTATACGAAGCTTTGAAAGCATTGATTGTGTAGAAGTGCTGTTTCAGAGGCCCTTTGGCAGACATAACAAAACACAGTCTGACAGTCACTTTGGGTCTGACCCTGAATCTAGGCTCGGTTACAAAAAACATCCACATAATTTTTCCGGCCAATAATTATTGATCTGTAATTATGGGTGGAAATGTGTTTGCACTAAAATCAACTGGTCCAATAAAGCAAAACAGCTTTATCAGAGCACAAACGAGCTGCCAGACTGCCCTTTGACCTCTAATTTACGTCACGGACTCACGGTCAGTGTTCAACACAATGTGACTTTCGGTTTATTTATTCAGGAGATTCAAACGCTTGGGTAATCCAGTGCTTAATAAAACAATGTAATGACATCTTTGTATGAATTTATTCCGATTTGTTTAGACAGTTTGATGCATTCAGGCAATATGAGAATGCATAAGATATGCCGTCACCTCGTGCCTGGGCTCTTGATGAGGTAACAGTAAAAATTCTACTTTAATCCCTAAACCTTTATGCATACAAATACATATCGCTATAACTATGAATAACTACTCACCCAAAACATCCGCGGTTCTGTGTCTGGCGATGAAACACGCGTCGTCTCCATAACACATGCCTTTTTTGAGGATACCTCTGCGAAAGTCTTTGCCGAAGCCGCAGCTCGCAGTCACCAGGCTGTAGTCTCGGCTGTCCGTCTGTGAAAGCCCGCCGATGACCGCTCTGGCAACGAGTCGACCGTAAGAAAGCACCGACAACATCACCTAAAAACACCCGAGCAAACCAGTCTCCACCCCGGACAAGAAAGCACCTTTCTGCGTATCGACTTGCTCCCGTCAATCGATGTGTGGAAACAAAGCAGGCGGCAAAAACAACAAGTTTGGGGGTCCTGGCTGGAAGTTCCCAAAAAGCAATCGTCTCATCCGGTGCAAATTATCCTCGTTAGTCGGTTCTGGTTCTTCTCAGTCATGGTGCCGGTTGTACCCGAGATAAATCCCGCTGCATAACGAGGATTGTGAAACAAACACCACCAAAAGCAGCAGCCCGGTGCGTGGAGTGAGCAGACGCACACGCGAGTGGGTCTTGTGACTGTTGTGACGTCAAGCATCGTTACGCAACAACTCCTTCAAAATAAAAGCACAGCAACCGTATTTTATTTTTTAGAGCTTCCGGAGAATCACACGCTAATAATAAAGATTAAAAAAAAGGAAAAACCCGCCACCTACTGTAGCAGTTTATTTTCATCTAATAATTAAAGGAAGTAGATAGTTTAATATGCATAGATTGTAATCTTATATAAATTATTCTACTTTTGGGTTTATATTCTACTTTAGAAAATGCCAGCACACTATTTTTAACCCCATATTTCTGCCCATTTTTCCTAAAATGCGGGACTAAAATGACTCAGTTCAAATACAATCTGTTTCTGAACCCTTTTCATACAAAAATCCTCTTCTGTTTTATTCTAATTCTATATTTTCTAATATTTTTATTCTAATTTTTGTTTTTTTATTTGTTGGAGTACATGGTTGATTTGAGTGAAAATAAGTGGGTTACAGATTTCCATTAAATCTGGACAAACAGAAATGCCTTAAGGAAAGGGCCCATATCAGCCCCCTTGAAACATAAAAAAAATATATGCATTTCAAAGTATTTCGAAAGGATGATATAAGCGGCTGAAAAGTAGTCACTGCAAAAGTATTGCAGCAAATGCAAACTATGAGCAAATTGTGGCACATGTTGCTGAGGATAATCAAATTCTGTTCAGTTGTGGTGCACTGAGGAAATAAACACGGACACAAGAATGGCACAGTTTGTTAGAACATCATGTATTGTACTTATTGCAGATTTAAAAGCATAAAACATCAAACAAAATGAATTTCAAATACAAGTTTCCCCCTAAAATACACTCAGTTCATTAGAAAGGTTTCAACAATACAAGAGTGCCTTTTATTAGTTTAATTTAGCACAAGACGTGTTTAAAAATGTGGTGATTCAATGGAGTGATGATGTGCAGACACCAACTGTAAATGAAAATTAAATTATGAAGTCTTTAATTGTATGCGACTTTCTCGTCAGTCTAAACAGCCATTAATAATCATTAATAATCATTACAGACAAGTGTGGAAAAAGATGAATAATAATCAAATCAACTCGAAACATTGTGCACAGCTTTAAACAAGGCATTCCTGTGCATTGGAGTAGCCATATGTTAACATTTTCCTGATTGAACAGTCATATGTGGGAAAGACTAGCTGCGAATGGAGTGCAAAAACACCTGAGGTTTTTCATGGTGACATATCAATTTACCCCTGTGGACAAAACAAAACATTTGCTCTCATCAGAGTGGGAGTGGATATCTTTTCAGTATTGGCAGCACGAAGGACGCAGGACCCTTCATATGCAGAAGACAGAAGCAGGAGTGCAGAGCGGGACCCCAGAGCGCTCCCTATCATTTTTTGGCCTGTTTTGTGACCATGTTTCGAGGAGGGGTCACTGGGCGGCTGCCATTTGGCTTCTTCTTTTCGGCTGGTTTCAAAATCTAGATGGGGAAAAAGTGTCCACGTTTTAGACAGAGATATGAAAATGCCCAATTCATGTTTAAATATGATTGCCAAGGCTAAACTTTTTGGCCTTTTACAATTACTAAGAGTGTCCTACTTTGCTTTGATTAAATCCAAGTACTCAAAAACTGCAACTTGGCAAGTCATAAAATGACAAAGTTGACATTTAGTGGGCAAATAATCTGCATAAAAAGTAAATGTCTTACCTGAAATGAGCACATAAGGGTGTCATCCACACTCATCATGGCACCTGCATTGTCAAACTCTCCACAGTAGTTTGGAGCAGAGAATAATGTCACGAGCTGTCTCTTTGCAAAAAACTCATATCCATCTTCAACGACCTGCGGAAGACACATGAGCTCAAATAAGTGTTTTTCCAAACAAATTTAGATTTTAGATTTCTTGTCAATGAACTGCAATATTACTTGTAAAAATCTGGTTTGAATACCCATGCCATGTTACAATGCGATGAAACACTTTCTTTTGATGTTGGCAAACAGCAGGAAAGCTATTTGCTCAAGAAGATAAGGAAAAGGAAATATTTGATAAGAGCTTTGCAAAATGGCTTAAGTGTTTTTCTTGTGGAAAAATACAAAAGTGTCAGTTATTGGTGTTAGAGAAGTTGTTTCCTCATTTACAACTAAACCGTGACATGTCTCACCACAGTGATGCTACTCACTGCACTGAGCCGAGCAGGCAGCAACAAGAAGAAAACAACGTCTACCAGACCACATAAACCAAGCCTAAAACTCACCAACATAGACCTGTGCATCTAACAGAGTTCACAAATATAGGAACACTGATCTTATTCACTACAGCACTGTTTTACAGTCACTATGTTTTTGCACATGGACCTGATCCGATTATCTGTCCAGGATATTATTTGCCATCCTGGACATCAAAGATTGTTATTGTTCAGGAGAACCGGTTGTGTAACTGCACAATGACAAAAAGCGTTTTGAATCTACAACCTCAGATGCCATTAAATGTTGTAATTGCAGTTGTAACCAACTGTACCTCATGATACATTAGTCGAATCCCTAATAAGATGTGTTAACAGTATAATAAATTTATGTTTTTATATGTAATATGAATAAAATGCATTGGAATTGTATGTTCAAAATACTCTTAATATCAGCATAAAATAGTTTTCACCCAATTTTTGTGCCATGCCTTGACATATTTTATCTGCACTCTGCTGCCTTCCACAGAAGTGTCACTTGATGTTCAAATACTGTTTGAACAACACCTAATCTATCAGCCTCACGGTGTATTATCCAAGTATAGAAAGGCTTTAGACCTGGTTTAGTCAAAACCTAGTCCAGGGTTATTTCAAATTTAGACCTGCTTTAGAAACTAAGAGTTAATTCCACCATTTTTAACTTGCTTTACAGTAGTGCTTATCTAAAGGCTCTTGGGATCTATGCAGCTAGGAGCCATATCAGGGTTAAATTTGACAGATGCTTTAATCCTGTCTTACTTTACTTCATTGTGGTGGTATACTGAAAGTCAAATATATTCTGATGTGGTGCTACTAGGTGTACACTACATATATATATCCATCTCTATCTGTATATATCTATTTATCTCTATCCCTTTCTCTATATATCCATCCATCTATAGGAAATCTTATAGTGATTAATCCCAGAGCTTTACCTGGTGGGCACGGCATATCAGATCCAGGTCATGTTTGTGCAGAAACTTGGCTACAACCTCTGAGCCAAAGGTGAAGGAGACGCCACGGTCGTTTTCCCCCCAGCCCAGGACATCCTTATCTGGATCAGACCAGAGGAGATCGCACAGAAGCCCCTGGTCTGGAACGTCAGTGGGCCTCATGATCCGGCGAATTTGCTCCATGGACTGAAGGTCGGGGGACAGTCCTGCACCAGCACATATGCACACACAAACGCACACAGACACACAAACAGAGGGGGAACACACTGGTCAGAACATGAGCTGTTGTCAGGGTCTTCCTTGGACACTTTACACAGAACATAGGCAGCTATATTTACTCTTGTGCAAAAGAGTTCCCGCTCTTTGTGTCCAGTAAATCAGAGAAGCATTTGCTCAGTATTAATATTGGTTGCATTTTTTTGAGCAACCTATTTTGCTAAATATTCTAGAGCTTTTTGGCCCAAACAATATAATTTACACAATATTAAAGGTGCATTGTGTAACTTTTCTGGTGGAGGGTCCATCAAATTCTTTTCTCCGTGGAGATGTTATTGCTTTGTCTGGAATGTTTCACAGTATGATATTAAACCTTTATTAAATCAGACCAGGTTACAGGTCATATCTGTGGAGAGGCAACCCCGCTCACAGTCAGAATGCCTGTTTTTCTAAGGATTTTTAGGCTATGAAACCACCTGTAATTGAATAAACACAAGGTAGAGCTTTTTAATGTCACACTGTGGAACATTCTAGGCAGAGAAATGACATATCCATTGAAACAACCAGGTGACAGACCCCCAACCAAAACATTACACAGGGAACCTTTAAATAACTTTTGTTTTTTTCCTAAACAAAAAAAAAAAAAAAAAAAAAGAGACCAGGAGAGCAAAAAGTTGCAATTCAAAACATGATTAAAATAGGCATAACATTTGCTCATTCTGATTACATGGCTGCCTTTGCCAGATAAAAAAACAAAACAAAACAGGACATTGTCAGTGTCATCTTTGATTAGCCTTGTCTGAAATTTCCTACCGTCATATTAGAATAGCATTTAAAGTGCTATGTAACTTTTTTTGTTTGGGGCTCCGTCACCTGCTTGTTTCTGTGGAAATGTCATTGCTTTGCCTGAAATATTCCACAGTAAGACACTAAACTGCTCTCCATTACATTTATTAAATTAATAAAAAAAAAAAACAAAAAAACAACAACTTTGAAAACAGGGTATTCTGACTGTGCCTCTCCACAGATCTGACCTGTAACTTGGTCTGGTTTGGTCTCTATAAAGACAAAAAGGTTTAATGTCATACTGTGAAACATTTCAGACAAATAAACATCTCCAAGGAGTAAAAGTACAATATTAAATGTAGTGGAACATTAGACTATTTCACAAATAAAAAAAAAATCATCAGATTTAACATGGGCTGAATTCGGTTTGGATTTGTGGCAGCACTAACCTCCATGGCAACAGAAAATCTTTTCATCCACAATTGCAGCAATTGGGAGGCAGTTAAAACAATCTGTGAAGGTCTTCCAAAGTTTGATGTTATACCTTCTTTTACCTGAAACAAGAGGAGACATGTTTAATAAAATAAAAAATAAAAAAAATTGTCAAAAATATGAAATGTTTAAAGGTGTATCGTGTAACTTTTCTGGTGGAGGGTCAATCAAATGCTTTTCTCCATGGAAATGTTATTGCCTTTTCTGGAATGTTTCACAGTATGGCATTAAACATTAAATCTTCATGGAGACCAAACCAGACCAAAGTTACAGGTCACATCCGTGGAGCGGGAACCCCTCAGTCGAGTTTGTTTTGATTACATAACTTCACATGTACAAGCTTGCACTGGATCAGAATAATTCGCGCTCTAACATGCCAAACAACAGGCGTACTGCTGGACCTGTTCATATGTACACTTTAGCATGCCAAAGTATTTGGCTCTTACCTTACATTTATACAATTACAGATGGTTTTATAGCTCTAAAATACCTAGAAAAACAGGCATTCTGACTGTGAGAGGCATTGCCTCTCCACAGATCTGACCTGTAACTTGGTCTGGTTTGGTCTCCTTGAGGATAGAAAGGTTTAAGGCCATACTGTGTAACATTCCAGACAAAGCAATAACATCTAAACAGAGAAAAGTATTTGATGGACCCCCCACCAGAAAAGTTACACCATGCACTGTTATGCAAATGAAGTGTAAGCTTGTAGAAACACAAAAACAAATGTACACATGACATGAGCCTGTTTGGGATAGTGGAGCTGGAGGCCCCATAGGAGGGTTGTGTGACCTGAGCGTGCACCACCCGTTCATTTCTTCAGTCTAAATCCTGGCTAAGACTAAAACCATTTGCACAAACAGTTTCACTGCATCGCTTATATTGCCAGACAAAAAGGAACAAAGTCTTATGAAATATTGAAGCGAATAAGTAATCCATCAACTCAACAAAGCTATATGCATCTCCACAGATTTGACCTGTAACTTGGTCTGGTTTGGTCTCCATGAAAATAGAAAGGTTTAATACTGTACTGTGAAACATTCAGTGTTGTATAGTAACGAAGTAATAATACTTCACTACTGTACTTAAGTACATTTTGGGAGACTTTGTACTTTACTTGAGTTTAAAAAAAAAAAAGATAACTTTTACTTTCACTTCACTACATTTCTGAATTTAATTGCATACTTTTACTCCGATACATTTTCAATGTGCTGTTTAGTTACTCGTTACAAAAAAAAACCCTCTACTGACTGAAGGAAGTCAGGACGTGCCTGGGCTTGTCGCTACTTGCGCATGACAATCAGCCTACACCTGTTGGTTTCATGCAGCTAGTTTAATCAATCAACATCCCTGATGGAAGAGGAGACAGCATCCACGTTGGCTACAAATGAAGGGGGACCTGACGATGAGCATCCCTGGCCGTACTTAAACACAATGTTCTCTTACGCTGATATGAAGGATTCGTCCTATCGAATGAAGTGCCTCTTGTGCCTTCCAAGAAACGTGGAAATTCTATTTTACAGAAACTCCCCGTCCAACCTCAAGAAACACATCGAGGTAAGTTCTAGATTCATGAAATTGTTAGCGTCTATATTCCAATTTCAGTAACCATAGCATGGACATTCTAGACACCGTTGTGAAACCTTGAGCATAACACGTAGAAATTAACTTTGTGTGACATTGTTTCGGTTACACAAAGCGTATTTTGACGATGTTGGAGCTAACAGGCTACCTAGCTTTTTCAGCTCAAGGGAAGGCATAGCTGTAGGCTAAGTGTAACGAATGAGAAAGGACAAAAAATAACATTAACATGTGCCTACTTTTTAAAAATTAAACAAGCGCTGTGTGTTTGCTGTCGAAGTAACAAAGCAAGGGTTAGCTTCAGACTGCCTTTGCTTGATACTTTTACTTGTACTTTTAATTACATTACTTGAGTACATTTATTTTTACATTACTTGTCATACTTAATTACAAGAAGTTCCAGATACTTTAAGACTTTTACTCAAGTAACATTTCAGTCAGTGACTTCGACTTTTACCAAAGTCATTTTTGGGAGGGGTACCTATACTTTTACTTGAGTTTGATTTTCCAGTACTTTATACAACCCTGGAAACATTCCAGACGACAAAAGTAAAAACATGTACTTTGGGTCAACAGTCCAATCACAGAAACAAATATGAAAATGCAAAAAAGAAAAAATTTGAGGCAATATATAAAATGGGACTAGTCTACGCATTTTGGCCTGAACTTTGATTGACCCACTGAAGCGCTCCTCTTCCTCTCTTAAAAAGTGAGAACGGGTTTGAAAAAAAGGCATCTCAAGAATCAATGACTTACACTCATCATAAAAGCCATATATTCTGTTGATAGAGGCGCACTCGTGATTCCCCCGCAGCAGGAAGAAATTCTCAGGGTACTTGATCTTGTATGCGAGCAGGAGGCAGATGGTCTCCAAGGACTGCTTCCCTCGGTCCACATAATCTCCCAAAAACAGGTAGTTACTCTCGGGAGGAAAGCCGCCATATTCAAACAGCCTCAGCAGGTCGTAGTACTGACCGTGGATGTCCCCTGAAACACACAAAGTACATTTAGGATACTGCAATAGAGTAATATGGGTAGAATAGAATAATGGCCTGTGTGTTAGACTTAAGAAACGTGCACACACCACACAAGGAAAATCTTATGAGATTTTAAATCTCCAATCGCAAAGACTGCAGCCAGATATGTCTGTGTACCACAAGCTACAAAGTTGTGAGTGCAACTTGTGTCAGCTGTTTCCTGTCTAGAGTAAAATGACTCGATTTGAGACTTGTGTTCAAAAGATCAGAGCAGTGCATTTTGAGTTTAGATACAAGTCAAAACTGTGTTATTTGTGAAATATGGTGCAATACTTCAGATACGTGATTTTAATGCATAGAAGGTTGGTGATAATGTACACAGGAAGTAGAGCCACTATCGCTAATCTGCAGCTTCACCTCGATCCGCGTGTTGTATGGATGTAAACAGGTACATGTGAGGAACTACTCTGGCATTTTTACTTTCAAAGAACGCCTCAAACTGGATTAATAGCATGGTTTGGTGGACTGAATGTCATTATTTGTGGAGGACAATTTCTATGGATAATGTGGATGAGATGCTGCAGTCTAAATTTAAAACTTTACAAGATGTGAGTAAAAAATATTTTTGCTGTTTCCGAGTTTGTATTTTGCATCTCCTCCTCTGCTCCTGGCCCTGTTTTATTGGCTGTTGCCGTAGGGTTGCTGACGTTTGGTGGTTGCGATCTGACAGAGCAGCTCAGAGTACCACTTACACCACACGAGGAGCGCAGCAGCTTCAAAATCGCTCACAATGACACAAAGTCGGGTCATGCCTCCCCGAACTTGGGGAAAAGCAAATGGCAGCCAAAATAGGGCAAATTCTCCTGTAGTGTGCGGCTGCCTTTAGACAAACGTTATTGATCAACAAGGGAAATTACTTTACTACACAGTAGCTCACATATCACAATATATCCTTTGGAGTGTGCAGGCCTCTGCTTAGAGGTGGGTGATATATATCGTCTGCGATATTATCGTGATTGTTGTTTTAACGATGTGCAAATTTACATGATCGAGTATTTAAATTAGTTCGCCAAAACCAATGAAACACGCACCGACACTTACAGACGCCGGCCGTTTCCCAATTCACCGACGGCACGCTTGTTAGCGTCCTTGGAACGGGATATGCGTCATATCCGGCGCGACAAGGGCCGTTCCATTCGTTTTTTTCCCCCTGCACCGTCAAGACGAGCTCTGAACGGCGCCGTCGTTTCCATGGAAATCGGGGCGTGGACCAAGTGTGCAAACATGCACGCTCCGCACACTTAAAAGCCCCAGCATGCACAGCGCGGGACTACAAAGACCAACTCGCCAGCGACATCCACAAGTGAGAGTTGCGACGTCACTATAAAATATACGTACTGGTTCACCTCACCTACAACTATGCTACATGAAACTCTTCATAAACTACACTAAACATGTGTGACGGTAGCCGTAACGCCATAGATCACGGCACCTGTTTTACCGTTCACATGCTTTTCCCCTTACACTTCTATATTTCCTTTGCTGTTGTAATGCTGGATATTCTACAGTATCGCCATGTCCAGCGTTTACTCTAAGCTGCGCACTGTTCGCACATTCTCAGCGCACAAGAAAACTTGTGCAGCGCACTGTAAACCAGGGATGAAAGAGCTTTTTATTCAGCCGCGGGGGCATTTTTTTTATATCTGCAAAGTGCGAGCCGCGCGGGGGGGGGGGGGGGGGGTTCATTTCGGATGTGGAGTTAGTGTGTTTGCTCAGACACATTAAAAATTAGGGGGAACATTGGCCATGTCCCAATTCCAAGTATTACTAGTCGCAATAGTATAATATTTTTGTCTTTAGGGAACAAGGAGCAGACCACCCAGCTCATTGAGCTGAGGCGGGACCTGTTCAATTTCGCAGGCGGCCATGTGAGAAACGTAGTGCACTAAGGACAGAGCGAGTATGCGCCGTCTCGACGACAGACCGACGGCACACTCACAAGCGTGCCGTCACTGAATTGGGAAACGGCCGCCGACACACGTTAGAGCGCCGTAGCGCTCTCCACACTCAGCTCGACTCTGCCGCTCGACTTGTAGGCCTAGGTGATCACATGACCTCTCTCGCGAGCAGCCTTGGAACAGGTTAGCAGCGCAGTTTGAGAAAATGCAGGCAGAGGCAGCTAAAGTTCGGTCTACTTCAGAGGATTTAGTGCCAAGACGCGGGTCTACTTCTCTGGCATGGAAATGGTTTGGTTTCGAAAAGACTGACATTGATCAAAACATTGTCATATGCAAGATTTGTCGGAAATCTATCGCTGTGAAACTAAGCTCCACAACGAACCTCTTTCACCACAGTAAAAAGTACGAAGAATACGAGAAACTTCAAGACTCTGCAGCTCAAGAAAAACCAAGTAGGCGACCTGTTCAGCACACCCAACAAACCCTCGCGAACTCATTCAGCAGAGAAGTGCCGTATGACAGAAAAAGTCAATGATGGCGAAACATAACCAATGCCATCACCAGATTCATAGCCAAAGAGATACAGTCAGACCTGCCAACATGTACGCATTTTGCGTAGCAGGCATGCAATTTTGACCTCCTTGTTCGCTTGTATGCTTTGTTGTGCTAAATTACGCATATGGATCTCACATTTTGTCCATTTCACTCAAGTTTTCACTGACTTTCACTGACACTGCGGCTGAGACACAGATCTGCATGTAAACAGAGAACCTTCAGCCGATCAGAGCGCTTCATTTCCTCCCCACTCCCCCGCTCTCCCTCACTCCACGCCACAGTTCAGATTCAGGGATGTGAGACAGCGCCAGCTCCCCTCCTCACCCACTGAGCCCAAAAAGTAAGATTAATACGTAGAGTTAGCCCGACATTAACCCGACGGTGTTGTTAACCACTCGTCAAGGTTACGACGAACAGATGAAACATCTGAGTCGTCGTCGTGTGTTGCAATGGTCACCGTATTCATTGCAGACAGAACAGTTTTGGTTTTAAACTGCAAGGCTTGCGTGATAAGGCTGAACCGCCAAAAAAGACTAGGAAACAACAAATATTTGTGGACAGCTATTGGGAGAGATGGCCTTGCCATAGCATGTCCAGGCTGCACGCGTTTAAAGCACCGTGACCAAAGCTGACGTGGACATCAATGACCTACAACTACAACTACGAGCCTAACATCATTGGACTGGTAAGAAAGCTGGAAAAGGACACAAGAAGTTTAGCTGAGAAGATCAATGACCAAGGTACGAACACAGTTCCACACAGTTCCTTCCACAATGTCCATATCACACCCTCATCTAGAGGATGGGCTGTCTGGTGAAATTGGTATAAAGTTTTAGACAGGCTCGGTTGTCTGATTGTAAAAATCAGTACGAGCCTATAGCGTAGCTCTGTTGCTTGAACATTAAGATTAGCCTATATATACACACACACCGTAATTTCTGGACTATAAACCACTATTTTTGTCACAATTTGAACCCTGTGTCTTATGTATTATGCGTGTATGCATGTATTATGGACGGATTATTAGTTTATGAACACAGCGGAAGTGTGTGCGCAGCCTGAGGAGGAGGAAGTGTCGCTGTCTGTGCGTTAACATGAAGTTGCAGGGTTAGCGAGCGCTGCCGTCTGCACAAAAACAGTTTATCGCCATGTGATAAAATAAGTTCTGACTAAATGGGGGTGATATCGTCATAATATCGTTATCGTTAAAATCCTACAAATATCGCAATATTTTTTTTTGCCCATATTTGCCCACCCCTACCTCTGCTCAAGACTTTTTACGACTCTGTGGTGGCCTCTGCTCTCCTCTACACTATCGTCTGCTGGGCCCCGAGCAGCACAGAGCAGGACAGAAAAAGACTAAATAAGCTGGTCAGGAGGGCCAGCTCTGTCCTGGGCTGTCCTCTGGACTCTGTAGAGGGGGTGGCTGAGAGGAGGGTGCTGGCCAAATTCACGTCCATCATGGACGACACCTTTCACCCTCTGCACCGGACTGTAGAGGAGCTGAGCAGCTCCTTCAGCAGCCGACTGAGACACCCCCAGTGCAAGAAGGAGCGCTACCGCAGATCCTTCATCCCCACCGCCATCAGACTGTATAACTCTACTATACTCAACAAAAATATAAACGCAACACTTTTGTTTTTGCTCCCATTTTTCCTGAGATGGACCCAAAGATCCAAAATTCACTCCAGATACACAACACTACCATTTCTCTCAAACATTGTTCACAAATCTGTCCAAATGTGTGACAGCAAGCACCTCTGCCCCACCGAGACAATCCACCCCACCTCACAGGTGCGCCACATAAAGATGCCGATCCGACATCATGACCAGTGCACAGGTGCGCCCCAGACTGCCCACAATAAAAGGCCACCCCGAAATGTGCATTTTTTTTTTTGCTTTACTGGGGGTCTGGGGACTCAGAACCAGTCAGTATCTGGTGTGACCACCATTTGCCTCATACAGTGCAACACATCTTCTTCGCATAGAGTTTATCAGATTGTCAATTGTGGCCTGTGGAATGTTGGTCCACTCCTCTACAATGGCTGTGCGAAGTTGCTGGATATTAGTGGGAGCTGGTACACGCTGTCGTATACGCCGGTCAAGCACATCCCAAACATGCTCAATGGGTGACATGTCCGGTGAGTATGCTGGCCATGCAAGAACTGGGACATTTTCAGCTTCCAAGAATTGTGTACAGATCCTTGCAACATAGGGCCATGCATTAGGCCTAAAAAAAAAAAAGTTGGTTTCCGATTTGTTGACAGTTCTAGACATGGGTAGGTAGGGAATTTATTTATTTATGTGTGTGTGTGTGTGTGTGTGTGTGTGTGTTCGTGTGTGTTCGTGTGTGTGTTCGAACCCCACCTCCCAGAGCGCGTTTCCAACGGAATCAAGAACCCGGACATTCGAAGGATTTCTTATAAACTCCGGTCGGTTCTTAAGACTTCGCCCCACAACAAAGCGTATTCTTCCGCCGTTCGCGTTTGTTTACGTCACTTACAACGGTAAGACGGAATGACGCGTAATTTTCTTTTTTTTTTTTACCGTCGTAACCCGAGGACCCCGTACACATTGCAGCGCAGGTGTGGTGAATTACGTCGATTGTAGCCTCGCGGAAATCGAAAAATACAGTAGGCTATTAGTTTTCTTTCTTTCTTTTTTAACCGAAGCTTGTAAAATTAATTTGAGTATCAAATTTATTTTATTTTATTAAGTCCAATAAAATAATTTGGGTCGCATGCAAATCAACAGGGTCGGTCGGCAACCGGAAACTTAGATTTATTTTTTTTAGGCCTTATCTTGCTGAAACATGAGGTGATGTTCATGGATGTATGGCACAACAATGGGCCTCAGGATCTCATCACGGTATCTCTGTGCATTCAAAATGCCATCAATAAAATGCACCTGTGTTCTTCGTCCATAACAGCCTTTGAAGAGGAGTGGACCAACATTCCACAGGCCACAATTGACAATCTGATAAACTCTATGCGAAGATGTGTTGCACTGCATGAGGCAAATGGTGGTCACACCAGATACTGACTGGTTCTGAGTCCCCAGACCCTAAATAAAGCAAAAGAAATGCACATTTCGGGGTGGCCTTTTACTGTGGGCAGTCTGGGGCACACCTGTGCACTGGTCATGATGTCGGATCGGCATCTTGATGTGGCGCACCTGTGAGGTGGGGTGGATTGTCTCGGAAGGGCAGAGGTGCTCGTTGTCACACATTTGGACAGACTTGTGAACAATGTTTGAGAGAAATGGTAGTGTTGTGTATCTGAAATGAATTTTGGATCTTTGGGTCCATCTCAGGAAAAATGGGAGCAAAAATAAAAGCGTTGCGTTTATATTTTTGTTGAGTGTATATAGTCCAAACGTGCAATATCTTTTTTTGCATACTCAGGGAGTTACCATTTTATTATTATTAATTTTATTTTATTATTACTTATTTTATTCTCTCCTGCATGCACTTTTCTTTCTTGTTCAAACTGTCTCTGCCTGGAGCTACTGTGGCAAGTAAATTTCTCCTATGTGAGATCAATAAAGTCTTATCTTATACTGTAATGACTAAGAGAAAAAAAATGTTAATGGTAATAATAAATCCTAAATAAGTAGCAAAAATAATAAGGGACTGTTGTTAAATAAGGCATAATTATATAAATGTATATATGCAAGTAAAAATAAAACAGAAGTACTAAAATATCTCAGCTATATACAAAAGGTCGTAAGAAAAGAGTGCAAAGATGATGTGATGATTGACAGGGCATAGGGTTATGTTACATAAGGGTGAGTTGTAGTACAGTTGTATGAAGTATAGTATAAATGGAGCTTGTTACTTGTAGAATAGGGATGGGACAACAAATATTGTGATAAAAAGGGTACACAATTATTAAAAGGACATTTTATATAATCATGATAATTGTCTACAAAAAAAATTGCCATTATATCAGCAGAATGTGCAGAAAAAAATGTTACTATAAAGTTCTTTGCTGGATCATTTTTGTTTTGAGGTATAACATTACTATAACAGTTGTTTAAATATGGAACTTGTTTATAATATTAAAACACCGGCTGGTTAGCTCAACTGGTAAGTCCCCACCCCCCCGTGTCATTGTGTGTGAAACCAAATAAAGGCTTAATCTAATCTTTAATCTTTTAAAAATTATTCATATTAGGGATGCAAATTATCGGTTAATTCATTAATTGATAGTTGATTGACCTTATCGATCGATTAACTGATAAGCGGCGTTTTTCACCCGAATTTTAGTGTTTCAATAGGGTCTTTAAGAATATAAGCTCTAGTATACATAACACTGAGTCAAAAATATATCATAGTATTATTATATTGTATATTCCTCAATTAATTATTCCTTAGTAAAAAGCAGACAAATGTATTGATGCTGAATAACAAAATACATTCTTTATTGAAAATAAATTGAGGACTGGCTCAGTTGTTGCACTTGCAGCATGTAAATCTTGAAATTAAAAGGAACAGAAGAAATTAAATAACAGAATGTTATTTAGTCTACATATTATGATGAAACCAGTGAATCCAGGCTATTTAGGACATTCTCAACATTTACTTTGAACTAAGGCATCAACAATATTTCTCTCCCTTAATCTGTGAAGGGTTACAGTACAAAATATAAATTTCACAGGGCCCCTGGACACAGCATAAAACATTACAGGGCCTCAAACCAGAACAATCAAGAAATTATAAAAGCATGTAAGTTACATGCTTTTATAATTTCACAAATATATGGTTCTAGATCCAGTTCTACTGTGAGTTGTATGGCAACATCCAGAGTCCTGTTGCTGTGCTCAGATCCTGCTGTAGCCAGTGCAAGCAGTTTGGAATGAGCTAAAATCCTACTTGCTGGACGTAGAAATCCCAGATGTTTATGCTGAGGGTCAAGCATTGTTGCAATCATTGGGGTTGATGATGTGAGGTCATCAGACTCAACCTGATTAAATAAAAACAATAAAATGAATAATATTAATGACATTATATTATTATAGATAGATTTAATAGGCTAATTAATGGCTAGCATACATACCTGCATGCGTTCACCCAGCGAATCTCGCACTTTTGACTTGAATTCCACCACTTTTTCGTCGTCTCCATTTGCAACATTGAGGTGGTTGTTGATTAGACTGAACACGATGGGGTACGTTTTTGATATAGACACCTCAGACTCAGTAGACATGGCCGTAGTGGCACACTTCAGAGCTCTCAACACTGGTCCCATGTCCTCCATTAGCTGCCAGTAGTCGTCTCTCAACTCCAGCGTCCTCGCATCCGTCAGCTTTGTCACGGATCGGTCTGACAACACGGTACACACGGCCCACCGCTGTTCAACCAGGCGCTCGAACATGTCACAGACCGAATTCCACCTGGTTTTACAGGATTGGATGAGGCGATGAGGTGGGAAGCCGCATTTGATGTTGTTTTGCTTCGACGGCTTTGGTGGAAGTGTTTCACCAATCTTCCCGCTGCCGCTATTGCTCTGCTCACACCAGCAGCAGTAAATCCGTCATTGACGGCAAGGTTTAGGGTATGTGCAAAGCATGCAACTGATTTCCACCTGACTCGTGTGGGGCTGTTTGCTTGGACAATGTTTCTAGCATTATCGTGAACACGTGCTGTAACGCGACCGGAGAGTCCCCATTTCTCCACAACATCATTGAGCTCATCAGCTAAGTTGTCAGCTGTGTGTCTATCCAACATGTTAGTCGTAATAAGGACTGCTGACTTTAGCTGCCAGTTATCGTCAATATAGTGGCACGTTACGGTAATGTAACTTTCTGTTGTTAAGGCCGTCCAACAGTCAGTTGTCAGAGCGACCGTAGCGGCAGTCAACATAGTTTTTAGCTCACTCTTCTTTTTTTCGTAGCGAGCTTCCAGGCGGGAGGTTACTGTTGTTCTTGAAGGGATATTGTACCCTGGCTCTAGGAATCTAATGAGCTCCTGAAATCCCTCACTGGCAACTGTGCTGATCAAATCTCTCTCAATCATGCTACATATCCTCTCTGTAATGCTCTCAGTCCTGCGATCATCACACGTGCGCCTTCCCAGTGTAGCTGTGATAGTAGGTTGGTCTGATGCACTCGCGCCTTGCAGGGCAGCTGCATGCATGTTTTTGAGATAATAACTGAGTGAACTAGTAGAACTGTTGTATTTAAGTACCGCATTACACAGAGAACATTTGGCTTCTTTCCCGGAATTAAGTAGCTTGAAGTGGTCCCATACCGTACTTCTTTTTGAACGCTTCATGTTTAGTTTTCATCTAGCACGCTATGGTCTTTCTCTCGAGAGGGCTCGCATCTCGTGTTCACATCCATAGTAGCGCCCTCTAGCAATTAACTGCGGTTAATACATTTTGTTCGGTCAACGTCTTAAATCGACAATTAATCGTTAATCGATCGTTGTTGACATCCCTAATTCATATCCATACAAAATGGAACAGTCAGCAACTTAGTAATTATGATATTATCGTTAAGTGCAATAATTTTGGCCATGATAATCGTGACACCAAATTTCAATATTGTACCATGCCACAACCAATTTCATGCAAGGTACATCTCCTATTTTCATTACTTCAGTATTGTTCTCTTTCAGGTTTTTTGATGTGAATCAAAACATCAAAAAACCCAAACTATCCCTTTAATGCACTGCACTACCTCTGTGGGAATAACCATGTGAATAAATGTGATTTTAAATAATCATAAATACTATTCAGCTCTTTTGTAGCTTTTGGTTATCAGGCAAACATATAACAAATTTTAAAATGCCAAAAACCTGGCTGGTATTTCTTTATTGCCAGTGAGTGTGTGTGCACATAGTGAAATGACAACGCCGAGAGTTAATTATTCATACTTCCAGGGCAGACTGTAGATTTGCTGATAAAGAGTAGACATGTGACTCAACCAGAGATGTCGTCACCACTAATTTGTGCTTCGAGGTGTATGTCACAATCAGTGAAAATAGGCGAAAGCCTTTAATCCTTTAACCCATTAACTTTCATGCACATTTGACAAATCATTTTAAATATATTTGCTTGTATCACTCTTACAATTGTAGTATTTGTGTAGTATTTACCAATAATAACGATTATTGGTCAAATCCATTCACTGGACAAAAATACCTCTTATATTTCAAAACTGCAATACTACACAAAAACATGAAATCAAATCAAAAATTGTGACGCCATAATAGGAATCTGAATCATGGACCAGGAATTATGTTAAAATCTCATTTAGTCTCATGGACCCATTCCCAATTCTAGCATCTCCTCTTATGGAAATTATCTCTCGTCTCATCTCTTACCACAGATCTTGAGTGGGGCCTCCAGCTCCAGGAGAATGGGCTGACTGAGGAAGATCTCCCTGGACTTCAGACACAAGCCCCGGATCTCGCTCTCCTGAAGCTGCACATTCTTACCAGGTTTGGCTCCTCTCACTGCAAGCAACAACCACCACCACCATTAAACACATTCATGTATATCAGAGAAGTAGCCCTAGTAGTTGCACTTGGAATTATGGGCACAAATTAACTTTTGTAATAGTTATAACACATTTTATTTATTCATATAAATATAATATATTATTTATATTATATTATATAATGCCTGTGCAACCATACAACAATCCAGGAGCCTCTTAAGCCTTACTGCACATCTATTTACATTACAAATACTGAATCCATAAAAAAAAAGACAAATACAAATATATGAGAAAACAGAACTCCATCTCTAATAACAATATTAACACATATTGTCCATCCCCATTATTGATTTACCCTTATGATCCTCAAGCCACTTGGCTAAGATGAAAGAAGAGTCTTGCTCAGAGATACAACAGCAATGTGCCTTAACTGTAACAAGGATTAAGCATCCAATCTTTATGTCGCAAAGGACAATATATAAATTCCAAAATCTGCTTTTGTGATATCGAGGGATTTTAGATTACAGTATTAACTGGCACAGGCAGGCCTGTCATGACACTTATTACATTGATTTATTATCACTCTATAAAAGAATTCAACTGAATTTTGCGCTCAAAATTTACTATTTGTACATTTTCTTTGCACCAATGGAGGAATTTATTTAGCACATCAAAGCCTTGTGACTTTTATTACTTTGCAATTTTATGTTTTTATGATATGTTTTTTATGACCCAGCTTCAAGGTAATTTTTACTTTATCAATGCCATAAAGTATATTTTCTGCAGCCATATACTGCGCATCAGTATTTGTTTGTGGCAGGCCTACGCTCAGATATTTTTCCTAACCTGCTCCAGTCTGTGTCCCAGTTTGTCCTCAGTGCATCAGATAGGTCTTTGTGAAAATGAACAAAATAAAATACAATATTAATGAATTACAATTAGCCGTAAATGACACAACTGTTTCTTTATTCTGAGTTTGAATGATTGAATAAAGGTTCGGGTTGGAGCACTGTCAGACGAACCAAACACAGGAGGGAAACGGCGCCTTTCCGCACTCTCACGTTTGCGTGAGAATTAATTGTTATTTTGCTCAATTTAAATTAGATTACAGTCTGTTGAAAGCATGCATTTACGTCATTATAGAGACACCGTCATCATCTTTTCTATAATTGATTTGCCTTATGATGCAGTTTGCCAAGTTACCTCGCTTGCTTGTTTCGTAGTTACTGTTATACTGTTACATTTATACGTGTATTTCACAAACATCTTACCTTCTAAAAGGCGCTGGATGATGCTGTCTATGTTGAGCTTATCGACATCCGCCATTGCAGAGGAGTTACTAAAAACTATTCAGTCAAAAATGTAGGTATTGGCGTTGACACAGTTGTGAAAGCTAGTCCGCTATCTACTTTAGCCGCATTAGCCGCTAACGTTAGCTTCGCCGTGGATGGATACAAAGATGGGACCCTGTTGAGAACAAACGATCCAGTGGGTATTGCCTTAGCTTGATGTCTTGTGTTATTGGAAATAAAAAACAGATATAAAAGAAGTATTGCAGATGGAAGGGCCTAAAACTACACGCCAATCGCAGTGTGGTGTTAGCCTGCGATGGTGCCCTGTTTTTGTGCCGCACCTCGTTCCACAGTCAGGCAGCGGCTTCAGGGAGCAGCCAGAGCGCCCCCAGGTGGACGGACTGGGGACGACAAGATTCACTGTAAACAACAAAACACATCATAAAGTTCAAAGAAAAAATATAACCAGGAGCAGCCGGATGGCTGATGGTTCTAAAACATAAGAAAAGTTATCAAGAAACATTCACTTAAAACTGAAATAAAATTACCTTATTTACTAATTAAGGCTAATAATATAATATACACCTGATAACAGGAGAAGTTCAATTTGTCAACTGGACCAAGTTTGTTTGGTTGAAAACGTTTCGCCGCTCATCCGAGAGGCTTCGTCAGCTCTAAGAGCTTACAAAAGAACTTAGAGCTGACGAAGCCTCTCGGATGAGCGGCGAAACGTTTTCAACCAAACAAACTTGGTCCAGTTGACAAATTGAACTTCTCCTGTTATCATGGATTCTACCTGGACGACTGAGGGACTTTTCACGCATAACATACACCTATATATCTATAGAAAACCAATATACTGCTCAGTTTTAGATGATATCTCAACATTTTAAAGGCCAATAATATTTGAAACAGATGAGGGCCAGTTAAATTATCATGCATTAGCAGCATAGAAGATTTTTGTTTTTTGTAATAAAGCGAGTTCTAGGGTCAAACAAATAGAAATGATCAGGTTCAATACAGTATTTGTGAATTTACTTTTTAGATATTTCAACAAAAAGTACTACCCTGTCCTGCCTGGTTAGTGGGGAAACGAAATTTTGAATTCACTCTCTGTACATGTACATATGGTTGTTTTTCAACAATAAAGCAAACTATGACTATGACTAAGTACAACATAATCAAAAGGGAAAACTGGCTGTTGCCTCCCATTTGGGAGTATGACACCATCACATCTTAGAATCTGAAAACCACCAAATAGTGCAGGAGGGGTGCAGAAAAATCACTAATTTCACTTATTTAAAAGCGTCGTGTGTCATATAAAAGCATATACTGTATGACATTATGGTGTGCCTTGCAGCTAGCAATAATCTGAATAAGACTAAGAAATAAGACACCCTCAGAATGCAAAAGGCACACATAATACAAACACAAAATGGGTGACAACAAAGATAATATTTCATTTTGAATTTTGTGTTGTAATTTAAGTATTTTGTTTTATATTAAGACAGAGAACATACTAGGTGGTAAAACATCAAAACCAATTTGCAGAAATCTACTGCACAAATGACTTGGTTCCCCTCTGGGCCTCATCTGCAGTATTTCAAAATGACACTGTAATTACTTCCAATACTAATTGTGCAATCATCACCTGTTCCTCTGCATGGCTTGGTTCATTTTATTAACAATGTATGGGAGATATTAAAAGGTGCACTGTGCAACCTTTCTGGTGGAGGGTACGCAAATGCTTTTTTCCACAGGGTGTCATTGTTCTGCCTGTAATGTTCCACAGTATGACATTAAACAGCCATACCTTACATTTATTAAATTACAGTTGGTTTTATAGCTCAAAAATACCTAGAAAACAGGCATTCTGACTGTGGGTTGCCGCTACATTGATTTGACCTTTAACTTGGTCTGGTTTGGTCTCCATGATGATAGAAAGGTTTAAAATCATACTGTGAAAAATTCCTGATAAAGCAATAACATCTCCATGGAGAAAAGCATTTGACGGACCCTCCACCAGAAAAGTTACACAATGCACCTTTAAAGGTCCCATGACATGGTACTTCTTGATGCTTTTATATGGCTCCTTAATGGTTCCCTAATACTGTCAATGAATCCTTCTTCAAAATCAACACTCAGTGCATGAGATATGACTCTGACAGTCTTCATGAGGCTAGATGTGTGTCTAAAATGCTTTATTCTGAGTGTTGCTGCTTCACTGCAAATGAGAAGGACAGAGAGATTGGCTGAGGAGCGGGGGGGGGGGGGCAGGTTTCCGCCGCAGCTTAGCTCAGCGCAGCTCGGCTCCGCTCTGTCTGCTCTTCCGTGAGAGACAGATGAGAGACTTAGCAATGAAAAAAAGCATATTTACACAGAAAATAAAATTAAACCACTGGTATTTCAGAGGTCCAGAGGGTCGGGTAAGGGACCTGCGAGCCTAGAAACACTCGCAGGTGCCTCCAGGCAAATAAAAAAACGCATTTCGCATTGCGTAGCGCATTCACAGTCCAAACTCTATGGGCGGGATATACAGGGACGCTGAGCGGAGACAGAGGGAGGGGCTGGAGCTGCATTTGCCAATCTGATGTCAATAAGGTGCCTTGTCTGAACTCGCCCGTTTCAATACTGGGTTTGTGTAACGCAGAAAAGGACCGCAAATGCTCAGTTTAGACATTTCGCAACTTTTAGCCATGGGGGGGGGGGGCCTAAACAGGGTAGGGGAGCTCACATTAACGTTCAAAAACCTCAGAAAGTGAAAATTTCATGCCATGGGACCTTTAACAGACCAAATGTTAATAGGGTCATGTGTTGATAAAAGATTACCAACACTCTAATTTGATATGCAAATACATACTTAAGAATCTGTTTGTTTGTTTTTTTTAGGAGGAAGTGTCTGGGAGGGTGTGGCCTGTCTCGAAGCAGGGATCATGAGGATTATTCTATAGGCTCCGTGTGGTGACAGGACACCCCGCAGAGTAAGGTTTGATTACACATTCCTCAGAGGCGGATTATAGGAGTTATTTACATGTCTGCCAGAAAAGCAAGAAAACACCATAAAACACCATGCTAGGGAAGGAAAGTTACAGGGGAAAGAGCCGTGTCTAAATTTCTGGGTTTCAGGTGACATCACAGTTTTCTATAGAACAATATTCATTCAATACAGTGAGGGGCAGCTAAAAATATGTTGTAATACAGTGAGTTCTTAACCTGGGAAATCCCAGGCTGTCTTTCGTTCGTTCCGATCTGAGAGACAGCCTGGCGACTATGGCAAGCGAGCTCTCCCGATTTTGGGAGCCAATCAGAGAGCGGGGAGGGGTGGCAAGACGGTGACGCATACTACATGACAAACGGAAGCTTGTAGTTTGAACTGACAACTGACATGATTGGCTATGGGCTACGTATACGCCAAATGATAGACATTCGTAACACCCAATAAACGGCCGTTGGCGATCGCAAAAAACATGCATTGCAGTTTTGAGTGCAGTTTTGAGACAAAATGGACAGAACAGAGGAAGTACGGGATAGAGGACATTTTTGGATGTCTGTACCATGGATCTATGTTCTGTACAAGCTGTGCCAGCCACATCTCGGACCCGCAGCGGTTTGACGGAAAGAGTGAAGATGGATTCAGGGGTAGAAGACCTTGTTTTTTGATCCATCGGATGCTGTTCTCGATCCTTAAGCGTGGTTTATTCTGCTTTGACGTTAACAATATAGCCTAATCGTGTGTAATCATTAGCGTCTAGTGCGCAGGCGCACCATACGCTCTGGCGCGTTTGTGTTTAGCTTTATGGATTAGACATTAATTGAAAGCGTTGTTTTTATCTTGCAATTTACATTATTGTACAGTATTACATACAGTATTAGTATCTCACCTGTGCGTATGGGTGAGGCGCGCTCTGGCACGTTCCTGTTGAGAGTTGGATCAGACTTTGTTTAGTGACTGCGTGCACATGGAAAACTCCAAACCGATTGCAAAATGACTGGGGTTGTAACGGCTGCATGTGCACAGGGATTGGTTTGGATTGGGATTGGTTTGCCCCATCCCACTAATGACCTCCTCCTCTCTGCTGACTCTGGCTCACTCTCCATCCTCCTCCTGCTAGACCTTAGTGCAGCATTTGACACCATTTCACACTCCATCCTCCTCAACAGACATTCCTCCATTGGCATTTCTGGTACTCCCCTCTCCTGGTTCCACTCCTACCTCTCACACCGCTCCCAGTTTATTCAGCTCAGGTCATTCACCTCACACCCCTCCCCTGTCACGTCAGGTGTTCCTCAGGGTTCTGTCCTCGGTCCTCTGCTATTTTTAATCTATCTTCTCCCCCTTGGTTCCATCTTTAGAAAACACCACATTAATTTTCACTGCTACGTGGATGACACCCAGCTCTACATCTCCACTAAACCCAACTCCACACTTCCACCCTCCTCTCTGACAAACTGTCTCACAGAAATACAAACCTGGTTCACCTCAAACTTTCTCAAACTTAAAGGCAAATTAACGTTTTTTTTACAATCTGAGCCTTCTTTCGGCAATAAAACAAGTAGTTTTACTCACCCATAGCATTTTTCTGTCAATTGGAGCAGTATCGCAGAACTTATGTTGAGCCGTTCTGTTCTAGTAATGATCCCGTATCCGTTAACATGGTGCTGTATCATTTGCTCGGGGCATTACTTTGCGGTGTCCAAATAACACAAACTTTAGCACTTTTCAAATCATAGAAGCCCGATGTCTTAATGTAAGAAATCGTTTGAAGCAAAAGTGGCCTGTAATCCGAGATTTAGCCATAGTTTCGAGTAGATGAGGACGCCAGTGCGCATGCGCGGACTGCTCCCGGGACCCAAACATGAAACGCAAAGCTGAAAACTATGGATAAATCTCGGATTACAGGCCACTTTTGCTTCAAACGATTTCTTACATTAAGACATCGGGCTTCTATGATTTGAAAAGTGCTAAAGTTTGTGTTATTTGGACACCGCAAAGTAATGCCCCGAATACAAATGCTAATGGATACGCTACAACATAACTTTCTTCAAACAGCTCCAAATGACACGAACGTGATATGGGTGAGTCAAACGACTTGTTTTATTACCGAAAGAAGGCTCAGATTGTAAAATAACGTTACTTGCCTTTAACGGCAATAAAACAGAACTTCTCCTCATCGGCACCAAATCCACCCTAAGCAAAATAAATCCTTTTTCCATATCCATCGACGGCTCCTCTATCCTCCCCTCCCCTCAGGTAAAGAGTCTGGGTGTCATCCTCGACAGCACACATTCCTTCACCTCCCATATCAACAACAACACCCGGTCCGCCTACTTCCACCTCAGAAACATCCGCCGCCTCCGTCCCTCACTCACCCCACACACTACCGCCATCCTCATCCATAGCCTGTTCACTTCCCATATAGACTACTGTAACTCTCTCCTGTTCGGTCTCCCACAAAAATCACTCCATAAACTCCAACTGGTGCAAAACTCAGCCGCCCGCATTATCACACACACACCCTCCCATCACCACATCACACCTGTCCTGCAACAGCTCCACTGGCTCCCCATCACACACCGCATACACTACAAAATCATACTCCTCACTTACAAAGCCATCCACAACCACGCTCCTCCATACCTGTCTAACCTCATTCACATCTCCACACCTGCCCGCTCCCTCCGCTCCTCTTCCTCCCTGCACCTCACTGGCCGTTTCCCAATTCAGCGACGGCACGCTTGTTAGCGTCCTTGGAACGGGATATGCGTCATATCCGGCGCGACAAGGGCCGTTCCATTCGTTTTTTTCCCCCTGCACCGTCAAGACGAGCTCTGAACGGCGCCGTCGTTTCCATGGAAATCGGGGCGTGGACCAAGTGTGCAAACATGCACGCTCCGCACACTTAAAAGCCCCAGCATGCACAGCGCGGGACTACAAAGACCAACTCGCCAGCGACATCCACAAGTGAGAGTTGCGACGTCACTATAAAATATACGTACTGGTTCACCTCACCTACAACTATGCTACATGAAACTCTTCATAAACTACACTAAACATGTGTGACAGTAGCCGTAACGCCATAGATCACGGCACCAGTATTACCGTTCACATGCTTTTCCCCTTACACTTCTATATTTCCTTTGCTGTTGTAATGCTGGATATTATACAGTGTCGCCATGTCCAGCGTTTACTCTAAGCTGCGCACTGTTCGCACATTCTCAGCGCACAAGAAAACTTGTGCAGCGCACTGTAAATCAGGGATGAAAGAGCTTTTTATTCAGCCGCGGGGGCATTTTTTTTATATCTGCAAAGTGCGAGCCGCGCGGGGGGGGGTTCATTTCGGATGTGGAGTTAGTGTGTTTGCTCAGACACATTAAAAATTAGGGGGAACATTGGCCATGTCCCAATTCCAAGTATTACTAGTCGCAATAGTATAATATTTTTGTCTTTAGGGAACAAGGAGCAGACCACCCAGCTCATTGAGCTGAGGCGGGACCTGTTCAATTTCGCAGGCGGCCATGTGAGAAACGTAGTGCACTAAGGACAGAGCGAGTATGCGCCGTCTCGACGACAGACCGACGGCACACTCACAAGCGTGCCGTCACTGAATTGGGAAACGGCCACTGTCTCTCCTGCCCGTCTCGTCACTATGGGAAGCAGAGCCTTCAGCCGCTCTGCTCCCCAGCTCTGGAACTCCCTCCCCCATGCTCTCTGCGACACACACTCGCTCTCACACTTCAAATCTAAACTCAAAACTCATCTGTTTAGAAAGGCCTTCTCACTCTGACCACTCTGACTATAACTGCACTGTCTTTTAATCTGTATCTGTTTTTAAAATGTATTTGTTTTGTACGGCGACCTTGAGAGCCTTGAAAGGCGCCTAACAAATAAAATGTATTATTATTATTATTATCCCCCAGGAACCCCTGGCCTAGACCGATAGCAAACCACTTAGCGTCGTCATGTGAATGATTTCGGATTGGATTAGCATACTGCGCATGGGCGCGCCAGAATTTCAGGAATGTCAGGAATGTCACCCGGAAGTTGTAGGAGTGGTAAGGGGTGCCTACGGCGTCATAAGTAGTGCTTGTTGTTGCCGGACGTTCAGACGAAAACATGGCTGTGAAGAAAGCTACAAGCTCGCACTACTGGACCGAGGCAAGGTTTGCTCGGACCCCGGAGCAAATCAAAATCAAGTGGAAAAACGCCAGGGCGGCGTGTGCCACGGCAAGAAAGAACAATGGGAGAGCGGTCAAGACCATACAACTTGCCCGCATTACGACAGCGTTCTTCACGGCACCAACAAGTCCCATCTTCCACCATTTCGGGACTACGAACATAACGTAGAATCGAAACGCGTTGTTTGCTCAAAGCCCGATAAAGGAATAAGAGTATGCGGTAAATTTCGTCTTTTCTGGAATTATTCAATGTTCCTGTTGTTACCAGCACCTGGAAGCTGTGCATGGAGTTTTGAACTTTTGAAATAATGCACAGGGTACTTTTACAAACATTTTGAGTTATCTATTGTGACCTCATAGTATCAGAAGAGAGTGTGTTTTTTTTTAACTGTTGTTGAACTGTTGTTCAAAAGTTGTTCACTCAGACAGGACAAAACAGGGTGGAGGAAACAACAGAATATAAGCTAAGCATTACAAAGACATACAAAATGAAAGTGTGGTTGTGTAATTTTCCCCAGACCTTACATAAATGAACAATAAACCCATAGCTACAAATTTAATGCCTTTATTTGTGGCACAAAAGATGCAAGCAACAAAAAACAAGGCAGAACATGATTAAAACATGTGCGTTATAGCTCCCAATCCTCGTAATTTTTGTTGTCCTCGATTGCTTGTAGTATCAAACACCGACTACACAGTTTGTGTCGTATTAAAGAAACCAAAAACACTGTTTTGTCGCTCATACGAACAACCTAACTCTGCAGAATGCACACCACGTACGCCAATGCTGCTCTGTCAAACTCCTCGAAAAGCCATCGCAGTATACTGCCAGATAGCTGTGTTGTGTTTTTATTGAGTAGCCATCACCCGGAAGTAGTTGGACTACAGCGCCACATAGCGTTGCGGAGGCGGTCAGGTCGCTGACCTGAATCTGATTGCGCGACATGCATGTGCACTTGAATTGGACGACAGACCACCCGCCGAGCAAGTGTGAAAAAACCAACCCAATCCTGATCCAATCCTACCATGTGCACGCAGTCATTGTTACGGACTGTGGTGGGAAGTGAGTGCAGACACATTTACCGTCATAATTTAAACCTTACCGCTGTTCAGCAAGATGATCCTGTAGCCATACTGGGTGCTCTGGAAGGTTACATCAAACGCGCTAAGAATGTCATTTATGAGATATACGTGTTTGGGCCTTGCAAGCAGGAGGACAGGGAAAGCATAGACACTTTTATTACCAGGCTGAGAGAGAAAGCGGCTACTTGCAAGTATGGGCAGTTGAAAGATGAAATGATTCGTGACAAAATTGTACTGGGCATTTCGGATGAAGGCACGCGGCGCAGACTACTTAGGGAAAAGACGTTAACACTTGTCAGTGCCATCGAAATGTGCCGCGCAGCAGAGCAGACAGACATTCGACTGAAAATGATGTCCGTTGACTCCACACCGCACGCGGAAGCTGTCCACGCGGTTGCCAAGCAACGGTTCAGGCCGAACAAATCGAAACCGAGTGATTCTCCCCCTCCAGCCGCAGAGACGGATACGTGCAGATACTGCGGCTACTCACACTGAAAGGGCAGGCAGCACTGTGCAGCATTCGGGAAGGTATGCAAATCATGTGGCATTCAAAATCACTTTGCAACGATGTGTATGAAGAGTAAAGGAAAAGGCAAGCTGCACTGTGTAGATGAGTTATCTGATTCAGAGGCAAACAATGATGTCGATATATACATGCATCAGTCAATTGGAGCAGTGCAGGCTAAAGGGAAAAAATGGTTTGCCACCCTGCAAATAAATCAGAAGTCGCAGCAGTGCCAGCTTGATTCAGGGGCCACTTGTGATGTAATGAGCTACAAAGACAAAATGAGACTGGCACCCAATACAGCACTGCAGCCCAGTAATACCAGACTAAAGCTATATTCTGGAGATATGGTAACGTCCATGGGCATTTTTGAAACTGAGTGTGTGATCAACGGCCAGACGCACCGATTGGCATTCGAAGTTGTCAAGACAAGTCAAAAGCCCTTGCTGTCAGGCTCCACTTGCGAGCGCCTTGGCCTTAAGTTTATGATCCCTGCAGAAGTGCACACAGTGCAGCACACCACCTCCTCAGCTCTTACAAAAGCACAACTGATACAGCAATATGGGGATGTGTTCAACTCACCTGTAGAGTCTGTGCCTGGGGTAGTTCGCTTCGAGTTGGACCCTACCGTCACCCCTGTTCAATGTGCGCCCCGCAATGTCCCTGTAGCAATGAAAGCGGACGTGAAAGCCTTGCTGGACCAGTACCAAGCAGATGGACACATTGCCGATGTCAGTGAACCAACTGATTGGATCAGTAACATGGTCATCGTGAAAAAGCCAGGCGAATTGAGGGTCTGACTGGATCCAAATTTCTTGAACAAAGCCCTGAAATGCTCACATTACATCATTCCCACGCTTGAAGATGTCTTGTACAAGTTACCAAAGGCCAGGTTGTTCAGCTTAGTGGATGCCAAGCATGCATTCCTGCAGTGTAAGCTGGATGACGAGAGCAGCCTCATGACCACATTCTGGACCCCCTGGGGCAGGAATCGCTGGCTGAAGCTACCGTTTGGGGTCTCGGCCCCAGAGGTGTACCAGCGCAAGCAACATGAGCTGCTAGCAGGGCTGAGAGGGGTTGAACCCATTGCTGATGACATTCTAGTCGTGGGTTGTGGAGACACAGATGAAGACGCAGAGAGAGACCATGATGCAAACCTGCGGGCAGTGATGGAGCGCTGCAGGGAAGTGAAACTCTGACTAAGCCTGACAAAACTGCAGTTCAAGTTGGCAGAAGTCCGCTTCCATGGTCACATCCTGTCTGCCGCAGGGTTAAAGGCCGACCCTGAGAAAGTGAAGGCCATCGTGGACATGCCCAACCCAGAGGACGCGAAAGGTGTGCAACGTCTCATAGGTTTTGCCAACTACCTAGCGAAGTTCATGCCACACCTGTCTGCCGTTTGTGAGCCACTGCGGCGCTTGCTGGACAAAGACACCCCATGGCACTGGCTCCCCAAGCATGATGCGGCAGTGTCCAAGCTAAAGTCACTGGCCTCATCCATGCCGGTGCTACGCTACTATGATGTCACACGGCCTGTCACCGTGCAAAGCGACTCCAGCCAGAGCGGACTTGGGTGCTGCCTCATGCAGGAAGGCCAGCCCATCGCTTTTGCATCCAGAGCACTCACCCCTACAGAGAGAAATTACGCCCAGATTGAAAAAGAGTGTCTCAGCATTGTGTTTGCTTGTCAGAGGTTTCACCATTACCTGTATGGGCGTGACCTCGTCACAGTCGAAACTGACCACAGGCCTCTGATTTCAGTCTTCAGCAAGCCTCTTCTGAGTGCACCAAAGAGGCTCCAGAGCATGCTTTTGACATTGCAAAACTACAATCTGAGAATTGTCTACAAGCCTGGTGCAGAGATGTTCATCAGTGACACACTCAGCAGGGCAACGACCAAGTGCTCAGGCCTCGGCACGGTCTACACACGTCAGGACATCTGTTCGCTGCAACAAGAGCAGGACGATGCACAGCACATTAACCAGGCAGAGTACTTGAATGTGAGCGATCAGCGACTTGAGCAGACTAGGCGACACACTGATAGGGATGAATGCTTGCAGTCTCTCAAGTCCACTGTGTTAGCAGGTTGGCCAGAGGCAAAGGAAATCACACCACACTGCATTCGAGAATACTGGCCTTTTCGCAATGAGATCAGTGTGCAGAACGGCATTCTTTTCCGGGGCGAAAAGGTCATCATACCAAAGTCCATGCGTCCGGAGATGCTTACCCGTATACACTCCAGCCACATTGGAGGTGATGCCTGCTACAGACAAGCTAGAGAGACACTTTACTGGCCCAAAATGCAAGCAGAAATCAAGGACTATGTTAATGCATGCTCAACCTGCAATGAGTATGCCCACAAACAGCAGAAAGAAACCATGCTCTCACATGAACTGCCCACACGGCCATGGCAAATCGTCAGCATGGACTTGTTTACCCACCGACAAAAGGACTACCTGCTCATTGTTGACCATTACTCAGACTTTTGGGAGATTGAGCTGCTCCCAGACCTGTCTGCAGACACAGTCATTAAGCGCTGCAAGTCCCAATTTGCCCGTCATGGCCAGCCAGACAAGGTCATCACAGACAATGGCCCGCAGTTTGGTTCCTTGTTCAAGCAATTCTCCCTCGAGGGAGTTTGATCATGTGACCTCCTCACCAAGACACCCAAAAGCAAATGGGAAAGCTGAGTCTGCTGTGAAAATAGCAAAAAACCTTTTGCGCAGAGCAGAACGAGATGGGGCAGACCCCTGGAAAGCCATCTTGAACTGGAGAAATACACCCACAGAGAACATGGACAGCAGTCCCGCACAATGTCTCATGTCCAGGAGGCTCAAAACCTCCATCCCGGTCACAAACAGTCTTCTCCAGCCAAGTGTGACATTGGGTGTCACAGAAAAGTTGCGTCACCGCCGCCAGACTGCAAAGCACTTCTATGACCGCTCCGCTAAAGACTTACCTGACCTGGAGATTGGTGAGTCGATCAGGATGAAGCCCATGCCGGGCGAGGCGTCTGGTCGCTGGAGACATGGAACCTGTCGCACCACGCTCCTATCTCGTGGATGTCGAAGGTACACTCTACCGACGCAAGAGAGTGGACCTGAGAGTGGCAGAGCCCACCTCCTCAGCAGCCTTTGACACACTTGAGCCCACACACACACCGACACCACACACCACACACACATCAGCACTTGAGATGCAACCCACACCCTCAGGGGTTGTGTCCAGCCCTGCCTCGCCAGGTCCTGTTGCTCCCCCAACACTCGGGCAGCAGCATCCTCCCCCCACCGGCACTTACACTAGGGCTGGGAGACTGACTCTGTGAGCTGCATGCTCAGGCACATGGAAATAATAAAATGTGATGACAAGATGAATGTACCACATGTAAAAAAAAGAAAAAAAGAAAAAAAGGGTGATGACAGATGAATGTACCAATATTATTTGTTCTATGTTCTAGATGTTTGTTTATCACAGTTATATGTCAGTGTTAAAGTTAAATCTTAATGACTTGTTAAACAGGTTTGTTTACTCAGCTTAGGCAAGTTTAACTGCCACAATGTTCAGGTGTTTCTTTATGCATTGAGGTCTTCTTGTTTTGTAAAGGAGGATGTTACGGGGTCTAGTTTAGTGACGGACTTTTAATATGATAGGCAGCGACCCCGGAAGTTAGGATTTGGTACGTTAGAGCAATACACAGAGACTGGAGTGGTATTTACCTGAGTGCGCGTCTTTATTCATACTTTATAGTCTAGCTACCACCAGAACTACTTTTACTCTGTATTGTATGCCTCTGTGTTTCTCTTTGTATGTATGTTTGCTAATGAAGACAATAATTTCCCCCTCTTGAGGATTAATAAAGTATATATTTCTAAATAAAACTGAAGCAAACTTCATTTCATGTGTTGCTTTTCTTTCTTGCCCCTACCGATATCATCACATCACATCATCACACACGTCATCACAGCAGTGCTACTGGCTCCATCCTCATGTTTGGCTCGGTAATGCCTCATCATTGATGACGTGTTATTATTGTAGGCCAGATGCAACAAAGCAACAAAGCAAACACTTCACCTGCAAATTAAAAATGAGGTGTGTGTGGTTTATTCTTTGTTTTATTTATTCTCTTGTTTGGTTAACAAAATCCGATACACACGTTTACATTTTAAATGAAGTGAATAAAGATTAAATATTATTTCATAGGCTAATGTTGGGTTTACAACATGCAAGTTTTTCCATCTTATTTTCATTTTGTTTACCTGCAATGATTTTAGATCTACAGCAGAGGTCACTATTGAGTGACCAACACAGTGTCAACACAGTTTAGAAGTAACTTTATTGATCTCACACAGGAGAAATTCTTCTCTGCATTCAACCCATCCTGTTATTAGGAGCAGTGGGCAGCACATTACTGCGCCCGGGGACCATCGCCATGATCTTCTTGCTTCGGCTTGGTCAGGACCTAAGCTGGAGGATTTTACCTATGGTGCATGTTTTGGGTTGGTGGGGGAAACCGGAGTGCCCGGAGGAAACCCACCCAGACACGGGGAGAACATGCAAACTCCGCACAGAAAGGCTCAGGTGACCCGGGGATCGAACCCAGACCATGCATGCAAACTCCACACAGAACACACACAGAAAGGCTTGGGCGACCTGTTTGTGTAATGTGTCAATACACTCCTTGAGGTATCATCATCTACATCTTAATTTAAAAAAAAGAATTAGCGCAAGGATGAGAAAAATCATTCTTTGGTCTATGTGTGTTCCAAAGTGTATAAATGCATACCATAATACGATGCTTTCTTGTGTCCAATCACTAACAGAAATGATCAGAGGTTCAACATTTGTGGATTTACCTTTTGGATATTTCATGGCAAAGTGCAATGTGGAAATCTGTCTCTTGCCTGGGATGCCTTGCTTGGGATTATGACATAATCACATCCTAAAATCTGAAAACTACCAACATAAGTAGTGGGTTTCAGATTCTAGAAGAATGTGATGATGCCATACTCCCAGATGGGGGGCAAGACACTGTATTTCCTATTGATAACACTGTACTTTACCAATAGGTAAAGGCACAGATATTGGCCCTGATCCTTTCTATTAGTGACCTGACCAAAAAACTCACTGTATTACAACAAAAACTAACTATTTTAACAATATTCATTTTAGCTGCCTCCAATCTGTATTAAATATGATTGACCAATATGGATGGATGGATGAACGGATGTCATCTGAAACCCAGCAATATGAATGAGTCAGTCAATATCTGTTAAAAAAAAATGGTCACAGTCAATATCTGTTAAAAAAAAAAAAAGCCAGTTTCAGTAACCCTATTAATTAGCAAGTAGGCTATTGATTTGTTATTATAATTGTGACAAATTGTATAAGGAAGGTAGTATGTGTAATAGAAGAGGATAGAGTTGGACTCCTAAAAAAACTGCCTTAAAGATGCTATAGTGTATCTTCTATCTCACAAAATTGTTTCAAATACTATAATATGCCTTACAATACAATACTTCTCAATTTGAAAGTGAAATGACTTAGACAGTGTTCATGGGTAGAAAAGCATCAGCAAAAAGATATTGCTTTATTGCTATATTTCTCTATATAGTGTGTCACTGCACCTGCTGTCATAATAACTTTGTATTTATTTGATTTAGCGATTGTGAAAAGCAGTGTGCATCAATAAACCATCAGTGAGCCATCTGTCCTATTGACACATGAGCGCTGATCTGTATTCTGCTCTGTGCATATTGACATGTCTCTCATCAATTCCTTATCATTGGTCTGAGGACAGCCAGATGCATCATTCATCAAGACATGTTATGGGACAAGATTGGACAAATTAGCTTTTGTAATATGTTGTGTTTGAGGGCCTCGGATGGGTTTAGGTTTAAACTGGGGTTAAAACTAACGTGTATGTATGTTATATGAATATAGCAAAATTGTGTGATTTATGGCTAATAATATAATAATAATAATAATAATATTTACTCTGAAAAACAGCATAGATTTGGACATACCCTCTGAATACACAAAACATACTCTGAATACACAAAAGGCTAATTCAAACACAAAATAGGTAACAAGGAGGAAATAAACATTATTTACTATTCAATTATTTTAGTTTAATTTTAAATAAGTTATGGAAATAATTAGACTTAATATGTTAACATTTTCATAATGGTAACTGAAAACAGTATTTTCTATTTTTTTCCTTCTGTTTATTTCAGACCCAGAACTTGTATTTCAACCTCATAAAACCGTACAGAAGGACTGTCTTGTATATGAAAATTAATTTGTCAGGGAGTTGTTGCATTATGCAATCTGTCCAAATGTCCTTTTTGTTGACTTGACTGGAGATCTGTTATTCAACATAATTGCAATAAACAAGGCTAAGATCAATGCAAATCATTTTCTAGGGAAACCATACATGAAAATAAGAGATGGATAAGGCAGCTAAGAAAAGGACAGTTGAACTATATGGTATTACAATCTGCGTGTGGTTACAATATTTTGCTCATAAAACACAACTAATCTCACAATTTTGTCCCTGTCGTTTCACGTTTTGCCCAGTAGATGGGGCTCACATCCACCACATTTCTAAGGCAGCGTTTCCATTTTTCCCAATGATTTAAGATCACGAGATTACCAATTTCCACCAATTTCCTTGTTTTGCCCAATACATCTTCCAATATCACATTTACTTGAAATTATGCATCATTTGATAAAACATGGTATTAATTATTGTAATGTAATTTGTGCTAATTTCCACTCCTCTAATTAAAATTGTAAGACATTATCACACTTTCTCATGAATATTTAACTTAAGTTTGAGATAGTCGACTAATCAACTTTGGAAACACAACTGGAAAATTCCTTTTGGTTTTAAAAGCAGTGAGTGAAATTAAGTTTATATTATTCCTCACCTTCTTTTTAGATACATTATAACTAAACTATGGGGAGGAATTGCAATAGATGAACTAACCTAACTTACTTGTTGTTATATCAAATCATGGTGACTTTGTATGGCAAATTATGAAAAAAGTCAGTTTTGAAAAGTCAGATTTGACTTTAGGACTGCCTATTACTCCTAGAAGAAGGCCAAAGATATTTTTTGAATGTAGTGAAAGTCAATGTGAAGCTGGTTGTGAAGAGAGATTGTGGGAGAGGGCCAGAGAGAAGGAGATGCTACAGACAAAATGCTACAGAAAGCTAGAGGATAAATTGTATGTTATGAATGGAGTTATAAGAGCTACTTAAAATGCTCACTTAAGAATTATTGCTTACTGGTAAATTAGTGAAGAAGATAGTATAGTCCCTATACTTTTAAATTGGTGGGCTGCTCAGAATTATTATTTTGGAGTTTGTTCTTTAACTGTTGGATGGAAGTTTAATATTGCTGTTTACCCATCCCTAATAAATAAATAAATAAGTCATTAATAATAAATAATAAGATAAAGGTTCAATATATATGGATTTTGATTTGTTGCAGACTCTTAATCTCATCTTCATGCTTTGGTGGTTTTCAGAGTCTAGAATGTCATACTCTTTGATAGGGCCCAAGCCAGCTTTCCCTATTGATACTTTGCATTGACATCACGCTGAGGGTGCTCTGCGTGTTCGTGTATGGCGCAATGTTCAGCAGTTACTATGTTAATACAATGCACACATTAGCCAAAAAGGTCAACAGCGTTCATGGTCCTGTTTAGGAGTTTGATTTTCAACAAAAAAGTGAGAGTGACTGACTGAAAAACTGTTAATGCTAGCTAACTTGTGAGTGTAATGTTCTTTCAGAGAGACTTGTTTAATGGTAAAATCATCATAAAATAAAAATCAAATTAGAAAAGTCTAGCAAAGCCTCAGACAGAGCATGTTTACAGTTAGCATCACATATTGGGACTATTGATGACATCAGCTACATCCATTGTATCATTGATTACATTGTAGTTTGCCATGAAATATCCAAAAGCTAAATTTACAAATGTTGAACCTAATCATTTCTTTTACTGACTAGACCCAAGAACTCACCCTATTACAACACAAATAAAAAATATCTAAAGTCTAAATCTGCATTTTAACCATATTCGTTTTAGCTGCCCTTTATCTGTATTCTGTAAATTTATCATCCTATACAATGTTATGGTGTCCTATGAAACCTAAGAATAGGCAGTTTAGACACACAATTATTACTTCATATTTCCCCAGCAGTCTTTATTGTCTCCCTGGCGACTACATTTAACTTGTTTTCCTACTTCATCCAAACCACAAACATAAGCAGAGAGTAGCCACCATTACTCACTGCCCAGCAAAGTGCCATGTCAGCCAGATATGTGCAGTCAGCGTCTTCTAAGAGATGCCCTCCCTCCAGAGGATCATTCACAACGCCCAACAGTTACATTCTACCAGTCTCCATTTAGGGCAGTACTTCTCAAACTGGTACAGGTATTACTGGTACTACATGACTTTCTTGTGGTTTTAGTTATAAATGTGTATATCTCAGTGGAGTGATTTTGACTTTTGATTTGCTTTTTTTTTTTTAGGCTATTCGTTTTCTATATTTTCATGTAAGGTTATGATACAAATGTGACGTGGCGAGTGGTGTAACAAAATACAGTGTTAAAAAAAGAACCGTGGTGGGTGATGTGTTTTGCCCAAGCACACAACAACAGTGGGCCTATGCACTAGATTAGAGCCACTGTCTCTCCACTGTGGCATCTGCTTTTCCCCAACAATATTCCAACCAAGTTAACTGAGTATTTTCTTGTGAGGTTAACTAAATATACTTTAATGTTAGAATACATAAATAGCCAATGGCATCACATTCATATGGGCATGGTGAGTGAAGTGTTTTGCCTAATGACACAACGACAGTTTGAGAGTAACTGCCTCTGCACTGTGGCACCTGCTTTTTCCAGTTTATTTTGTAATTTCTTGTGAGGTTAAAAGGATAGTGCGTTTTTTTTAAAATGTTAATCTGTATGGGTTTCCTTCTAAAAGTTACGTGTGTTGACACCGGCTTACCTCTGACAGTCTCAGCTGATCCCGATTCGGCTCGCTTTCTGGAGCCCACATAAGTAGGTCCGGTAACTTCCCTGGAACATGAAATAAAACTTGTTTTTCTTCTCAAAACAAAATATTTGTTACAAAGGTGATATGTTTGTGTCCGAAACAGTTGTCCACGAAATATCCAGCAGCATATTTCGCATTTGCGTATTGTCCCTCTCCACTCGTATCACTACGCCCATGTTAACTCTATCAGCCTGTTCACCTTTAGCGGATGTCTAAGCCGAAGTTTACAAGTGAACAGGCTGATAGAGTTAACATGGGCGTAGTGATACGAGTGGAGAGAGACAATACGCAAATGCGAAATACGCTGCTGGATATTTCGTGGACAACTGTTTCGGACACAAACATATCACCTTTGTAACAAATGTTTTGTTTTGAGAAGAAAAACAAGCTTTATTTCATGTTCCAGGGAAGTTACCGGACCTACTTACGTGGGCTCCAGAAAGCGAGCCGAACCGGGATCAGCTGAGAGTGTCAGAGGTAAGCCGGTGTCAACACACGTAACTTTTAGAAGGAAACCCATACAGATTAACATAAAAAAAACGCACTATCCCTTTAAGATACAAATATGACATTGTAAGTGGTTGATATAACTAAATAGGAACAACAACACCATATTCATATAGGCAAGGTGGGTGAAGTGTCTTGCCTAACGACACCACATCAGTATGCACTAGACTAGAGCAACTGCTGCCCCAATCCAGTACCTGCTATTGCTGGTAGTCTGCCATCTAAGCACTAACCAGGCCCAACCCTGCTTAGCTTCCAAGATCAGGCATTCTCAGTTTTATAATTAGTTTGATTTCGTCCCAGTAGAATACATCTGATTTGGTGTTGGGCTTTGATGTGAAAAGTTAGAGACAATTTGGAATAATTGTGCTTTGCTTTTAACAGTCCGCCATTATCCCGCAAGGTTAAAGAGGACTGCACAGTTTGTAGAGTGGATTTGGGGTTAAGAGCATTATGTAAAAGACTGATTGAGGCTGTGATATTAGCCATTCATCACACCGGCCCCACAGACAATAGCAACCTTTCGGCGGAGGATATCGTGGGTGTTGAGTCCCACCTGGGATCCCACTGGGCCTCTCTGCTCCATATTTCTGTGGCGTTACTAGAACACAGTGTTCTCTCTAACGCCGCGTCACAAAATGTCTGCTATTAAAAACGTCCGACTGCTCTGTCCGGCCTTTTCGGATGACAAAGTTGTGTTAGTGGAGACCAAAGAGAGGCTAATACTTGGGTGGGAGTTCATATATGTCATAGGGACAGGGAAAATGTGAGACTACATAACTGTATCCTAAACTGTATCCTTTATATAATTACGCCTTATTTGACACCAGTCTCTTGCTATTTTTGCTACATTTGTAGAATTTAGTTTTATCTATCTTTAGTTTTTTCTCTTTGTTACTATAATATATTGTGATGTGTGAGCTACTGTGTCCAAGTACAGGTGGACACGGTGCCGGTGAAAGGGTAAATTCCCTTTTAGGTCAATAAAGTTTGGATAAGTTTAAGTCTATACCACATTCAACTAATGGTAAGATTGTTTTGGCAGGCTGTAATTTCTTAGATGATCAATTTTCTACTTGATCTGGGTGACTTTCTTGTAATTTAAAGGGCCCATATACACCTGACTTTTTTTTTTTTTTTTTTAAATCTATGTCATGTTGTTTCCCCATCAAAAAAGCATATGACGATAAGACACACAATAGGAGTGAGGTGAGCCGCCTGGTCAAGTGGTGACAAAGGAGATTGTCGAAGACTTCAGGAGAGCACACACACAGCATGCCCCCCTCACCATCAATGGGGCTGTGGTGGAGAGAGT
This sequence comes from Paratrypauchen microcephalus, assembly GCA_036785185.1. NCBI lineage: Eukaryota > Metazoa > Chordata > Actinopteri > Gobiiformes > Gobiidae > Paratrypauchen > Paratrypauchen microcephalus. Next base: position 2,704,007 of record JAVJIX010000090.1, on the reverse strand, counting down.
AAGCAGCACCAAGTTCCTGGGTGTGCATATCTCTGAGGACCTCTCCTGGTCAAAGAACACTGCATCACTGTCCAGTAAAACCCAACAGCGACTCTACTTTCTCCGCAAGCTGAAGAGAGCCAGAGCCCCAGCTCCCATCATGAGCACCTTCTACAGAGGCACCATAGAGAGCATCCTCACCAGCTGCATCACTGTGTGGTATGGCACCTGCACCGTGTCCTGCCGGAAAAAGCTACATCGAGTAGTGAGAGCAGCTGAAAGAATCGTGGGTGTCTCTCTCCCCTCCCTGCAGGACATCTACAGCATCCGCCTCACACGCAAAGCCCTCTGCATTGCGGGTGATCCCACCCACCCATCCAACTGCCTCTTCAGTCTGCTGCCATCAGGAAGGAGACTGAGGAGCCTCAGGGCAAAGACCAGCAGACTGAAAGACAGCTTCATCCACCCAGCTGTCAGGGTGCTGAACTCTCTCCTTGCCCTGTCCTCCCTCCCCCAATAACACTGACACTGCTGGTTAAATGACACTTTATGACACTGACACTGCTGCTTAAATGACACAATTTGAGCTTTATTACGCTACACATTGTGTGTTTTACCTATTTATGTTATATACAAGTTTACTGTACTTGTGCTATATGTATATGTGATGTTTTAGTCATTGTGTTTATTGTCTTGTTTATAAAAGGTTTAATATGCACTGTGGGTCTAGGGAGCGCTGCAATTTCAAATCCTGTGTGTGAAACCTGTACATATATTTTTTTTATAATAAATACAAACTTTGAGCTTTTGAACTTGGGTCCTCATGTGGTAATAGGAAGAGCTGCACTATGTTTTTAAACTCCATACACCTTCACTAGAAAGATCATTTCATCCCTGGAATTGCCCATGGTAGGTAGCTGTTAACTGAAAACTACAGCTTCATTACATCACAAGGTGGATCAGAACAACTGAGCTTTGGAGATGTAGACAGACTAATAATAAAGGATTAGAAGAAGAAGAAGAAGTGAAGAAGTGACTTTATTGATCTCACAGTGGAGAAATTCTTCTCTGCATTTTAACCCATCCTATATATATACATATATTAGGAGCAGTGAGCAGCACACATTTGGGCGCCCGGGGACCATCTCCATGATCTTCTTGCTTCGGCTTGGTCAGGACCTAAGCTGGAGGTACCTATGGTGCATGTTTTGGGTTGGTGGGGGAAACCGGAGTGCCCGGAGGAAACCCACCCAGACACGGGGAGAACATGCAAACTCCATGTGATGCAAATTACTTAAACATGTGTGAATGAAACAAAACACAGCTCCAGGTATGTTTTTGATGAGGAAGCAACATTCTAAGATTCTTAAAGCTCAGAAGAATCCATTTTGTGTAATCTTGGGCCTTTAAAAGAAATATTATTTAATGAAATTTGCTACCTGCATTTATCCTTCAACGAGTTCCTAGCCTGTCAGAATCAGATTTTGGGGCAGAATCTTGGTCAGGAGTATCTAGCTGGAGAATGTGCCTATTGTGTATATGTTTTAGAATGTTGGGGGAAAGCTAAAAACAACTAAAACAGGTAGGACATACAAACTGCAAAGTCTAAACTTGGGACCTTTTCACTGTGAGGTGAGTGCTACTCATTCAAGCACACTGCTAAATGAAGATTGTAGGGAAATTGCAATAAAAATGCCACCGATTTGCGTACTTTACTCTGCATTAGTAAGACAAGAGAAGCACATAGGACAAGTTAGATGGGGAGAGGTGATTTGTTATCAAGAGGAAAAGAAGTAATACTTAAGTGTAAAAATATATGTTGAGATATAACTATTTTGTGCCACTGTATTTGAAACCTATCTGATAGCCCAGTACCTCTTCTCATGTTTCCCATAAACTGTTTTTTAAGCCTTTGAGCCAAAATAAAATCAAAGTACTTCCTGATAAGCACTCATTACAGTGTAATTACAGGCTGCACCTTGGCACCAGGTGTTGGCAAAAGTGCAAAAATAACATTTAACACTACTTTCAAGCTCTTATAATTAGGTACAATCAGACCCATCTTACACATTTTTATGTCTGCATGCTTAATATACTGAAAAATCTACCACAACACTTAGATGGTCTCCAGGGCCAAAGTAAATAAAATAAGAAGCAGTACATCACCTGCAGATGCCATTTTATCCAATTAAACATAGATAATTCCTCCAGCTAATGCCACTGTAACACCAATGTATCTGCACAAATGCCACGACTGACACCAGGGCTGTTCTGTGTGGTATCAAAGAGAGATTAAGACTGCACTCGGCCACAAAATATGGTGAACAAAAGGTACTTTTCTTCTTCAGGCTAATGCCAATTACATGTTCTTTTTATATTTCAAAAATGATGGACCAATCTATATGTGTTTTAACATCTCTGTCTTGAGAGATTGTGATTTTGTTTATTGTCTTGAATCTGTGTGCAGCGTGTGCTTTTAGCATGTTCTCATTTTACTAATATGACGATATTTTGTATCTCACGAATATTTAAAGCCTTTGTCATATGTATGGACTGAATTTTTTATTCCTATATCCCGTTTTCTGTTTTGCCATCAACCTGCCAATGGGACTATGGATGAAAATGACCCTGCATGGCTAACTCTGGCACATTTACATGTAGTACATGTTAATTTATGTGCACTGTCGGATATTTAATAAATAAACATAAACAAATAAAATTTGTGAAACCAAACAGAGGAATGTTTTACTGTGTTAAAATACATGTTCCTAATCATTACTGTGTTTTAACAGTTTTGATAATTAAAAAATATCAAATGAACGAATAGTGTCCCATATTTATCATTATTTTACCTCCCTTGCAAAACAAGTCTATCTTTTCTGTTAGCCTAATCCCTCACTTGTAATCTTGAGTTGATATATTTGGTTCTCAAGAACATGGGTGGGTAAGGGTTTAATATTTAAGTCATAAAAGCACACATTTTGTCATCTATCAAAACTCCTCTTAACGACTTATATAAACTTTAAAGCGTGCCAATAGCTGTCATGCGAATACCGGCAGCCTGATGCATCACCATCTTTCTAGTTCTATTTGAATCTGGCTTTGGAACCTCACCCTAGAGCCACAAATAAAATGCAATAAGCAAAACTTTTAATAATCCTCCTTCCTTTTCCTCTCAGGTGTTTGTGCATAGCGGAGGAATATGTCACTGTCCCCCGAGGAACTAAAAATATGAATCACACGAGTATTATTTTCTAGCTTGGGCTGGTTTTCATAAGGGCATATCAGCCAGAACAGGAGTGTATAGAGAAGCAGTGCAAAGTGGATTAAATGTGGGTTTTGATGGATACATGCAAATATTGATGTAATTAGTGGTGGAGGTGGTAGAAGACAAAATCAGAACAGTTTAAAATGGAAAGAGTATTCTGGAAAAGTATTACTGTCATTGTATTAATGGGACTCCATCATTGTAGCGTGATGAAGAAAGTTGTTTTAAATGGCCTGCTATTACTAATGGTATACTGCTGCTATGCTACTAATACTACACTACAATCCAATATTTCTGTCAGGGCTTTATAATTACTACCGTGCACTACAATATCTAATGGTACTTCTAATACTGTAGTGTTACTTGTACTTATTGCTCCCATACATTTCTGCTAAAATGTGTATTTGCTCTGACTTTGCCACAGAAACTGTTGCCTATTCTAAAATGTACAATGTAAGTTTTAGAAAATATGCAATTTAATCTCTCCAAATGAGTAAATTAAAAGACAGAATATTAAAGTATACCTACCATAGTATATATTGGAGAAATAGAGAATTGCATAGCGTATCTGACATGTCCTATCATACCAGCAGGGGGAGCAGCAGGCGGCATTTGGCAGATTGCTCTGACCACAGGAATGACTTTTTTTTTTTTTTTTTTTTACACAGTACAAGCCGGTGCTCAGGCTTTATTAGAATAGACAAGTGAAACATCTGCTGGAGAATCTGCGGTCTGTCTTAAAATCGATGCAAATCAATAAAAGAGAGACTCAAAAGTGGCTCTTTGTACCCAAACGCAACTGTTAACATAAGTGCAAGTGGAAAGGAAATGCATTTTGTGGATTTGAGCTAAAAAAACAAAAGCGTAAAGATGAATATCCACAACATGCAAGCAATAATCAATAGGCCATACATTCATATTTAGGCAAAAGTAAGTAAGTAAGTAAGTAAGTAAGTAAGTAAGTCTATGGAATAGGTGTAGTTTGTTCCAATGTAAACTGTTACCTAATTAGCCAATTTTATGGATGTAGAGTTAATAAACAAATAAAGCACCATGAATCATTTGTAGGCTATGTGTATTGTCAAAATGCATGTTATGGACTATTACGCATAATTACGCATAATGCTAATGGAATTAATTAAACATGTAAAAATGTATTGAAATTTTGGTTTTATTTTATTGTGAATAACTTATTTTTATTTGAGTAAGAGCTGTTTGCCATATTATTAAAAAGTCGCCTATTAAAAGCTGTTGTTAATTGGTTAAATGGTGAAGTGTAATAGAAAGTATAGTCTTGTGTGGCATTATGTAGCCTCTTTCAATTCCTTCCTCTTGCAATAGACGCGCTAAAAGGAGGCTTGGCTAATTTCCCTGAACTCCGCTAATCTACACATCATCTCCTTCCCTTTTTCCAGACGCTATCGATCAACCCTCGGCTTTACGTCAGTATTGATAACTTTGCCAAAGCAAAATCAAGTGCAATTGTCCAGTTAATGTGGTGGACGGCGCACGGATACTGTCGCTCGTCTATCCTACTTCTTTTTTTCGCCAGCCTGCGCACTTTTACCCCCTTTTTTTAAACATATTTTACTTTTTTTGGTCTTCCTTACCCGTGAAAAACATGCCGGCAGACTTGTCAAACATATCTGTGGACTTTGTGTTGAGAAGAAGTCGCTACTTTTTTCTGAAGTAGGACCTGGTTAAACAAGGGGGAATCCAGCCCACATATTTATTGCAGCCGCTGAAAAAAATCTCCTCAATATCCCCCAAGATGGCCGCCGATGTAGGATCGATGTTTCAATATTGGAAGAAATTTGATCTACGGCGGCTTCAGGTTAGTGCTATTCTCACCTCTTTCGGTCGGATTGTGAAGCGGTATGTCTGCTTATTGCGTTGCGCTGTGCGTTAAGCTGTTTCGGCGGGTTTTGAGCGAAAGATAGCGGTGTTTGCATTGATAGTTATTAGAAATTGATCTCTGTTCTGGCTTTGTTCAGTTCACTCATTGATCAGCGGTGGAGCGACCGTAGAGCTGCACAGCCCCACGCCGATCTGGCATCAGCACCGCGGACAGCACTGCTCCATAACCGAGCCTACACCACATTTTACTCGCTTTTTACACTTTATTCACCCCGGCAAGCACCGCTGTTACACGCTAGGGAAACTTTTAATGCCCTGCTCGTGGACGTAAGCTGTAACTTTTTCGCCGACTGTATGTTTTTTTCATGCGGTTTCCTCATTCGCTGCGTTTTTCCCGTGCGTAAAAGCGATGTTATTTTGAAATAAGTTTGATTTACGATCAGGAAAGTTTATCTGGCGTGGGTCAATGTTTGTCTTAAGGGGGTGATTTAAACATGATCCTATTTCCAAAGCGGAGCATGGACTATTGACGCGATTATGCACTGTTTTCAATGTGTGCATTTGAACGCCGAAGCTACGGACTGGTGTCACGGGCGCATTATGTCTGCTCTTAAGTGAAAGCGTGGAGGCTACGGCAGGTGAGCTGTTTTGTTTGTATGGCTGCCCTTACCGTGTAACACATTAGCTTTTAAATGTCAAGTCAGCTTAACCACCACCTGGGCTCTCAAAGTTGGCTTTATAAACCACAGACCCTGACAGGTTGTAATGGCGTGCGCTCCTGGTTCAAATAAATGTTGCAATAAAAGGCTAAAACGCTGCTCCTATCCAGTGTCCACCGTTACCACCGACTACCCCCCCTCCGCCTCTGCTCTATCCTCAAGCCGCATAAGGGCTGCTGCTACACGGCCGGTCAGAGAGAAGGGGAAGGGGGGGCTGTGTGTGTGTAATTGTATTCCCCGCTAATGTTTGTAAATCAGGCTGGGCTGGCGCAAGGGCACCGTCTCTGCCGCTTGATTGATGTTCTGTAACATAAGAAATGACAGGAGCATGGCAGTCCGGGTCCCGCGCGCTGGAAAAGCCTGGCGAGGAGCAGAAATCAGATCTGGTGGCTGCATGTGGCGCTGTGCTCTCTCGCGTGTCTTGCACTGGTCGTATTTGGTGTCCGTGCAGCCGCCGGACCCTGTCTGCTGCGCTGCTCCGGGCTGGGTCCATCCACACACCATAAGGCTATTGTTCCATGGATAGGGGAAGATAGCGGAGCGTGTATGTTTCTGCTTTTGCTATGCGTGCTTTCAAGGTTTTCTTTACGGAGCAGTGAGCTAAACCTGAACTGCCCCTCAAGGATGATGCCCAAGCCATTATCCTGTGTCAGGGGTGGTGATGTAAGGGGCTTATAATAAAAA
>JAVJIX010000090.1:2542500-2695000 GCA_036785185.1 Paratrypauchen microcephalus | reverse complement strand
AGCTTTAAACAACTAATGGTTTCTGATTGAATAAAATGTGAAATTATTGCCAATTATTTTTATTAGAATTGGGCAATTAATCAGATTCTGTAATGAGATCAAGATTCAGTCGTTTATATTTCTCAGGGATCAGCTTGGTTCTCTGCGTGTGATTTAGAGGAAGAAATGTGACTATTTTTGTGTCTGTTTTTCTTATACTGAAGAAATTAGTATTGAAAAGCAGTTTTTTGTGTTTTGATATAAAAAGTCAACATTAAAATCAAACTGAAAGGGGCCTAAGTTTATAGAACGAAAGATTCCAAAAAACAACAACTTGGTGGACAGACTAACTGCTCTGCCACCATGCACCCCTTAGCCCCTACTGCTTTTGATTCCCCTTAATTATATCTTGCTTTCCTTTAACTCACCTTGCCAAAGCCCCCAAAACAGACTTATCTAAGACACTTTTTCACCAAACTTTGAGTGTCTTGTTTTTTACCAGCTGACTCCCATCCCTCTGTTGTGTTGTTCAGATGTCACAATTCTGGGCTCACAGGGCAAAATTGCGCTTTATTTGTGGCCTTGTTTCCACACGTTGCTTCGGTCATAGCGGAGGGCCTTTTCAGATCAGGAACAAAAGCTAGTGATTGTACTACATTTAGCATGACTCAGTTGCTCGGGTGTCAGCTCTAATCCACACAGCATTGCCAAACAGTGAAATTGCTTTGCTTCAGCCCGTGAGCCTGGCTGCCTTCTCTCTGCCAGCCCGGGCCCGTGCCAGTTTCGCTCACCCACACACACGTACGGCAAGCTCGCAATGTCAAATTGGCTGTGAAAATTGGTCCGTGTCTCGGCGTTTCATTCATGCTTTCACATATTTGTTTGCTGATATTGGTAATGTGGCACAGTTCTGAATAATCACATTGTGACATGAATGAGGCTGTCTGTGCTCTCTGTCTTTCCCGTAAGGTTTGAATGCTTTGAGGTACTTCAAACGACCTATAGTTGAGACGTGGGGCTTATGTTTATAAAGCTGCTTTGCTCATTCTCCAGTACAATAATGTTATTTACTATACTTATATATACTTATAATACTAAATGGTTAGAGTGTTTTCTCACATCGGTGCTGCTGTTTTGGGCAAGACATGTTGAGCAACTTGCATATAGATGTATGTATGTATGTATGTATGTATTTATGTATTTATGTATGTATGTATGTATGTATGTATGTATGTGATGTGTGTGTGAGTAATTTGTGGTAATCAGAGTGATGTAGATGACTACATTCTTTTGTCTGTTATGAGTTTGTCCAAATAATCTAGATTTAAAGGTCTTCTCAGGTGCAGGTCCTCCACCTGTCTATATGGGGGTGTTTTTGCTTTTATGTTTTTCGTATGGCATTGAAGTCATCTATCTTACAATGTACCTTGCATGCGTCCTTACTATTTGTGGGGTTGCCTCTCCACAGATCTGTCCAGTAACTTGGCACGGAGACAGAAAGTGAAATATCAATCATATTGTGGAACAATAAAATAAAAGATAATAGATTTGTAAGCCTTATTAAATATTATGTAATAAAAAGAACAAAAAGTAAATAAATAAAATTGTGATTAATCGAATTAGATTAAACCCACAACTGTTTCCAATCAAGATGTACATTCTTGATTCATTCAGTCATTATAACTCATGAAGGAGAGAGTGGAGTAATGAAACTGACTTGAGGACATAAGCTGTTTAACCTGGGTGTGTAGCTTTAGTGGTAGAGACTTCAAAGCGGCAATGGCGGTGCTAGAATGACAAATGCGCGTGCAAGGAAGAGCCAGCCTGTCAGTAATGTCAGCTTAATCACTTTGACCTTCCCTCAAGTAGATTTCCATACCTATCCAATCATTTAGCTCAGCCTCCATGTTTGCACGCCGCTCTATGTAATGTATGTGTGTGCGTCTTTGATAAGGCCATGTCTGATGATGTTACCGTCTACAGCAATTTCAAACTCAAACTGTGATGATACCAGGAAATGTTCAGGTTCAGGGAAATAGTTCAAATTCAGGGAGATAGTTCAAATTCAGTATTTTGCAGTAAAAAATGCTCTTGCCAGTAGGTCTCTCATTATAACACATTTTGCGGTATATTGCTTAAAGGGCCCATATTACTCTGTTTTTTGATCTGTGTTATAATGTTGTGCTGGAGTTGTGTTTTAATTCACACATGTTTAATACTCATATCCTGCATATTTAGCTTGAGTTCTTCTCTCAAACTGAAAACACTCTGTTCCACCTTGTGATGCCATGTGGTACTGTCAGTGGCGGACACTGGGTTGGTGGTGCTTTCAGTGTAACAGTCTATGAAATCACTCTTTATAGAAATTATTTTCTGTATACTAGATATTCTAAGAATTTAGAGTTGGTGTGAGATGTTGTGAGTCAATAAGCAGTATTTCGCTGCTTATTATCTTGATTAACCATATCCCACAATTAAGTTTTGTCTTGATTTTCTGATGAGAGTATTTGTTTGCTAATCATTGGTCCAAATATTTTATTACCTGACACAACCAAGAACTTAGAACAGAAGCTGCGTGAAAATGTAGCTACTTAATATTAAAAATCTTCTGGCCATATTCTCAGTGTCTGCTCTTTTGCTGCATGAAAAGTTGATTTTTGAGTTCCTAACTTGATAGCTGTTGCTGTTTACATCTGATTTGCATTGTGTAGTGCCCCCTATTGATGGCTGTTGGCAGTTATACTATAGATTATTGCATACACCTGCAGTAATAAACAGTATATTACTATTAGTAGAGTTGTTGCCCAAAACACATTTCAATATTCACGGAAACTATATTTTTGTAAAACACAAAATTAAAATTTTAATTGCACACTACAACACCGATTTTGCTTTGTTACGGTTGTCTTGTGTTCCTTTATTGTGTCTTGTTATACAGTGGTACCTCACTTTACGAAAGACCCAACAAACGAAAATTTAAAGAAAATTCAAGTTACGAAACGCGAAATCTCAAAAATTCAAATAATGCGCGCTCAGCCACACACATTATGCACTTTTCTCAGACTGGAATTAAACTTTTCTCACATTTGTCTCTCAATAAACACTCAAACTTTCATAGATTTTCAACAAAATGTATTAATAGTGAAGTGTGGGGGGAAGGGGGAGGGGGGAGAAGACTGCGCGGGGACACGTGTGTGATAGGCGAGCAGCGAGGGGGACCACACGCAGTCTGAGCGCATGAACGAGACCCGTGCTCAAACCGTGCCTCCTCTAGACCTGGTCTAGACCAGGTCTGTTTGCGGTGAGGAAACAACATTAGACCAGGTCTAGACCAGGTCTAGACCAGGTCTAGACCACCGTTCGTTCATGCGCTCAGACTGCGTGCGGTCCCCCTCGCTGCTCGCCTCAGACGTGACTCAAAACGAAACCAGGAAATAGACCCGCACGTGGTGCTTTAATCCACCTGGTCCAGTCCAGGTTTAGACCTTGGTCTAGACCTGGTATAGTCCACGTTTAGTCCTGGGTCTACAGTCTCTACGCAGAACACAATGTTACACTATAAAAAAATGTTACACTATAAAAAAAAAAAACTTGGATCGGGGCCTTGGAACGAATCAGGCTTTTTCCATTGAAATAGCTACTCAACTTACGAAAAATTCACGTTACGAAACCACTTCTGGAACGAATTAATTTCGTAAGGTGAGGTACCACTGTATACTACATGTACTATACTGTTTTGTGATCCACTGCAATTCTACTTCATCTGCAGAAGAACTCTAGACCAAAGGTAAGTGCAAATATACTGTAGCAATACCAATTTTCTTCTAGCATGAATCAAAGTTTTAAATAATAAGATCAAATAATGGTGTTTCTTTTAATTTATCAGTTTAAAATCCAGATATACATTGCTCAAGCTGAAACCCCCATTTGGACCTCCACCTGCTCCTCTTGGTATATGACATAATCCCATAGAAAAACACTCCAGATTTTTTATACCTTCCCCACCACATATTCTCGCACCCCTAGGCTGGTCCAATTGCTTTTGTAGGAATAAATAACAGCTTTAACAAAACTTCAGGGACACATTAGAGCTCTGGAGGAGGGCTGGCTGGATTTGTGGTGGGGGCGTAGGGGCGTGGGGTGCTCTGTTCCCCCCTCTCAGCCAGTGGTGTCCAGTGGGGACAGCTAATGGCTTTGGGGCTTGGATATAAAGATACACACTGCAAAAAAAGGAATATTATCTACTTGAATTGACTCACTTGAACTAAATGTCTTGATTTGAGTTGTTTTAAAATATATCTGGCCAAAAATAAAAGCATGTTTTTTATTTTTGACTGTGTTTATTGCACTAAAAACATGCATCCTTACTGTGAGTGAGCTTGCATCTCCACAAACCTGACGCTTTTATGGCCCTCTGCTTGTGTCCATGCAAATGTTGTTCTTTTGGCTATAATATTCCACAGTATGGCATTAAACTTATCTATCTCCACGGAGAATGTTGCTATGTATGTTTTTCTAATTTTCTTTTTCCATGCAGTCATGCAGGTGCCATCTCCATAAAGTTGCTTGTTAGTGAATTAGGAAAATTCATCTTGGAAAAAACAGATTGATATTTGATATTTAAATAAACATAATAGTCAAAATTAGATAAACGAAAATGGATACTTTTGAGTTCCTCCGCTTGAAGTTGATGTATATATGTTTTTGCTAGTGTGTGTCCTCCCCAGTGCTCCCTCAGTGAGTCTGTATTGAGCAGCGTTCCTCTACATTGGCCTTGGCTTTATTTGTTTTGACTGTCTTGATGCAGCCGCTGACGTATATTGAGCTCTGGTCCTTTCTTGTTCATTTTAGCAGCTTTACAATGAATCTCGCGCCCTTGCTCTGCATCGGCCAAACCATTATGTCTGAGCTGTCTGTGGCAGTCCTTCACACACTGTTTTTCCATTCCTCTCCCGTCTATATTGTGCCTGAAGATGCCGAGGAGAGCTACATCACATAATGGGGCTAAATAGAAGAGTATTTGTAAAGGGAAGTCTTTTTATCCAGTCCTGCTGCTCTAATTGGAGAATACATTTTGTTGTGTTTGAGTATATTCCCTTCATGTACAATGATTTGAATGAAGTATTACTCCAGATGCCCTTCATGGTAACATAATTATCCATGCGTGTTACTTGAGCCAAGTTAAAGTGATGTGGACAAATATTGTTTTGCGAAGGAAAACAAGCTTTATTTCCTGTCCCCCCGAACTTACCGGACCTACTTACGTGAGCTCCAGAACCCGAGCAGAACTGGGCTGAGACGAGACAAGACTGTCAGAGGTAAGCCAGTGTTACCGCACGACACTTTTAGAAGGGAACCCATACAGATTAACACACACACACACACACATATATATATATATATATATATATATATATATATATATATATATATATATATGCACCTTATATATATAAGGTGCATCATACATTTTTTTGCATGGGCTGCGGGGAGATTATTTTGCTTTGCCTTTGGATGTTTCATAATATACCATTAATATACCATTAAACTTATCTCAAGGCAATAAAACACCTGTAATTGTTTAATGCCGTATTCTGAAACATTCCAGGCAAAGCACAAACATCTATATTAGGGGTGTGAATCTTTCACTCACAAAACGGTTCGATTCGAATCTCGATTCACAGGCTACGATTCGATTCAGGGACGATTCATAAAATTAGTAAACGATCCGGTACGATTCGATTCGATCCGATTCGATCCGATCCGGTTCGGTTAATTTTCGATTCAGTACAAAGGTAGATAAGGTAGATATCAAAAATAAAAAAGTAGTTATAAAACAAGCAAGTTGCCTATTAAAGGCAAAAATCTGAATGAATCAGAATTAGTGCTTCAGTCACAGTTTCAGTAACTGTATAAAAGTGCAACATATCACTGACAAGAAGATAGATATTACTGGGCAGTTATAGAAAACACTAGCATGTTAAATCCAACATGTCTTTTTATGCCTGTAATTAACTTTTCTTAACAAAAAAAAAAAAGAAAATCAGAGAGAGCTCTTAACACTGAATAATACTTTCTCTCCATCTCATAACATTACCTCAGTCTCCTTTGAGACAAAAATCATCTGTGTGTGTGTGAAGTATGTTTCTATACACACAAATCACAAGTATTTAATACAGAAATGCACCAATTCTGATTATACATTGTATTTTCCACACAAAAGTAAATTAGCCAAGTCAATTTTAGCCCAAATCAAATATACATTGCCAATACATGAATGTTGTCTAAATAAATCACCCAATCCACTAACAGTGACAATAAAAACGCTAGTATCATACAATTGTTATGGTCTATAGCTGCTATGCAGACTACTGAGCAAAGTGAAACATCAGACCGACAGTGAAAGTTTTATCAACGCGACACAACACTGGCACAAAAGTTAACCACGCATACGAACCATGTCCATAAATAGCGGTAGCGCACCAAATATTAATTTAACCACAGCTCAATAAAAGGAAACTTAGCTTAGCTTACCCATAGAGTAGATCTCCTCACGAGACGAGGCGGCGGGAAACCCGCCCTCCGCACAATGCGAATTGGGACACTCGCATGATTGGCAGTTAACCGGCCAATAAGCTTCAACCCCAGGTAAGAGAACCACCCACCGTTCGCGAAAGAACGCAAACACACACACAGCGCGGCTTCTGCACCATGAGAGAGACCGCTCAGGAGCCGAGAACCGATTCTTGGCCGAAAATCCGGTGCATCGGACCTTTCGTAGTGAATTTGGACCGATCCGGGCTCCGCTGATCGGTACACTCAGATCGCAGAGGTCACAGACCGATAACCGATCCAAATCGGTTAATCTTTACACCCCTAATCTATATGGATACAAGCTGGTGATGGACCCTCCAAGAGAAAAGTTGCATAATGCGCCTTTAATAATACTAAAGACCTACAAAACTACTACTACTAAACAAACGCTTTATTTACTAATTTTGTGTTTGTAGTCTATTAAGCATGTGCCTTGATGTGTCCATTTCAACATTTTATTTAGCTACAATACTGAAGCATCAAATTAGTTGTCTGCAAATGTATCCCTACAGGCTATTTAAACTTTAATACCACAGTGAGGATGTGTATGCTAATTACTTCTACTGGTGTTTTTTTAATGTCATTGCCCTTTTTTCCCACATTTTTTACAGTTTACATGATCTTGGTTCGACCCACACTCGTGTATTTCCTTCGCTACATTTACCAAATATATAGAATGAAACACAAACATACAAGCTTTCAATATGGAGCGACAACAGAAACAAAACACTCATGCTATTTCTGTGGTTGTTCTGTGCATCTGTTCTTGTTGGCTGGTCGCTGTGAAGTTGAAGGCTTCGCCGGGCCCACTGCGCTTGTGAGATGGATGCTTGGCTAACCCCGTACACTGGCTGTCTATGGGGAACTCACCGCTCTCATTATGTGCCACTGCTACTGCGTTTTAGAGGGCCACCCATTTGTCCTCATTTAAGCAGGACGAGGGAGAGACCTGGGCAGGACCACCTATCTGTGGCCACGGAGGATTAAAACACCATTTGTTATGACTAAGCAGATGCACTCGTATTCATCAAAATAATACCCGAGGAGTGTTATAGCTATACATGTCTTGAGTTTAGCTTTCAGTTCACAGCCAGCCCTTAATTCTTAAAGGTAGATTGTGTAACTTCTCAGGTGGAGGGTATTGCTTTGTCTGGAATGTTTCACAGTATGGCATTAAACTTTCTATCTTCATGGAGACCAAACCAGACCAAGTTACAGGCCAGATCTGTGAGGAGACAACCCCGCTCAGTCAGAATACCTGTTTATCGAGGTATTTTTGAGCTATAAAACCCTCGTAATTGAATAAATGTAAAGTACATCTGCTTAACATCATAGTGGAACAGGGAGAGCAATGACATATCCATAGAAACAAGCAGGTGACTAACCCCCAACCAAAAAGTTACATTGTGAACCTTTAAAGTGAGCGTACCAATTTCAAAAGTAGCTCTTGAGGTCAAAATGAGGCTGCTGTGTACTGTCGGCATCTAATTCTATCATGTTTTTATCCTCCGAGAATCAGGAAGTACGCTGTTAGCATGCTAGCATTACCATGACCGTGAATAATTTGAATTCTCGGAATGCATAATAAAGAGGAATAATTCTGGATTGCATTTTCACATTTTTAAGGCAGTAAAAATCAGTGACAGTGCCTTTAATTACTCCCTTAATTCATCTCCAACAATAGTCGAATGGAATAAATCTAATCTACACTACTTCTCCAAGAGGAACAACCCTAAAGCTGTCGTAGCGAGAGGTTTCAAGATGCTATGGTTTATCATTTTTAATGGAGAGGAACAGGAAATAGGAGACGTAAGGCTGCACGGTGATGATTTATACTGTGAGGCGGGAGGAAAGGGGATGCAAAAGTCTGTCTCCATGTCCACAACTCTGGGCTCAGCTCCTCAACACCAAAATACACTCAGGCGGAGAACTACAGGGGAGCATATTTGCACTGGGGGTGTTTAAATGTCCTATATTAAAGGTCCCATGGCATGAAATTTTCACTTTCTGAGGTTTTTGAACGTTAATGTGAGCTCCCCTACCCTGTTTAGCCCCCCCCCATGGCTAAAAGTGTAAACTGAGCATTGGTGATCCTTTTCTGCATTTGAAAAAAGAAACAGGAGATTCTGAACAAGGAAACTATGTGACGTCACACTGAAGTAAAAATGCAAATGCAGTTCCACCGCCCGTCTGTATTTCTCCCCACACTCTCTGTAACTCACGCCCAGAGAGTTTGGACCGCAAACGAGCTGCGCAATGCGAGATGCAGTTTTTTATTTGCCTGGAGACACGTGAGAGTGTTTCCAGGCTCGGATGTCCTTTATCCGAGCCTCCGAACCTCTGAAACAGCAGTGGTTTATTTAATTTTCTGTGGAAATGTGTTTATTTTTCAATGGAAATCGTCTCATCTCTTCCTCTGCGCAAAAGTGGGGCCAGCACACATCGCACCGCTAAAGAGGAAAGAGCGGAGAGTTTGGCCACGCCCCACCCGCTGCACTGGCCTGTCTCTGTCCTCCTCATTTGCATTCAAGCAACAACGCCCATAATAAAGTGTTCCAGAGACATATTTATGACTCTGACTGTGTTCATGGGTCTTTCTCATGCACTGAGTCTTGATTTTGAAGAAGGATTCATTTACAGTATTAGGGAACCATTAAGGCGCCATATAAAAGCATCAAGAAGTACAGTACCATGTCATGGGATCTTTAAGCAAAATTAACTCGTGTGAGCTTTAAGCCATGTTAGAATGTTGTTACTTCATCAAAAATGTAGGAGGAATTGTCTTTTGTTTCTTTCACATGTGTTTGAGTAAAACTTTATTATTAGTCTGTCTACACCTCCAAAGCTCAAAATTTGTTCAGTAGAGATAGGTAATTCCAGAGCTGAAATGATTCCTGTATTACCACATGACATCACATGGTGGAACAGTTCGTTTTCAGTTTGAGAAAAGAACTTAGCCTAAATCTGCAGGGTTTGTGTGTTTAACATGTGAATGAAATGAAACACAACTCCAGGTATGTTTTGATGAGGAAACAACATTATAACATCGATCATAAAATAGTGTCATATAGGCTCTTTAAAGATCCCATGACATGGTACTTCTTGATGCTTTTATATGGGTCCTTAATGGTTCCCTAATACTGTAAATGAATCCTTCTTCAAAATCAACACAGTGCATGAGAAACAGAGATAAGCTGAGAAAGAGTAATTTTTGTCACTCTGAACACTCTATAATGGGTGTTGTTGCTTGAATGCAAATGAGGAGAAAAAAGCTGGCCAATAGTAGAGGGTGGGGGCGTGGCCAAACGCTCCGCTCTCTGCTCTGAGCGCTCTCTGATCCATTTCCTTGTTTTTGCACGGGGGGAGAGATTTGAAGCATTCCATTGAAAAATAAACACATTTCCACATAAATTAAAATTAAACCACTGCTGTTCAAAGGTCCAGAGGCTCAGATAAAGGACTTCCGAGCCTAGAAACACTCGGACGTGCCAGAGTGTCCAGGCAAATAAAAAAATGCATTTCGCATTGCCTAGCGCATTCGCAGTCCAAACTCTCTGGGCGTGATTTACAGAGACGCTGAGTTCAGAGAGACGGGGGTGGAACTGCATTTGCATTTCTTTTTTCGATCTGACGTCAATAAGGTGCCTTGTTCAAACTCGCCCGTTTGAGCTCCGATTTTTTGTAACGCAGAAAAGGATTGCAAATGCTCAGTTTAGACATTTTGCAACTTTTAACCATGGGGGGGCTAAACAGGGTAGGGGAGCTCACATTAACGCTCAAAAACCTCAGAAAGTGAAAATTTCATGCCATGGGACCTTTAAAGACGACTGGACTAGGAGAGGAAGACAAGTTGTATATTGATGTAATTTGATATAACAGTTATTTGCTTATTTATCTTTTCTAGTTGGCTTTTAGGCTACGTTTATCCGGCGACGATCAAAACAGAAGACGCAAAAGTGTCGTCTCGTCTTCAATTTTTTATCCGCGTTTAGACGAGCGTTCTCAACAGGAAATGTTTGTTTATATGAAGACGCAAAAGTGGACACAAAAGCCAGGGAGGCGCTGTAAATAACTGGACAGAAAAAAAACAAACAAAACATCACAACAGCGTCAAGTTGCATTTCTAACCACGACTGTACCAGAAAAGAGAAAGGTAAAACTTCAAAATAAAATGTTGTAGTTGCGTTTTAAATGAGTTGTTAAGTTCTGCTCCAAACATTTCAGTGACTTGTATTTTTGTTTATATGTTTTTGAATATTGTACTGAAAATAGTTACATTACAGGAGGATTACAGTGAATTAGAAAATATAAAATCACATCGGGTTTTACATTTGAGGTGCCTCATGCGGAAGTCGCTTGTCTTGGCCGTCTGTGTGGCTGTGAGAGTGTGAGAAAGACTTGTACGGGAAGAAGAGAAAAGACCGTAGACGTGTGTGGGTGTGATTTATACAATTGTTGAAATGACTCTTGTATTGCCGCATCTATGTGACGTAAACGCGTACAATGAGCAGATCTGACCAGTTTTGCGTCTTGGGCAGTTTACAGGGAAATGCTACAGCGGAGCGATTTTAAATTTTCCACTCTAAAGGGTGGTTTCAGATTTTTGCATTTTTAGGCCCCAAAAACGCCGTCACTGTGTAAACGAAAGGCATTTCCGATAAAATATTTTGTCGTTTTTACCCGTAAGCGTTCTCGTGTCAACAGGCGCTTAGTTTAAATTTTGTTACGTGGCTAGAGCTGTGTCACCTATGGATCACAATAGAATAGAAATTTCCTTTACCCTAAAGTCAAAGTAATGGCAATATTGAAATGCTAAATGCTATGGGATTCATTCAAAAATATTCTGACTATACTGTAGTGTGATCTCTTTTTGTTTTTTTTGACATTCACTCCGAATCTCTATACATGAAAATGAGATGCCACTTGACGTTGATTGTTTACTTCATGTCAGTTTGAACAGACAGGACAATAGGAAGCTAAATCCAATCAGAATATATGTTTCAATAAAGTGCCTTTGCTGTCAAAACATAGCATCACACAGCGAGCAAGTAACAATTTGAATCTATAAACCCCGTATGTATAATGTAGCGTTAAACCAGTTTACAGCGTGAGCCCTTTTTTCCTCCCTCTTTCCCTCCCCGCGTCTTATCTCGCTTTTGTTGTAGCCTGAAAAGCCCGGTGATGTCATGCCTTCATTGTCACCTGTTCATTTGCTTTGGTAGCGGAGGGCATTGGGCTATCGATCAGGATTTGTAACTGTGTTAGGAGCTCTGCCTGCGTCTAATAATATAGGCCTTGAGGCTATCCTGGCCGTCTCACGAGTGCTTCCCAGCCCTTGTAATCTTAATTAAATATGCAACTTTTGATCGCCACAGGGTCACCACGCATGCATTTCAATGTGTGGTCTCCCCCGGGTCCATAGACGTTAGTTTGGGCATTTTGAATCTTAAAGGGAACATATAATGCATAATCTACTTTCATGACATTTTTAGCTTGTTATACTGGTGCTCAATGATAATTAGCATACACAGAGTTATATTTTGATTGACTGATATTTGAGTAATACTCTATTATCCACCATTTGAGGCTTGAGTGCTCAGAAAATAGCTGTATCCTTTATCCTCACCCACAACTCTACATAGTTATGATCAGTAGTCGAGTTGTAAAAAGAAACCAGGGGGGATGGTGATTTTTTTTTTTTATGTGACACACACACACACACACACACACACACACACACATACATATATACACACACACACACACACACACACACACACGCTTTTTCCCCCTTCTTTTTTCATTTATGTGACTATATATTTTCCAGCAGGGGGTGTGGGGGGTCCTCCCCCAGAAAATTTTGCAGTTCTTAGATGCAATTTCCTGCATTCTAGTCCATTTTAGGGTGACTTGCTAGACATGGCAAATCCTAAATCCCATGTGATTCATAGCTTGTATTCTCAGTTGCATGGCCTCCACAAGACAATACTATTTATCGGAAAGAAATAACCACTTACAATTGAGAAGACAAATTACTTCATACTCATAGTACTTGTAATAAATCTTTTTGTAATTATTGCCTATTAAAACCTCAGCAAATATTTCTGAATCTTATGTGAAGTAAAGTCCATTTCTATTTCAAATGCAAGAACAAATTTAAAAACAGCATCTTCCAAATGTATTAATATAAAACATAAATGTAAACTGAGATTTTTTTTAACTTGAGGTAGCCAGACAGAAGAAAAAATAAGATAACTGTAGAAAGATGGACTAGTCAAAAGTAAGTCTATGCAGATGAAGACAATACAGACAAATATATACAGCGGTAGGTAGATAGGTAGTTGCAGCATGTTGCTGCGGACTGTCAGCTGTAAAAAACAGCAGTGGTCAAATCAAGTCAGTTTTATTTCTATAGCACATTGACAGACAAATACAGATTAGCCTTGATCAGTGACGGATTGGGATTTAAAAAAAAACGCGAAAAACTGCGGCTACTTCCCGATGCGCATTAACCTCCCGGAGAAGTGTGTGCGCGGACACGGTGCACCTGCTCACCGTACCGGCGCGAGGCCGCGCGTCTCACCTGGGGCTTCGAGTATGAGACCTCGGGACCACGTCCACGGCTAACGACTGCGGCAATGCAAGATCTCCTTACTGCAGTAGCATTAGTCAAGGATTCCTCCGTTCAATAACGCAAATGTTCGCGTCGTTTAGATACTTCACTACCTAGCATCAACCGGTTTCATTTCAGCCTTTCAGTCTTGCTAGATAGAAAGTGTAAGCTAGACTCCAAACTAGCATTCATTATTAGCTATGTGTTGTTATCGCTATGTCGGTCCACAAATTAAATTAGCTTACATTGGTTGTATGCTCATAAAAAGCGTGACTGATGACTCTTGACTTACCTTCTGAATCGTTGTTCCTTGCTATCTTAAAACAGAAGTTCCTTAGGTCCAGCTGTCCACTCCGCTTGGCCATGATGCTGTTCCATTCATCTGGCGCGAGCAAGGTTATGAATAAAACTCCTCGCGGCACACGCGGGTCCCGCGCGCGCTGTCCCGACTGAACAGCCTCGCTCACGGTAACCTACTATCACATAGGTAAGAGCCCCCTAAATGTCGAATGGTAATTCTATTTCCAGTGTTAAATAGAAGTAATTTTCCACATGCACTGATAAAATGCCACAAGGGATGGAAGAAGGGATGATCGTTTTATAAGAGGGATGATTTTGACTACTTTTACCACCAGGGGGATGCCACCCCCCCCCCGCCCCCCCCATCCATCCCCCCTCAACTCGAGTACTGGTTATGATTAGTCAAAACATTCATGTACATACAAAAAAAATCTCATCGCCATTTTCAATATTAAGACACGTAGCAATAATCAATAATCAATATTACAGTTTACAATCAACAAAATATAAATAGAGAAAAAATCTATGTATGTCATGGTTTTATACTAAATACTAAAGAAAAAAAAACATACTATTTCTTCTTTAAAGAACAAAGAGTGAAAAATAGCATGTTTTCCAGTTTTCCTTGTTAGCCTCCTGCTGCATTCCCCCTATATTTTTTCCAAGATGAATTTGATGATATTCCCCCCTCTTTCCCTCCCTCCTTCTCTCTCCTGCGCACACTTTTCCCCAGACAGGTTCCACAGTGTTTTAGAGGGGATGGATTTAATTGCTCTGTGGGGATTGGTTGGCTGTGCTGGGCTCGGCTGTTTAATTAGTGTACCCTGCCGGGATTGGTTTAATGCTTCATGATCTTGAAATTGTCTGATTGTTCAGCCCTCTGGGGACTTTCCCTGCCTACGTAGGCCAGCAGGTTTAGCTAAACATTGCTCCGGGCTGCTGCTGTATATGGGGGGGCAGCAGTTTGCCTTAGGAAGCTGTGGTTTTGGATCTGGGGGTAAAAGAGAGCATTGGTGTGGTGTGAAAACTAAAAGAAGACTTGAAGTGGCCGATCCTGAGTGCTCTCCCGGGCCAAGAGACCTCATAGAAATGTTTATATGTGCAATAACTTGGCCCAGTGCGATGCAATATGGAAATGACTGCGATTGACTATTAATACAGTCTCAATATTTAGACAGGGATACAGTGTTTCTTTATGATAAGTGACTGTATAATTCCTCCACGCAGCCAAGCTAAATAATTATCTATGCATGTGCTGTGAGCGGGACTTTTCCATTTGCACTGAATAGATGGCCTGTTGGTTTGAAAGAGAGCCACTCTGGTTCAGGCTGGGTCACATGAGCTGTTTTTACCAAAGACTGAGCAGGAATGTTATCAACTTTAAAAATGATGCTTCAAGTCAAACCCAACAATATACTTTTAAAATTGTAGTGAACCCCAACATTAGTCTGAAGAAAATATATATGGATTCCCATGACTTCTGCTCTGTGTTGGGACTTGTTATGCACTATTGCTAATTAGAGAAGAGAAAACACACTTACACTCACCACAAGAGCTGTTTTCTATTTTTGTCACTAATTGTAGTCTGAAGTTTGACTTGCGTGATCAAAAAACACCATGTATTCCTTTGTTTTTTAGCAAAGCAGTTGTATTCAGAATACCACCACATGAAAGAGTAACTGCTGGAATACACTGTTTATCCTGAAATCCTGAAAATTGGACAACATTGGTCATGACATGATGATTATTATGATTATATGTTCTGAAAATATTTATGAGGCAGTGATCAGTTTGTCATGCATAACAGATTTAAAGAAACATTTATTAAAACATACATAAACAAGATATGGCTCTTCAAAGCTCCTCTCAACTGATATCTGGAATGTTTATCTGCACATGTTCATTGGTTAGTGTTCTTTTGCTTGGCCAAGTTTGGAAATAGTGGGTGTAGCATGCCATTTTTCTAGACAAACCTATTGTAAAGGCTGTACTTTGAATGTGGTTGATCTTGGCCCATTATGAGCTCAGGTGACGTGTCTGAATGTGGATGTTTGAGTTATGTTGGTGGTCACCTTGACGGAGGGGAGCAGAGGAAATTACATTTGTGTAAATGGGTGCAGGATGTGTCCCCTGCAGACTTCGGGACGCCCTTGATTTGCTTCAATCATGGGTGCTGCTGACCTCCGCCATAAATGTGCCTGGATCAGATGTAGAGGAGGCTGGCCCTCTGCAGATATAGTTGCTATTGAAGGCTAAACTCATTCCACTTCATCAGACTTATCAGGCCCACTTCCACCGCCAAAGCCCACCCTGGAGTGCATAAATCCTGAGTGGATGATTATCAGAATGCTTGTATGCATTTGGCCTGACTGTATTATGTATTTGTCCTCATGCTGAAGGATGGGAGAACTATACTGTTATTACTTTTACTCAGGGAAACTGCTCTTTGCGCCTCTATCATTAGTCAAAGTTTTGCCTGCATTTACATCAAAATATATTCCCCATTTTGAGGTGCCTTTTGAGCTTTTGAATAAAACTTAAAGATAACTTGGATTGAATCTGAAGGCAGAGTTAAATTGGCTACTTTGGGTTGGTATATGAGATATTTTTTATGCCGTGATACAGACAAAAAGACGAAATATCTACATGGTACACTTGTCTGTCTGACTAGAAAGTTTGTAATTTTATTGAAAGGCCAATTCCTTTCTGCAAAGTTCTCCAAGTTGGGACCAGTTTAGAGAGAGGGAAGCAGAGCTGAGGCAGAGGTGGGTCAGTTTACTATTGTTCAAAACATTTAAGTTATTCATGTTGGAAATTTTGACTATTTTGTGCTCTAAAAAAGTTTTATTTGGATAATGAGAGTGGTTGCCGATAAGACTACCAGAGAGTTTTCACATTTTGCAAGTTCCACAATACTATGGATTTAAAGATGTGTATGTGTATGTTTTTGCTGCCAAATCTCAAACTTCCTTTACATTACCACTACTAATCAAATGAGAAACCAGCATGGCACATACTCTGTTGAAAACTGTCTAAATTGGATTTGAGGAGCTAATTGGACTTCCCCATGTGGCTGTGCCCCTCCACCAGGACCTGTTTGTGTTTGGGATGGGCTCTTTGTACACTGCGGGGGCTCCTCCTCAGTCACAGTGTCCCATCCCAAGAGCCCCCCATCCCTCTCTCCCCCCTCCCTCTTTCTCACTCTCTTTACTTTCTCTCTCCCTCTTTCTACCCCCCTCTCTCTTTTTCTCACTCATTCTCTCTCTTTCTCCATCTATGTCCCTTTCCCTCTCTCTCTGGGGGAGATGCCCTGATTACTGAGTGACGCTTCGGTTCTAGGGCCTCTCCAGCAGTTGGGATTGTTTTTGCGGTGATGATAAGGGCTTGTGAGTAATCAGAGAGGGGGCTGTGTTGTAGACAATCTTTAAATCTCTCCATTATGAATGTTGTCGGGACACACTGGTACATTTTATCTGTTTGCGATAAATGTTGCTTAACTCTCTTTCCTGTTCGTTTAGCCCCAGTAAAATAGGGACTAGTGGAATATCACTCCAATATGGGCAAATCAGCGGATTTGAAGATATTCAGCTTTGTTGTGTTAACCTTAAGGTCAATGGTAGAGTCAACAATGCCCCTCTTTTCAAAATGGCCTGGAGGCATTGGCTGAATTTGAAAGACCTGTCTAGACCCCTCAGTGACTGCACAATAGCGGACCAGATAAGCAGAGACTGTGCAAATATTTTTTCTGTCATTGTTAATCATATTACACCAGAACAAATGCCAAAATGGTCACTAACCTTTACTGAATGTGTGGGCATTGACGAGAGTAGACTTTGAGATAAAATATTGCATAATCCGATAAACTCAATTTAACTCTTATTATTCATTATTTATTAGGCCCGAGCGCTAAAGCGTAGGGCCTATTGTTATTGTTCTGGTTTTCCTTATTCTTATTCTTATTTATTGTTATTATTATTTATTTTTATTATTATTTATTCTTATTATTTTCCTCCCCCCCTTTTTGCAAGTTTCAGGTACTTCCCACCGACGAAAACTCACGAAATTTTGCACAAAATTCAAGGATGCCAAAAAAGGAATTTACAAATAATCTGTGTTGAAAAATCTTAAAAAATGGCTCAACAATGCCCCCTGGAAAATCAAAATACATTGTGCCTATGGCTATACCCGTGTTGCCATGGCAACAGGCCAAACATCTGTCCTCGCCAATGGGACACCCGACAAAA
Source organism: Paratrypauchen microcephalus (assembly GCA_036785185.1). Classification (NCBI taxonomy): domain Eukaryota; kingdom Metazoa; phylum Chordata; class Actinopteri; order Gobiiformes; family Gobiidae; genus Paratrypauchen; species Paratrypauchen microcephalus. The sequence continues at coordinate 2,677,270 of JAVJIX010000090.1, read as the reverse complement.
GCGTTTTCACGGAAACACCATTCAGTCTTTTAGAACACTTTTAATAACTTTTAATGTCCCACTTGTGGAGATGATCCAGCACGATTCTGGTGAGTCTGGGTCAAAAACCTGAGGAGGAGTTTGTTAAAATACGAGGACAGGAAAATTTGCCTTCGGCGCCGGGTCACGTGCTCGGTCCAATATGGCTGACTTCCTGTTGGTCGCCTAGCAACGGTGTTTCTGTGTACCAAATTTGGTTTGGCTACGACAAAGTCTTTGCTGGGCTTGTGAGTGCAAGCGAGGGCTGATCATCACCGCTTGCGGCTATATTTTATTTTATTATTATTATTATTATTATTATTATTATTATTATTATTATTATTATTATTATTATTATTTTTTTGTTTGTTTATATATATATACTGGTATCACAAATATCACAAAATGCACTGTTATGTACTCAGGTAGGTCTCAGATTATTGTATGAAAATGGATAGTATGTAGCTGTTTTAATGATGCACTTATTCAAAGCCATAATCTGTTAGTTAATTTGAATTGTAAAAATGCACAGACAAACAAATATATGATTATAAGAAATAGAATAATGATAAACAGGCGAGAACAGGTGAGTTTCAGTCTACTTCATGTCCCAGTGACTGTTACTGTTGACCACTTAACTTCAGAATGCCAAAATCAATATATTTTTCTCATATGAAATGATTTCTGACACTGTTTTAACACCTCTAGATTTGTCCCCTTTAAAAGATTAGAAATACTGGTGCCCCCCATGTCCCCACCCCCCCGCTGCTTTTCAGGGTTGAGTCCAGCGTCCCGTCTAGACTGGTGCATCATTAACCTGTGCTGACCTGCTGTCCCTGGGGTATTCACGCTCTCTCCCCTCCAGCAGCACACTAGCTAAACATTGGCTCCTCCTCTGGGACCACAGGGAGCTCCGTCACACTGCCCATCAGCGTTGCTACTGGACTCGTGCACTGCAAAAAGAGAAGCCAACTTAAGTTAAAATCCCCTCAATTCAGAATATTCATCTTGATTTAAACATATTTATTCTTGTGTGCTCAGTTTCTCTTTGAGCAAAATAATGTAGCTACAAGCAACAGGGATTTGTTTCAAGGTTAATTTACTTTACACAAATATTGGTTTGATTTCTGTTTTGATGTATGTGTCCAAATATTTGCAATTTTGGCCATTTTTCCTGATAAAAATACAGAATTTTCTATGAATACGTTACATTATGGTGAACAAGTAATAGATGTTTTCTTTGTGTAAGTAAACTACAGAACAAGTTTCTTTAAGTATCTCTAAACCAGGCTGAAAATATCTTAAAATCAACATCCAACAGGTATGTGAAAACTGCACTTATACAAAAAAATAATACAAATCAGAAATAACCCCACTGGCAGTTCATGCAAACTGATTTGAGAACATATATACTGTATTTTTTCAGTGTTCTCCGACCAACAGCTTTTAATAATGCGAGTGTCCAGCGCTGCTATATCAGACTCCTGAATAATTCAAACCGTCTGGGCCTCGTCTCGTCGTCCCGGGACAGTGACGGCGTGGGGGTAGAGGGGGTGGAGGGGTCGAGGGGTGCTCGGAGGTGCAAGGGTTAATAACAGGTTCTTTCCTATCACCCCGACCTTCTCCAAAACAGCCCCACCCCACATGCAAGAAGCCTATTCAGTTGATTAGATTTTTCAAAATGGATCAATTTTTAATCAGCAGAGCATCTGACTACGGTCAATAGCTCTGTCGCGGGGAAGACAGTTGCCGGACAGCCGTCTTTATTTACAGGAATGGTTTGTTTTTTACTGTATGCAGATGGAGAGGCAGGAAAGGGCTGGCTCAGGTCACTGTGATGTCTGTTGCACCACTGCGGGATCTACACACCGTTTTTCTGTCTGTAAACATAAACAGGAAGGCTAAGGCGAGAATGCATCACTCAAAGAGTGAATAAGCATGTGCTTCCATTTGTGCATGAGGTTCATAGCTGTAGATGCATTACTCACTAACATGTTAACAGTAAATGATCTGAGTTCATTTTAAAGTGATTAAAGGTGTTGTTTCTTACCTTATTTTTACAGCCTTAACATGTGAAAAACAGAAATAGAACTCACTTATTTTTTGCATTCTGAGTATCCTAATCATTTACCGTGATGAGTTTATAAGAGATCAGAGAAAAAGCTAGCAACTAGCTCTTCCTAATTTTATCCTCCAGAGCCGCTTACACGGTAAATCTGTACTGCCCTGGGGAAGACAGTTTTTGCTCAAAAATCGGGTATAGGGCCTTTGACTAAATACACTAAAGGGAAGCAAGTTTTGTATGCTCCACTTCATGATCAAGACCAATAGTATAACTTGCATACAAAAATACAGTACTTTCTAACTTTCACAGTTAATTCCATTGCTTCTTCAATATTGTTAGAGACTAGACTCAAAGCAGAGGCGGCTATGTGCATATGCAGTGTTGCTCTACCATTGAGCCACACATAAGCACAAGGTAGGATGTTTTTTAATGTATTTATTTTTTTATTAATAGCTAAAATACATACATAAAATAAAGCCCTGATCAAAGAGGGCTTTGATCAGGGCTTGGACGACTGGATGTATTAACTTGCCTGTTTTTTTTTTTTTTTTTTAATATATTTTTAAGAACTACAAAGTGCTATAACAAATTACAAATATCTTTGGGCTGTGCTATGTAACTTTAACTTTTTTGATGGAGGGTCCATCACCTGCTTGTCTCTATAGAGATATTACTCTTCTGCACTGATTATTCCAAAGTATCGAAATAAACTAATCACAATGTAGACATGATAATGATCAGATCTATAAAGAAGCAAGCCTGCACGTGATAAGAATGTTTTGAAGGTATTTTTGAGCTATAAAACACCTGTACTTGAGCAAATACAATGCCCTACTGTGAACATTCCAAGCAAAGAAATAACATCTCCATGGAGACAAGTATGTAGAAGTTATAAGAACATAGAACATACATAGTGCACCTTTAACATCAATCTAAACTAACTAGCTAAAACTAAAAGCTGTTACTGGCTTTTGCTACACCAAACTTAGAAAAAACATTAGCAATTTATCATTTAGTAGCATTTTTCTTATCCATTTGCCTTGGCACCGAGTGGGAGTGGGAGAGTCAAAACAAGCGGGCTGTAATATCACCATCAGGTTTTGATTGGGCTGCTGGGACATTCTAACATGTTAAATAATGAGGCGCCCATAAAGTAAATGTGCAGAAGTGCTGACAGGACGCCATGGTTACGACAGGGGACATAGGCAGAGTTATGGAGAAGATAATCTACCCTCAGACTCTCTCCTGCTCTGCACATCTGCTCCTCACACACCTGCCTAAGTAATGGGTGAGTGATGGCTTCTGAATCATGTGTGGGATTGACTTGTTATAGTGTAAATGATGCTGGTAGTTTCAATTAGTTTAACGTCCTTTAAATGGTCTGTACCTGATTTTTTTTCATCACGATCCTAGTATAATATGGGACTTGGCTCCAAATTTGCTCCTTTAACTGTTAACATTGTGAGCTTCATTTGACTGGAGCTGAACGCCATGGGTGATGTTAGACTCCCTTAGTCCACTACTTTTACAGTCTACTGTCTTGCCCCAGTACTGATACGTCTAATTATAAAACGTTTTATTGTCCTAGAATCAGGAAGTATGTGTCAGCATGGTAGCTCTTGTTCCTGGAAGTTGTGAAAAGCATTTCTAAATCACGGTCATTACAGTGAATAATTAGGATGCTCACAATGCATAACGTAAGTGAGAAATAAATTTGCACCAAAATCTTAAAATGAGCTAGTTCTGTTTTTCACATATTAAAGAAAATAAATCCAGTACAACTCCTTTGAATCTTTGTTGTTTCTACTTGTTAGTAAGTTTTCTTTCAATTTTAATACTCATTTATGACAGTACTCATGTGGTCCTGTTAAAAGGTGCACTGTGTAACTTTGTTGAAACTGGTTATGATCTGCCACCTGGGTCATTCCAGAATTGGAGGACATTTTATGTCCCACCCATCAAATATTAAATAATCCACATACAAAATACTAAAACATACAGTTTCTGAGTGAATTTACTTGTCCTGAGACCAAATCTAAAAAAACTAAGAGAAAAGAATGCTTGAAAATAGTTTTTATAATACCAAATAAGTCTGGGGTACCCCCCAAAATGCCATTTTCCTCTTGTCCCACCCCTCTAATGGCCAAATTGAATCTCAAATAAAACAGTTAAAATTGAATTGAAATTTCTTGTTTTTTCTATAATTTGTTTCATTGCCATCTCTTGTAACTGTGGGAACATTTGTTTTAATAGACATAGTATTTCAAATAATTATTATTATTCATGGAACATGTGTCCCACAACATGCACGCAACCCTTTTACCAGAACATTTTTAGTCTGGTAGAAGAAGAAGAAAGCAGTAAACCACATGATCCCCTGGACTTGACATCATCAAACAGTTTTCCAAAAGAATAGGGAGAGCAAAGGTTTATTTTCTCTTCTATTTTCATATTTTTATTTTTATTTTTTAACAATTAGCCTTGATTGAATGTCTCACTCTACCTCATGCAACCCTGTTATGCAAATGATCAGAATAAGACAATTATTATAATTTTTTTCCTTTACGTATTTGCATAAATAAGTTTTTCCTCTTGATTAGTAATAACAGCTAGCTAAACAGCTAGCTTCTATTTCTGAGATAAAGCTAACATTAGCGCGATTTTGCAACCCTGTTACCTGCAACCCTGTTACTGTGATTAGAGTAAATAAATAAACCATATAAATCATATAATAAAAATTTTACCATTTTACCGTAAACTGAGCTAATCAAGCATTTGATAGTTTATTACCTATTATTGATGAATATGTAGCAGAAAATCAGAAAAGTGAATGTTTATTTTTCAAGAATTTTAAAGCCAAAATGTCCTCCAATTCTGAAATGACCCACCTGCTTTTCACTGCTTTGCCTAGAGTATGCCATAGTATATACATATTAAATGAATTCACTTACACATGCTTTATAGCTCAAAAAATATAAAAATAAAAGACATTGTTACTTGTAGGGACAGTGTCACCTCTCCACAGATCTGACCTCTAACTTGGCCTGATGGTGTCACCTGTATCCAAAGATTCTTAATTACCCTGATGATTTTGTTAATTGTTCGGTGTTGATAGAGAAATGTGTCATAATGAACTTGCAATTAAGCTTCTTTTAAAAACTAAATCAAATAATCAGTTCTTAATATAAAGCACCTACAGTTCAACTTTCAATTTTGATTTACCTTATGCTAATATGCCAAAAAGCCAATAATCTATACACATTTATATCATTTTTAATATAAATGTCTGAAATGGTCTACTTGCACGCAAAATGTTTCTTTTATTAACAATTCTTATAGAGTTTTGGCTACATATTGTTTGTGATTGCTGTTGCATTGCATCATGCACTCATGTTCCCCTGCGATCCCAGCACTCACCTGTCCTTTGTAATTTTGACCAAGAAAATAAATCAAACTCGGCCTCTGGAGTTTGAGCTAGAGCTAAACCTACACATGAGGTAAATTCATAGTAATATGTGTGCACTTTGAGACCAATGTAAAACAGAGGGGCTCTTTGTCGGGGAAATGTTTGAGTAAACAAGGTCAGACAGTGCAGTTGAAATCAATAGCCCGCGTCCTGATGGACTCGATCAATTTATCAAAGTCAAAATGTGCGATCAATAAGATGACACACAGCAAGCCCCATGCAGTTTCGCAATATTTACTATGAGACTGCGCTGTACCCTTGACCCAGTGAAGCTTCGTAATAACATGTTAAGTGCAAAGCGCTGATGTCAGTAAGGTTTAAAGGTGCATTGTGTAACTTTTCTGGTGGAGAGTCCATCAAATGCTTTACTCTATGGAGATGTTATTGCTTTGTCTGGAATGTTTCATGGTCTGGTTTGATCTCAGTAAAAAAATAAAAAAATAAAAAAATAAAAATAAATAATCATAATAACAATACATCAGACTTATATCGTTTCATTACCTGTATATGTGTAATGACAATAAAGTTGAATCTAATCTAATCTAATCTTATATTGTGCTTTTTTTCGACACTCAAACACTCTTTACAAACAAATAGGAAGCAGCACAGCAGAAAATTGAGCAGGTGAGTTTTTAATGAAGATAGAAAAGGTTTAATATCAGACTAACGCTCATGGTCAGAATACTTGATTTTCTAGGTGTCATACTGTGGAACATTCCAGACAGAGCAATGACATCTCCATAGAAACAGGGAGGTAACGGTCCAAATATTTACATAGGGCACCTTTAAGGCTACATCTACACGACAACGCTCATGTGTCGGATCAGTACATATTCGTGTCCAGATGAAAACGGAGCGCTGAGTGAAAACAATGTAATACATATGCCACATCGATATGTGGCGCTGTAAACAGGAGATAGCCAGAGCCACCGGAAACTCAATACTACAAAGAGCGCATGTGCATAAAGTCCTTTCTCTTCCGCAAACAAACAAACACAAGAAGATAATAATCATAACGAACACACGCACAAAAACCGACTCTCTCGTTTGGACTGACAACGAAGTGGATTTACTTCTGCGAGTTACGTTGGATTACAAAACACGTCAGTATCAGCAGAACATCGACTGGGTAACCTGGGAAATCCCAGGCTGCTTTCTTTCGTTCCGATCTGAAAGACAGCCTGGCAACTAGGCTAAGCGAGCTCTCCTGATTTTGAGAGCCAATCAGAGAGCGGGGAAGGGTGGAAAGACTGTGATGCGTACTACGCGACAAACTTGTAGTTTGAACTAACCACTGACATGATTGGCTATGGGCTACATATACGCCAATGATAGACATTCGTAACGCCCAATAAACGGCCATTGGCAATCGTAAACCACACCTCCGCTACGAGATATTTAGTAGGTGGCTCCCAGACAGTGTTGTATAAAGTACTGGAAAATCAAACTCAAGTAAAAGTATAGGTACCCCTCCCAAAAATGACTTTGGCAAAAGTCGAAGTCACTGACTGAAATGTTACTTGAGTAAAAGTCTTAAAGTATCTGGAACTTCTTGTACTTAAGTACGACAAGTAATGTAAAAATAAATGTACTCAAGTAGTGTAATTAAAAGTACAAGTAAAAGTATCAAGCAAAGGCAGTCTGAATGTAATATTTTTTAATGTTCGCCCCCCAAACCTTTGTTTTTTTTTTAAAATAACAGCGCTGAAAATAAGGCATACATAACACCATTGAAGGAGTGCTTTTGGAGGAAGAGGGTTTTTTGCAATTGGGCCCTTAATTCTACTGTAAAACACCATGTTCGGCTCACCCATGGTAGTTTTGTGTCATATGGAGCACTGTCGAAGATATTGGGTTTGGTGATATCCATGAAACGCCTTCCTCATTCCTTACACTTAGCCTACAGCTATGCCTTCCATTGAGCCGAAAAAGCTAGGTAGCCTGTTAGCTCCAACATCGTCAAATATGCTTTGTGTAACTGAAACAATGTCACACAAAGTTAATTTCTAATGTCCATGCTATGGTTACTGAAATTGGAATACAGACGCTAACAATTTCATTAACCTAGAACTTACCTCGATGTGTTTCTTGAGGTTGGACGGGGAGTTTCTGTAAGATAGGATTTCCACGTTTCTTGGAAGGCACAAGAGGCACTTCATTCGATAGGACGAATCCTTCATATCAGCGTAAGAGAACATTGTGTTTAAGTACGGCCAGGGATGCTCATCATCAGTTCCCCCTTCATTTGTAGCCGACGTGGATGCTGTCTCCTCTTCCATCAGGGATGTTGATTGATTAAACTAGCTGCATGAAACCAACAGGTGTAGGCTGATTGTCATGCGCAAGTAGCGAACAAGCCCACGTCCTGATTTCCTTGCAGTCAGTAGAGGGTTTTTTTTTGTAACGAGTAACTAAACGGCACATTGAAAATGTATCGGAGTAAAAGTATGCAATTAAATTCAGAAATGTAGTGAAGTAAAAGTAAAAGTTATCATTTTTTTTTAAACTCAAGTAAAGTACAAAGTCTCCCAAAATGTACTTAAGTACAGTAGTGAAGTATTATTACTTCGTTACTATACAACACTGCTCCCAGACCATATATCACTTGTGATATGGTCTGGTGTAAACCAGGCAATCGACTGGGAGTCCTGCCAAAGAAGATGATGACGACATTGCGACGACATCGTTTTCCAAAAGCTGCATTTTGCTCGTCCACACGACAACGCGACCCCCGGCGTTCTCAGATTTCTCCACTCTGGAACCTGGTTTCAAAAACAAAACAAATACAAACTTCTCAGTTTTCACCAAAAAACTTTGTCGTGTGGACGGGCACTAGGTATTAGACAAAGCAATTTGCTCAGGCATCCATGTAAAATATAGAGAAAATAGTCAAATTAAGATACAGAGAGTACACTTTAGACCATTGTCTTAAAATTGCAATATGTTATGTTCTGTTGGAGGGTCTGCCATCTTCTTGTCCCCAGAGAGATGTTTTTGGTTCCAGTATGGCACTAAACTTATCCATTTCCATACAGACAAGCAAGTGACACCGCCAGACCATGTTATAGGTCAGATCAGTGGAGAGGCAAGAAAAAAATTGCTTGACATTACAGTAGACACAATATTTATGATTTATTTCTGTTTTTGTATCCCCAGTTTTTCCCAACCTTTGTGCTAAAACAAACAGCTTAATATTGTAAACAAATATAACCAAATGGAAACAAAAATAAATTAATAAATAAAACTAAAAATAACATAAAAAAATATATAAAGAGAAGAATATATATTAAAAATGAATGGTTTTAAGGGTAATAAAACAACTTTTTAGTTAATAAATGAAGATACATTTAATGTCTTATTGTAGGCAACACAATAACATGAAATGCCATAGTGCACCTTCAAATCAAGGGCCAACAGACATGAGTGTGTTTCATATGAGATAGCAACTCAACTCAGCACATTGTTCTCATCATCTGTGGCTAAACAATAGCTTGCTTTCCAAATGCTGAAAAACAGAATTTCGCTATAACTCAGCGTGTAAAGCTTTTATTTCTAATATCTTTTCCACCCAACCATGCAGGATTTAACTGAAAAAACAAAAAGCCCAAAACCAGAATTTTAGATTCAAATGTTCAAATCGTCACCTGACGTCTCATTTTATTTTCTAACTATTGTGTATGAAGTCTCAACATCTTTATAAGGCTAGGCAGACAACACAATGTAAATCAATATAACAGAAGGACACTGAGCTTGTGATGGAACCAGGAAAATGAAAGAAAACAAACACAAGGTTAGCGCCGAGCTGATGCTAACTATAATAAAGTGTGGGAAGAGCCTGTCCCTGTAGTTTACAGACATAGACTTTAATTTGAGACGGACAGTGGTCAAGTGGACAACAGATTTATTATACAGCCTATAGTACAGACAACACCATTTTATCATTTACTTTTAAACTGCACCTTAGTTTAGAACGCATGTTTTTATTTTCCACGAGCATTATTTTATCATCTGGTCTGTTGTGAAAGACAACTAATTTTTGTGATTGAGATGGGGTGAATGATAAGCCTAATCACAAAATAAGTATGTAAATGTTAAAGCTGGGGTACCTAACTATTATTTTTTAATGAGTTAATTTTGTGTTTGTAGTTTATATTCCTCCAAAGAGTATATCTTAAACCAAATCAGACCTCTGCACATTGTCTGCTACTAATAATTATGTGTATTAGCAACCCTGGAAGTAATAGCCAAAAGCAGTGCTAGGATTTCAGAGGTGGGTACTTGCATATGTTTACCTACACTCAACAAAAATATAAACGCAACACTTTTGTTTTTGCTCCCATTTTTCCTGAGATGGACCCAAAGATCCAAAATTCACTCCAGATACACAACACTACCATTTCTCTCAAACATTGTTCACAAATCTGTCCAAATGTGTGACAGCGAGCACCTCTGCCCCGCCGAGACAATCCACCCCACCTCACAGGTGCGCCACATCAAGATGCCGATCCGACATCATGACCAGTGCACAGGTGTGCCCCAGACTGCCCACAATAAAAGGCCACCCAGAAATGTGCATTTTTTTGCTTTATTGGGGGTCTGGGGACTCAGAACCAGTCAGTATCTGGTGTGACCACCATTTGCCTCATGCAGTGCAACACATCTTCTTCGCATAGAGTTTATCAGATTGTCAATTGTGGCCTGTGGAATGTTGGTCCACTCCTCTTCAAAGGCTGTTATGGACGAAGAACACAGGTGCATTTTATTGATGGCATTTTGAATGCACAGAGATACCGTGATGAGATCCTGAGGCCCATTGTTGTGCCATACATCCATGAACATCACCTCATGTTTCAGCAAGATAATGCACGACCCCATGTTGCAAGGATCTGTACACAATTCTTGGAAGCTGAAAATGTCCCAGTTCTTGCATGGCCAGCATACTCACCGGACATGTCACCCATTGTGCATGTTTGGGATGTGCTTGACCGGCGTATACGACAGCGTGTACCAGCTCCCACTAATATCCAGCAACTTCGCACAGCCATTGAAGAGGAGTGGACCAACATTCCACAGGCCACAATTGACAATCTGATCAACTCTATGTGAAGAAGATGTGTTGCACTGCATGAGGCAAATGGTGGTCACTCCAGATACTGACTGGTTCTGAGTCCCCAGACCCCCAATAAAGCAAAAAAAATGCACATTTTGGGGTGGCCTTTTATTGTGGGCAGTCTGGGGCGCACCTGTGCACTGGTCATGATGTCGGATCGGCATCTTTATGTGGCGCACCTGTGAGGTGGGGTGGATTGTCTCGGCAGGGCAGAGGTGCTCGCTGTCACACAGTTGGACAGATTTGTGAACAATGTTTAAGAGAAATGGTAGTGTTGTGTATAATCCGTGTATCATTCGTTCTTTCGTTTTTCAATATAAAACCAAAAATAAGAAAACGAAAAAACAGTTTTTTTCATTATTTGTCTCCAAAACCAAAATGAAAAAACGGATAACGATTCGTTTTTTCAGTTTTCGATTTTGTGTTTAAATGAAAAATGGAAAAAACGGATAACAGCTGTTTCCCGTTTTGTCCAATTTTGATTTATGCGCAAGTTGGGTAAACTGGAAGTGAATCTTTACTCACAGTGTTGCCAACTTAGCGACTTTGTCGCTATTTTTAGCTACTTTTTGGACCCCCCCTAGCGAGAAAATTAGACAAAAGCGACTAGCGACAAATCTAGCGAGTTTTTTGGTGATCAGAGGCTCCAAGATCGCGGGAGGGGGAAAAAATAATTGCGCCGTTTTCTCTCTTTCCCCGTTCAGAGAAAGAGACAGAGGGACCAGGTGGGGCAGTGGAAGAGAGACACAGGCAGAGAGGGGCGGGGGCGGAGTTGAGAACAGCGTGGACTGTCGCTTCACTCACAGGCAGACAGACACGGCGCGCACACACACACAAACACGCACGCACACACACACACACACACACACACACACACACACACACACACACACACACACACACACACACACACACACACACGCACCAGTCTCTCCTCTGCTCCCTCCCATCTCGTCAGATCGCCTCGGAGTCTGGCCATTCCCCTCTCTGTTTCTGTCATTCAGTTTCTGTCGTCACGTGCATATCCCTCTCATTCTTTAGAGCATTTCTTTTTTCTCCTCTTGTATTCAATCGCAATGCCACAACCAAAAGTGTATACACAAAAGTACAGACGGGAGTGGGAAAAAGCTAGTTGTACAGCACAGAAAAGTTTTAAAAAGCTAGTTCTTTGGCACACACAAAAAAATAAATAAATAAAAAGCTATAGTTTGCCCACTATAGCACAAAAAAATAAAATAAATAAAATAAAAAGCTTTAGTTAAACTACAGCACAAAAAAAACACAAAATAAAAAAGCAAGCTATAGATCTTGGACTACAGCTCCAAAAAAAATCTAAAAAATAAAAACCAAATAAAAAAATAAAAAACAAACAAACAAGTATATGTAATAACAACACAAATAAAAGGTTAGTGCCCCCCCAGCTCTCACGTTTGGATTGGACCGCTCGCTCGTCTAGCTTTTTTTTAGCTACTTCTGGGTGGGCCAATAGCTACTTTCGATGCTGGGGAGCTGGCAACACTGCTTGCGCAAAGATCAAAATTGGACAAAACGGGAAACAGCTGTTATCCGTTTTTCCATGTTTCATTTAAACACAAAATCGAAAACTGAAAAAACGAATCGTTATCCGTTTTTTCATTTTGGTTTTGGAGACAAATTATGAAAAAAAGGGTTGTTTTTTCGTTTTCTTATTTTTGGTTTTATATTGAAAAACGAAAGAACGAATGATACACGGATTGTGTATCTGGAGTGAATTTTGGATCTTTGGGTCCATCTCAGGAAAAATGGGAGCAAAAACAAAAGTGTTGCGTTTATATTTTTGTTGAGTATACTTACACCTTTCTGAGTACTTCTAGCAGCATACTTTTACTCTTCTAATTATATTTTAATTGGGAGTAACAGTACTCTTGAGTAAAAGTTTTGGTTATTCTTCCCACTGTGATTAAGCCTACACGTGACTTTGTTGACTATTTTGTTAAATGATTTGAACGTCTGGGTTTATTGTCCTGCTCCTTTATATATGATTTAGTTTTTCTCATTTAGTAGTCTCACTTGAAAATAACAAATTTTGTGCATTTAATGTTTTGTCCTTCTAATTATATCAATTCACTTTCTGAGGTTTTTGAACGTTAATGTGAGCTCCCCTACCCTGTTTAGGGCCCCCCCTCCATGGCTAAAAGTTGCGAAATGTGTAAACTGAGCATTTGCGATCCTTTTCTACGTTTGAAAAAAACACAGCTCAAACGGGCGATTCTGTACAAGGAAACTTTCAGACGTCACATCGAAAATGCAGTTCCACCCCCCGTCTGTGTTTCCACACCGTCTCTGTAAATCACGCCCAGAGAGTTTGGACTGCGACGGAGCTACGCAATGCGAAATGCGTTTTTTTAATTGCCTGGAGGCACGTGTGAATGTTTCTAGGCTCGGAAGTCCTTTATCCGAGCCTCTGGACCTCTGAAACAGCAGTGGTTTAATTTTATTTTCTGTGAAAATTGTTTTTTTTTCATTGAAACGGCTCTCCTTTCTTCCTTCGCGCATAAAACGCGGAAGTGGTTCCTTGTTTTAGCGGTGCGCTGTGCCTGGCCCCACTTCCGCGTGTGCAAGCGCGAAGGAGGAAAGGAGAGCCTTTTCAATGAAAAAAAAACACATTTTCACAGAAAATAAAATTAAACCACTGCTGTTTCAGAGGTCCAGAGGGTTGGGTAAAGGACTTCAGAGTCTAGAAACACTCGCATGTGCCTCCAGGCAAATAAAAAAACGCATTTCGCATTGCGTAGCTCCTCCGCAGTCCAAATTCTCTGGGCGTGATTTCTAGAGACAGGAGGTGGAGATCCAGACGGTGGTGGAACTGAATTTGCATTTATTTTTTCGATCTGACGTCAATAAGGTGCCTTGTCCAGAATCGCCCATTTGAGCTGTGTTTTTTTCAAACGCAGAAAAGGATCGCAAATGCCCAGTTTAGACATTTCGCAACTTTTAGCCATTGGGGGTACCTAAACAGGGTAGGGGAGCTCACATTCAACGTTCAAAAACCTCAGAAAGTGAAAATTTCATGCCATGGGACCTTTAAGGCACCATATAAAAGCATCAAGAAGTACCATGTCATGGGATCTTTAAAACAGTTGCTCTTTAAGTTACTTACTTAAGTAGTACTTTTCCCACATTCTTTTTTACTCTCACTTGAGTAATTTCTTGAACTACAGCTTTGCACTTCTACTTGAGTAATACAATTTTGAAGTAGTAAGTAATTTTGAATTTTTGTTTAACTCACAAATCCTGCATATTTAGGCTTCTTTAGTTCTTCTTTCAAACAGAAAACACTCTGTTCCACTTTCTGACATCATGTGCTAATACAGTGCTCTACTGTGTTTTTTAAAACTCTATACAGTATATCTTCACTAGAATGCCGATTTCTACTGAACTAAAGGTAAAAGGTTAACTTAAAAACTAACTAACAAAACACAACTCCAGGTCTGTTTTTGAGGAGGGAACAGCATTATAACATGGCTTAAAGCTCACAAGAGTCAATTTTTTTGTAATATAGGACCTTTAATACATGTGTATGTCCAAACATATGATTAATAGTGATGTTGCAAAAGGTTTGCTACCTCCTTCTGCAATTTGATTAAGCCTAGAAAATTTGATACCAAAATCACAATTGGACCATACCACATTTTATCTCAGTAACATCGACATAAGCTATACGCATATTTCCCTATTTATTTACACATTAACAGGACTGCTGATCAAACTAAAATTATGAGAAAATAACGATTTTTGCACACACTGGTCAAATATCGAGCCTGGGGTGTGTTTATTTTTGGACAGTTTTGATGTATTGGCTCAGACCGCTGCCCTACTCTTGACATATTGACTTGGAGGGTTTCATTGATGTATTGACAGAATCATATCTTTGGCTTATTGACACTGGAATAATGGCGTTGTGATTTATGCATATGCGCCCATATTAGCATTTTGGCATTGTGAAGCAGAGGCATGGTTTTCCATAGGGGTTTGAACAGTCACTGAAGATGATGACAAGGACTATATACACTCTGGTTATTTTCTGTTGAACGTGTAAGACTATTGATTTTAATAGACGCTCAGATCAGAAATGGATGTGGCAAATAGATAATGATCCTGACTTTTTGCACATAAAATCTTAACACAAACAACAAGAATTTGCTTTTAAACTAAGAAAAAAATCTAGTTGATGAATACTTTTACTAAATAAGTTGGATCTACAATTAAGGTGATATGGTTTAATTTCAAGTAACGGTATCTTACCTACATTCTACGAGAAGTGGCCCACAAGAATGAGACAAGATGAGATTTTAGCATAATTCCTAATATATAAATTTCAAGATTCAGTTTCCAATTTTGGCCTCAATGTTTTTACAATTTATCTTATTTAATATTTTTTGCTTTTTGGAACTATAAGAGATGTACCTCACAGCATGTAACACTTTTTTCTTTATCCAATCCAAATATAAACACTTCTCAACAAATCTCACAAGATAATTTTTCTCATATGTGCACAATCTTGCCTCACAATCTTGTCTCACAATTTTGTCTCACAATTTTGTCTCGCGAGATCTTGTACCATCTCTACTAGATATTTCTTTTTGTAGTGTAGAAAATATTGTGGTCAAACTCTGCTACTTCTATTTATTGCAATTGTCATCCACACAACCCAGCATGGCATTGCAATAAAAAACAAAAGAGGGTATACGCAGAACAGTGGTGGTACTCAATTTTATTAAGTAAAAGTACAGATACCAGAGCAAAAATAATACTCAAGTTAAAGTAAAAGTATCATCTATAAATAAAAGTATTGAAGATAAAAGAAGAAATTCAAATTTGTCAACTGGACAAAGTTTGTTTGGTCAAAAACGTTTCGCTGCTCATCCGAAAGGCTTCATCAGTTCTGGTTAGAGTGCTGGTAAGACACTGCTTATATCTAGCTGCAGGGAGGAGCTAACTATACTGCAGTTTTTCTGAAACTATCTCGCCTATTTGTTTCTGTCTTTTGTTTCTCTGGCGTCTAGATTACCATACCTATTCATCCCTACACAACTGTTTTTCACACCTCTGGCCCTAACCTGGCTAGCCCTATTGTTTCTTTTGTTTGTTTTGATTTAGGTTTAAGAATGGAATTATAGATGGGAGACAAATTATGTCTGACTCTGACGAAGCCTCTCAGATGAGCAGCGAAACGTTTTCGACCAAACAAACTTTGTCCAGTTGACAAATTTGAATTTCTTCTTTTATCATGGATTCTACCTGGACGACTGAGGGACTCTTCACGCATCTTAAAAGTATTGAAGTAATTTAAAAATGTACTTAAAAGAGTAAAATGTAAATAAATGCGCATATTTTGATTTTGATACAAATTTGTGCTGAATTTTGTTCAGCAGAAACAATTGAATTGATTTTTTTTTTTTTCCTAGCAGTTTTTATTTGTATATTTTTGTTTGCTCAAACCACAAATATGTTAAAAATAAACGTTCATACTTTTCAGCAGGTCTCAAACAATAATAAAATATACTTTTACTTTTTACTCCTGTTCAACAATGTAGTGGAATAGAAAGTACAGATACAGATACCTTCTCTCAAATGTAGTAAATGAAGTAAAAGTAAAAGTATCGACTTTAAAATCTACTTAAGTAAAAAATGTAGATATCTGTAATTTACTTAAGTAAAGTACTTTACTACTTTACTTTGTTACGTTCCACCACAGACGCAAAAAGGCTGTGTTGTTCGCGAATGAACCCAGGGACTTGTGGGGAGGCGAGTACTAACCTTTGGACAACAACAACACCACAATTAATATGGCTGGGCAATTCATCTAATTTCATCAGCCAATCCTCTGTCAGCAAAAGCTTGTGGTTTGGAGCTGAGTTCAGATTTTGAGGGAAGAAATGTAGCTGTTTTTTGTGTGAAATGGCAACAGTTAATAGTGTATTGTTTATGTTCATGAAATCAATGCTGAGAGACATTTTTATTTTAAACTTTTCCTTTTTTTGTCTTTTGTGCTATATTCCTATATTACACAAAACGGATTCTTGTGAGATTTAAGTCATGTTATAATGTTGTTACCTCATGAAAAACATACCTGGAGGGTGGCAGTAGCTCAGTTTCCTGTCAGATGCACTGACCCACAGTTTGGCGGTAAGATTCCAGCTCCCACAGATGAATGCTGCTGTTGTGTCCTTGGGCAAGACACTTAACCCACCTTGCCCCCAGTGTCTGCGTACACTGGTGTGTGAATGTGTGTGGTTCCTTGTTGTAAAAGCACTTTGGGTGCCTAAGTGCTGTATAAAGATGTGACCATTTACCATTTGCTTCATTCACGCATGTTTGAGTAACTCTTTCTTATTAGTCTGTCTACATCTCTAAAGCTCAAAGTGCTCTGTTCCACCTTGTGTCATGTCATCATGAAGCAGTAGTTTTCAACTTAGCAGCTACAATTTACTTTTTGTTTAGTAGAGATTCCAATCTCAATCAATTCCAGGACTGAAACTATCCAAATCAATCTAGTGAAGGTATATGGAGTTAAAAAACAAACAAACAGTGGAATACTTCCTGTATTACCACATGGCATCACAAGGTGAAACAGAGTCTTTTCCATTTGAGAGAAGAATTCAGCCTAAATATGCAGGGTTTGTGTGTTAAACAACTGTGAATGAAACGAAACACAACTCCAGGTCTGTTTGTGATGAGGAAACAACATATAGACAAACACGGCACAGAAGATCAGAAAACAGTATAATATGGGCCCTTTAAACTATCACATAGACTCCTACCTGGCAAATTGTTAGCTTCATTTTAATGTCCTATTTTTTGATAGATAATTATAGGGAAAGTTTGCACACTGCATTCAGAAACAAAAACTCAAACCATACAAACAACAAACATTTTCATCTCAATTCTTCTTCAAAATGTTATTTTTTATTTTTATTTTTTTTTTTGAAAGTGTGAACAGTTACAAATCTGTTTCAAGTTGGGGCTAATTAGGTAGAAGCCAAGTTTTGATACGGCTGTGCACTTCTGACAACACACGCCGATACAAAACACAAAAGAGATGACTGCAGACATGAGCTCTGTCTAATCTTCTCCAAAAAAACATCAAAACCTTCTCCATTCCTCACCCACATGTACCCATATCTGCTCCCTAATGAAAATATGTTGTGTTTGTATATTTGCACCCTGATTATAAAAACTGGGTTAGTTTTTGAATTCATATTTGATTGCAGCTGGTTGAGCTAACCGGCCGGTTAGCTCAACTGGTAAGTCATGGACTTTCCCCCTGGAGGTTGTAGGTTCAAACCCCCCCCGGGCAATGAGCTAACCAGTGTGGGTCCTTGGGCAAGACCCTTCACGGTACTGTCCCCCGGGCGCCGAAAAAGATGGCTGCTCACTGCTCCTGAAAAAGGATGGGTCAAATGCAGAAGTCAAATTTCTCCCGTGTGTCACTGTGTGTCATTGTGTGTGAGACCAATAAAGGCTAAAAGCCCAATCTTAATCTTAATAGCTATATATGCTCCGGACCACCTCCTCTCCCTCCCGATCACTTCTTCTTCTTTTCTTTTTTTTTTTTTTTTTTACTACAAGCAGAAACATGCCATTGTACTTTAGATATGCTGAATAGGTGCTGATGTGAGTTAAAAACAATTTTGCAGGTGCCTTGTCAAAACATATGAGGTGAAGCTTGCACAATTTACTTTAATATGCTATCAATCAGACGGAGCATGTACTGCTTTTATGATTACAGGCATCCCCAAGACTGTCGTGGCAGGGGCTAGCTTCACTCATGACTTGGCCCTGTGTCCCTCTTGTCTATTTGTCTGTTTAATATGCACAGTTGGTCATTCAGGGAGTCGTTTTGGACCAAGGTAAACGAATAGGCTGCAATGATTAGCTTGCACTACACAGGAAGTGTCCATCACAGCTGGGAGAAGCACTGGGAGACCACCTCTAATCAAGAAGCAGTTAGTGAAGGGAGGTTCATGATGTAGGTGCAGATTTTAGATCAAGTTCTGGTTTAGTCCAGGTTTAGTTTTGGTTTAGTTCTGGTTTAGTCCTAATTTAGTCCTGTTTAGTCCTGGTTTAGTCTTTGTTTATTGCGTGAAGAGTCCCTCAGTCGTCCAGGTAGAATCCATGATAAAAGGAGAAATTCAATTTGTCAACTGGACAAAGTTTGTTTGGTTGAAAACGTTTCACCGCTCATCCGAGAGGCTTCATCAGTTCTGGTTCTAGTGCTGGTTAGACCCTGTTTATATCTAGCTGCAGGGAGGAGCCCACTACACTGAAATAGTTCTGAAACTATCTCAACTAATTTGTTCCTTTTGTTTTTCGAATTTCTTTGGCGTATAGTTTAGCATCTCTATTCAATCTTTGTTTATTCTTACTCCTGACTTAGTCTTACTTTATTTCTAGTTTAGTACTGGTTTAATATTGGTTTAGTCCTGGTTTATTCTTACTCCGAACTTAGTACTGATTTAGTCCTGGTTTAGTCTCACTCATGACTTAGTCTTACTTTACTACTGGTTTAGTCCTGGTTTAATTTTCTTCTAGTCCTAATTTATTTCTAAAAACCCAGGGAGGACATTTAGAATCCTGCTTTTGTTCTGACTTAGTCCTAATTTAGTCCTTAGTTTTGGTTGAATCTGGATTCAAAGTTTAGTCATGGTTCAGTCCTTATTTAGTCAATACTTTTGTTACTATAAAAAAAAAAAAAAAAATACTAGTGTAGCCACAATGCTAATGCAAACTTGATTTTGGTACTGTGGAATATAAGTAATACACAATACTGATTTTGATTTAAAAGGGAAAAAAAATGTTTGTTTTTTTTAATACTAAATAATAAGAGTTTCTATATTATTACAAAGCTATGCAGGAAAGGTCCTGTCAAATATTTCTTCCAATACTGATTCTTGTTATTGATACTTATATATGGTCTTGCAGGCCCCTCTTGTGTCACCTGGAGATGTTCAAGATCCACTTGGACAAACCCCCAAAGAAACAGAGGGGTAAATACTCTGAGTGCAGTTACTTAATGGCAGATTTTGCATGCTTAATTGCGAGTATAGATCGTAGGTCCATTAAAAGACATCAGTGTCTGAGAGTCCGGCTACAGTTTGAATATGGCCAGAGATGGATTGATCCATTGACTTCCTGGCTTTTCTATTTAAGAGAAGTAATTACAGACAGAGTGCAATGCATCCTAAAGATTATCTGAACAACAGGGAGGGCAATATACAGAGCCTTTACATAGATTTGTGTCTGCTTTTGTACATCTGCACCACTTGTTTTGAATGTAGTTTTAGCAACTATGCAGTAGCTATCGCCACATTATTTATATATATGGCGCTAACAGCATATGCAGCACATATATTGCTGTTTGAGGTAAAAGTGGCAGTTATAAAATCACACATAAACTGTAAAATCAGCTCCATAAACTCAACAAACAAAATTATTATAATGTGCATTGTTTTTATTTTCAACTGTCAGTACACTTTTTTATTTTTTTTTTATTTTTTTTTAAAGTTATGTGCTATATTACCTACTACTTAGGTTGGTATGCAAATCAACTACTGTCATCTTAAACCTACATGCTTTGAATGTCTTTTCAAGAATGTTTAGTCTGTTGTGCTTCCTTAAAATGTTAAATATTCAAAATACTCTAACTCTAAATAGGCATCTCGACATATGGCATTTCTGAACATTATTTAAACAGTAGCCTTCCGTTACCACATGTATCCGCTCTGACCCCTCTTCCTAAACAACAGTCTTCATAAACGTGTATAGTTATCGGCTGGCCCTCTGCTATGTTTGTCCAGTGAATATGAGTGTACAGCTGGGTGGCACCGTTGGCCTCCTTGGGGAAATATAGGCCTTATTTATTGGAGCCTCTTTAGCCCTGGCTCGATAACAGCAGTCTGATAGCCCTCTCTCTCTCTTCTTCTCTCTCTCCCCCTCTTTCTCCTCTCTCCTTTGCGGGACAGTCCTGGCTGCACTCTCTCTCTGACAACCTCTTATTTACCGTCTAGATCTATGACTTTTTATGCACCTAATCGTAAAGCACGAGATTTACAGACGCTAACAGGGCAGTGGGGAATACCTCTGGAGACTGGCAGCTTCTGATCACTCCATATTGTCCCATCACGTCCTATATGATTTTTTGGGGGGTTATATCATGAGCAGACTCTCACTTAGATATTGGAAATGTATTGGTAACATTTTATAGTTGCTAGACATTTAATAGCCCTAATAAAGAATGAAAAATAATGTAATTCTCAATGAGGAAATTGATTGTTAATAATAATTCAGGCAGTCATTCTTAAAGGCACCTTTTTTTTCCTGTCACCTGCTTGTTTCTATGGAGATGTCATTGCTCTGCCTGGAATGTTCCACAGTATGACATTAAACAGTTCTACTTTATATTTATTTAATTACAGCTGGTTTTATAGCTAAAAAATACCTCAAAAAACAGACATTCTGACTGTGAGCGGGGTTGCCTCTCCACAGATCTGACATGTAACTTGGTCTGGTTTGGTCTCCATGAAAATAGAAAGATATGATGCCATACTGTGAAACATTTCATGGAGAAAAGTATTTGACGGACCCTTCACCAGAAAGGTTACACAGTGCACCTTTATACTGTTGTTCATTGTGAATTAAGTCTGTTGTCATGTTTTATTAAAGCAATAAAGGTGTAGTTATTTTGGTTCATAACTGATAAAGTTTGATGATTAAAGCTGTTTGACCCTGTGATCAAATCTATACAGCAGCTTTTGTTTTATTTAATTCTGGAAATGTTTTGATCATTTCACAAACAACTAAAACAAAGTTATGAAAAACATTCTTCAAAAAACAACAAGCAAGGAAAGAAACTGAATCTAAAATCCCTTTAAAAATATGAACTAAAAACAAAACAAAAAATAAACAAATGAAATACTTAATGGATCATGGAAATTGGTTAAAAACAGTTCTCATGCACTAGATTTCCCTTTAACCCGAGTTGGGCCTGCGCTTACCTGGAATGTCCTGAGATGCTGTGACACCTTCTGGGAAAGCTCCAGGAAGTCCATAAGTCTGTCAGGTATAGACAGCTGATAGCTCGTAATAAAGAAGAGGGCCATAAAAATCGGACAGGCTAATGGATGACTCTGGGAGGATTAATAACCGCTTATTGGGCAGGGGCTGTGACCTCTGCACAGAGAACAATGCTACTGCTAAAATGCTAACAGGACTTTAGATACATCAATACTGAGGAATATCACCAAACCAGTACTATACTATATTTTATCAAAGTAGTTATTTGTGGGAAATTGTAATAACTGTATTAAAAATTCTGAAAGATAAACTATTTTGATATGACTTTTTGGACTGTGACCAAGCATAGACCTTAAGCATGTTGTGTTTTGTTTCATTTGCTTATATTTGAGTCCTGCAGTCCTGGTATTTTTTTTTTATCTTGTGGTTATCAATGAAGCTCCTCTGTGTTTTTAAAGTCGATCTAGTTGCAATTCTGACAAGTATTGTGATCAGGGCTCTCAAGTCTCACGCATTGAGAGTGTGACACACGCAATTTGACGTGTTCACACGCTCACACATGGCATTTCTCACGCTGATTTTTTTTTTTTTTTGTGCCCAGAAAATCAGTCTGTGTGGCTCAGTTTATGCAGGCACCGCGCGTTTTCAGCGAAGAAAACTCTCCCCCTCCTCCTCGTCCCGCTCCCCGGAAAAAAATCAGCCAATCAGAAAATAGATTGTTCTGTTGTTGGGCAGACTGTAGAGTGTAGATTCAGCTGCTAAGCGCACACTGCGGTGATGATAAAACAAACTGAGAACCATCAGGTAATAACTTCATTTATATAACTCTCATTAGTTGCTTTGTAGTTTAAGTTTGCTCTTTAGACAAACATTTACAGCAGGGCTCTCAAGTCTCACGCATTGAGAGAGACAATTCGACGCGTTCACACGCTCACACGGCATTTCTCACGCAATTCAAGCCCCCCCCCCGCTCCTCGGGAAAAATTGTTCACCCCCCTCTTCCCCCCCGCTCCTCGGAAATTACGCAGTCTCACGCACGACCCCGCTCAAAACTTGAGAGCCCTGATTGTGATTAAGATTAGATTTGCTATTGATGTTTACTAAGGATTCTGTTCAAAGTTCATATTTTAAATTCCAGTTTCAGAATTCTAGATCAAAAGTACAGGGTTAGCAATTTTATGCAGAATAAGACAGAATATTTTGGTGTTTGTAGGGAAATTACTGTACACTTGAAAAATTGCTGGTTTTGGTTCTGGTCCCAGTATTGCACTGATGGAAGAAGTACTCAGTTTTCAAGTTCAAAAAAGTTCAAAGTAAGCTTTATTGTCAATTCTGCCATGTGTGTTGAACATACAGTGAATTAAAATTTTGTTTCTCTCTCTCTCTCTTTCCAAGTAGTGCAAAAATACAATATAAAAACAAAACAAAAACTTCTAAGACAAAAATCTAAAAATCATCTAAAATCAGTGCAAACGAATAAATAAATAAATAAATAAATAAATACCTATTTACAGATGTCCAAAATGTGCAGTGTGCATCAAAAATGTGCAATGGAAGATGCAGCAATGAAATGGTAATGTGCAATAGAATGTGCATTGAAAGTAAAGAGAAAAATAAATGTGCAGCAGTAGTAATTCCAGTAGTAAATGTGCAACAGGGCAACAGTAGTCCTTAGCAGCAGTTTTTTAAAGTGTCTACAGTGATACAGTATGTCTTTTTATAGGATACAGGTTATGCAAATATGGGGGGTGGGAGTGGGCCCGGAGACTCCGGTACCTTCTCCCCAAGGGCAGGAGGCTGAAGAGGCTGTGTGAGGGGTGGCTCGGGTCACCCACAATGCTGGATGCTCTGCGGGTGAGGCGGGTGTTAAAAATGTCCAGGAGGGAGGGGAGAGAGACACCAGTGATCCTCCCTGCTGCATTCACTGTGCGCTGCAGGGCTTTCCTGTTCTGTTCCGTGCAGCTCCCATACCACACAGTGATGCAGCTGGTCAGAACGCTCTCAGCAATGCCTCGGTAGAAGGTGGTCGTGATGGGTGGGGGTGGGGTGGGGGGGGCTCCAGCTCTCCTCAGTTTGCGGAGGAAATAGAGGCGTTTCTGAGCTTTCATTGCCAGTGATGCAGTTTTCACTGTCCAGGAGAGGTCTTCACTGATGTGCACCCCCCAGGAATTTGGTGCTGTTCACCCTCTCTACAGCAGCACTGTTGATGGACAGTGGGGGGTGTTGGGTGGGTGTTAAGTAAGTAAAAATACAGAAACCAGAGCAAAGAAATACTCAAGTAAAATGTATCACATAAAAAATATAAATAAATATTAATAGTACCCATTTATGTACTTAAAGAGTAGAAAGTGTTTTGTGCATATTTTGTGGTCTAGTAAAGCTTCAAATGTAGTGATTTTGAAAACAGTTTGTGCTGAATTTTGTTCAACTATTGAACTGTTTTTTTCCCAGCTGTTTTTCTTTGTACATTTTTGTTTGCTCAGGCTATGAACATGTTAAAAATAAACCCATTTTCAGCAGGCCTAAAACAGTAATAAAAAATACTTTTACTTTTATTTACTCAGTCCAGTTACAAAAATATAATGGAGTAGAAAGTACAGATACCTGCTTTCAAATGTAGTGAAGTAAAAGTAAAACGTAACCACTTAAAAATACACTTAAGTAAAGCACAGATACCTAATCAAACAAATGTGTACTTAAGTACAGTACTTTCCTACTTTTACTTTGTTATGTTCCACCGCTCTAATATTGACGTGCTCTGTGTTTGAATGCACACTTCCTTTTCACCTGAAAGTTTTCTTTAGCATTCCAATCTTCTTTTCTACAACTCATGTTCAGGTTAACCCAAGTTCAGCTGAGTTGAGTTAATTAACACTTTATCAAACTTCAAGAGAAAAAAGAAATACATTGACATCATACACAGCACTAACAGGCATTGTAATCCGCTGCTCCGTCCTGACAGCAGCCCTCTCTGAAACCTGCTCCCAAAATGAAAATTAAACTTTCATTGTTGTGCATGCTGTTTAATCCAATAAGGGTCTGATGTAACAAACTGTTGTAATATTGTTCGGCGTGGTTAATGTGAGCGGACTTAGCACTGTCACTTCATATTAACCTCTTCAGCAATAGGGGAAGCTTCCTCTATAATCTGCCATTGTGGGTTGTGGCAGTGCAGAGCCAGGGAGGTAAAGGCTTTATAATGACAGCAGGGCCTCTCTGCTATTCCAGCTAATAATGTCCAAATCTAATAACGCCCAGCCCGAGTGGTGACGGAGGTGAGGGTGGGGTGTGTGGTGGCTGTGTTAGAAAAGGCTTTAGAGGGGCAAGTGGCTCTGGAAATGTCACTCAAATGCTATGTCGTAAGCAAATATGCCAATCTCAAATGGTATTTTAGTATACCATATGAGTGAACAATAGTGTTATTTAGGGATGCAAATTATCAATTAATTCATTAATCTATAGTTGATTGACCTTATCGATCGACTTACGATTAACTGATAAGCGGCGTTTTTCACCTGAATTTTAGTGTTTCAATAGGGTCTTTAAGAATATAAGCTATAGTATACAGAACACTGAATCAAAAATATATCATAGTATTATTATATTGTATATTCCTCAATTAATTATTCCTTAGTAAAAAGCAGACAAATGTATTGATGCTGAATAACAAAATACAGTAATCCCTCGCTCTATCGCGGTTCACTGTGCGGCTTCACTGTTTCGCGTATTTTTTAATTTTTTTTATTATTTTTTTAATAGTGTAACATTTTTTTTAAATAGTGTAACATTGTGTTCTGCGTCCTGATTGGCTAAGAGACTAGACCAGGACTAAATGTGGACTAAACCAGGTCTAGACCAGAACTAAACCAGGTCTAGACCAGGTCTAAACCAGGTCTAAACCTGGACTGGACCTGGACTAAACCAGGACTGGACCAGGTCTAGACCTGGACTAAACCGGGATTAAACCAGCACGTGCTGCTCTTTGCTGGTTTCGTGCGGCTGGTTTGTGACTCAGCCCCGGTGTACGCGCGGCCTCGCGCCGGTGGTGCACGTGTCGCGCACTTCTCCAAGGGGTTGGTGCGCATCGCGTCCCGGGACATGGCAGTGCCGTTGAATGAGCGCGGTGCACCCTGCCCAGGACTGGACCAGGTCTAAACCAGAATTGCGGCTCTTTGCCTTGTTTCGTGCCCACGGGTGCGCGTGCCCACGGGTTACATGATGTAACGCTATGGTCCTTCTTGCGAGTGGGTTCGCATCTCATGTTCACATTCCAGAGTAGCACCCTCTAGCGATTAGTTACAATTAATGCATTTTGTTCGGCCAAGGTCTTGATCGACAATTAATTGTAAGTCAATTAATTGTTGACATCCCTAGTGTTATTTTGAAAGTCGCAAAGACGCAAAACTGACTGTGCTTTAAGTCATGTTATTATGTTGTTACCTCATCAAAAACATACATGGAGTTGTGTTTTGTTTTATTCACACATGTCTGGGTAACTCTTTATTAAAATGCTCTGTTCCACCTTGTGATGTCATGTAGTGGTAAAACTACATTTGACTTTTTGTTCAGTAAAGATGGGCAACTCCAGGATTGAAATCATCCAAAGCCCAGACTGCAGGATATCATATTCTCCATCCAAACCACCGGCCGATGTTAACAGAATGACCTCACGCCGTCGGTGAAGGCAACATTTTGCAGCGTCAACAAACTTCCCGACTCCCGTGTCCCCTGAACGCACCATCGCTGTAACCCAACACAGGATCTGATTGCCTTCCCCCCCTTTCCTCTTTATGATGGAGAGGTCTCAGCCCGCTAGCTAAAACACCAGTTCTTCCTCACGCATGCTTTTTGCCATTTTGTCAGTTTGTGTGTTCCACTTATTCTGTGTTTTTTGACTCTGTGAGCTCGAGGGGATGCGCACCCCATTTCATAGTCAGATCCGAGTTGTGTTGATTGAATTAGACAAAGTCGGTGAGATAATTAAGAACTGCCAGGCGCTGCAAAACTGTCTGCTCCCCCCAAACTGGTGCAAAAGGGGAGGCTGCCACATCAATGAGCTAGCTGCACGCCGTGATGTCTAACCAGGGTTATAGTAGTTGACACCCTTACCTCCCAGTGCTGGAGACGCTTTTACGCCTTTTCCTTTAATGTTTCTCCAAAAATGATTAATCGCCAGCTTTACCAGAGTTACTTCTGACAGAGGAGCACAGCTTTATTTGTTTGCTACTCATAGGATCACGAGCTGCCAAGGCTGGTTAAGTGTGTCCGCAAGTTCTATAATGCAAAATGTCTGCTTTAGTTTAGGATTACTTGGTTTCTTACATGGTTGAGTAGTTTTGACCATTTGTCTACTTATTGGCTCTAAATCAGTAGACTTCAGAATATTAGATTTTTTTCGGCAATGTTCCATGTAATGACATTCAGCTTCTATATAGCTCAGTTATTTGACAAAACCTGTTTTCGTTGCAACAAACATACTTACTGTGAGTGAGGTTGCTTCCCCACAGAACAGAGCAGTAACTTACTGACACCTGCTTGTCTCCATGATAAGATAAATTTATAACTTAAAGGTCCCATGGAATGAAATTTTCACTTTCTGAGGTTTTTGAACGTTAATGTGAACTCCCCTACCCTGTTTAGGGCCCCCCCCATGGCTAAAAGTTGCAATGTGTAAACAGAGCATTTGAGATCCTTTTCCGCGTTTGAAAAAAGACAGCCCAAACGGGCGATTCTGAACAAGGGAAATTTCTGACGTCACACTCAGGAAAAAATGCAAATGCAGTTCACCCCCCGTCTGGATGTCTACCCACCGTCTCTGGAAATACGCCCAGAGAGTTTATGGACCGCAAACGAGCTACGCAATGCGAGATGCATTTTTTTATTTGCCTGGAGGCACGTGAGAGTGTTTCCAGGCTCGGATGTCCTTTATCCGAGCCTCCGAACCTCTGAAACAGCAGTGGTTTAGGATTTTGAAGAAGGATTCATTTACAGTATTAGGGAACCATTAAGGCACCATATAAAAGCATCAAGAAGTACCATGTCATGGGATCTTTAAGTTTAATGCCATACTGTGGAACTTTCTAGGCAAAGCAATAGCTGGCGGCAGACCCTCCATCAGAAAAGTTACATAGTGCACCTTTAAGCTAAATTATGTGCACTTAAAAAAAAAGTCTTATTTACCAGTGGCAGAAAATTATGGGGAAAAAAAATCTAGAACCAGAACTACTGTGGATGACTAACCAAATCTGTGTTTCCACAAGCAGCTTTGTTTTTGCATTTTTCATGCTTTCATTTCAGCATTTCTTCTACCTGGAAGGTGTTTTAGTGTTAATATTTGTGTGTTTTCAATATTGACCCCTTATTTCCTTGCTTATATTGGGTTATATTAAAGTTTCACAGCCCTAATTGCAGCTCGAATCACAGTTTTTGCTGCACAGTCCTTCGTCTTAATCAGCAGCAGTAATGCATTTAAAAGTGAATCCATTCCCAATACTCGGGGGCGTGTTAAGATAAAGAGGTTAGAAGTCAGGTGGTGGATGCTAATATTTTCTTGTAAGAGTTTTGGAACACAATATTTCTTGTTGATAATGGTTCTTTTGCAGTCTAATATGTTGAAGATAAATAGTGTAAAATTTGAAAAGTTTTAGAATATTTGTCAAACAATTTCACACCATCTTCCAGACACTCTCTACTTGGTGAAAACAGCTTAGACAGTGCCACAGGAGCCACATAAATAATGTACAAAACATGTGGGTTTGGTGTAATTTGACTAAATCAGCTTGTTATACATGAATGTTTGAGTCAGTCTTGTGGTGGGATATTGTCCAGATGGTGCCCCTGGCCCTCTGCCACAGCAGTTAATGCATTACTCCTTCAGGGTGGGAAAGAATTACTGCTAATATAGGAGGGGTACCTCAAGTTCATGGTCAACTTTTAATATGTCTTCACAATTGAGGTCAATATTGTAAATTTTGGTTTACTTCTCTGTCAGCAGTTAGCACAAATGAATTTATTGTTCTTTCGCAATCACATCAAATAGTGGTGGTATCATTCTATAATTTAGTAGGGAATGTTGTTCTGTCTAGCAGACATACACCAACCACCAACGTTTTAGACCAAATCACTAATAAAAAGATCACAGTATTCATTGTGGATTCTTTGTTTTGAACTTCTTGTATTAAAAAAAACTCAAATAATTTATGTTATTGGATCCTAGCAGATCCTACTGAAATCTTAATATCCTGTCTATAAAAAGTAAACACAAAATCTGCCACATACCCTTTTTTGTGTAGTGTATATTGTATATATTTTTGTGTACTGTATCATTTGTTTTATTGTCCAATAATCAGGAAGTGTATATTAGCATACTAGTTGTTGTTACCTTTTTGGCAAAATGAAAATGAACTAGTCTGTTTTTTCATGTTTTTACAGAAAAATCAGGCACAGCACCTTTAATACCTAAATCTATAAAACCTGATTATGTAATAGTAAGAAGGTGCATTATTCTGCTACATTCTTGCAACCACACTACAAACGAGCATATCACAATAGTCATTTTCTCTGCACCCATCCCAATGAAACACTACCCGCCTATACTATAATGTTATAATGTCATGTGAACCCAGCCTTGAGTGCAGAGACCAATCCAATGATGAACAAACAGCACCTTTGTCCACGGTGTGATTTGCACCCCTCTCATGCCTCTGTATATCTGTTGTAGTGGCAGGCAGATAGTAGCCCCTGCCTCTGCCACTGCCTCTGCCCCTGCCTCTGCCCCTCTGCTGTATTTGTTATCTTGGACAAGCATTCAGTGGCCAAATAGAGAGGGGACTGGACTGAACGATTCACTTGTGCCCCTGTGCTGGCTGTTGTTCCCTCAGCTGTCAGGAGCTCTCTCTCTCTCTCTCTCTCTCTCCCTCAAGTACCCCTCCCTCTCACCCCCCCCCCCCCCCTTTCCCCCCCCCAGCTATGGCATCGACACTGACAAGTGACTGCCGTTTGCCATATGATTGTTTTGTTTTATTCTCACACCCGGGTATTTTTCTGAAGCAGAGATAATGTAGATAGAGATCAGTACTTCAGTATTTAACTTTTATTGTACTTCAGTATATAACTTTTATTGTGAGTAAATTAGTGTCTGAACGAGGACTTCACTAAGTCTATAACCCAAACTAGGGCTATAAATAAAAACGAAATGAGAAAGGACGAGGACGAGAGCAGGAGTAGTTCTAATCTAGATTTAAATTTGGACAAAACCACCTCTACAATATACAACTGGCTAAACTTCTTTTAAATCAGTGTAGGACTTAAAGACTTGTTGTCTCCATGGAGATTATATTGATTTGCCGGGAAGATTCCTCAGTATGACATTAAATTTGTGTACCTTAAATTTAATTCATTATGGGTGTGTTTTGCTGCTCCAAAATACCTTAAACACATGCATTCTAATTGTGAGCGGGCTCGCCTTTTCATTGATATGGCCTGTAACTTGGTCTTGGAAACTTCACTTGCTTTGAGATAAAGAAGTTTAATGCAGTAACGCGTTTCAGTCAATGCATGAACAGCTCTATGGTGACCCTTAACTCGAAAAATTACATAGTCCCCTTTAGCTACACTTGTCTAAAGAACTTGTTTTTGAACCAAATCAATAGTAAGACTAGATAAAAGTCTCAACCAGGATTTAGCTATGTTTAAACCAGCCAGATCTAAATCAAAACTAAAGCAGGTCCAAAGTAAACCAGAGTTTAACAAGGACAATAGCCTGGATCTCACTGACCACTGGTAAACAAGAACTAAACGAAAACTGTACAAAACTATTGAATAAAAATCTAAACTGGGATTACGAGGATCAGTCCAGGCCTAAACCATACCTAAAGCCAGCCTACAGCAGGCTTACACCACGTCTAAACCAGGGCTATCCACATAATGGCCATCAGCATTTGAAAACATCCCTAACACTGCTCTCACCACAAACAGCACACGCATTGTCCCCCTAAGTGAAAGAGGCAAGCGTTTCAGAGCATCCCCTTCCATCTCCCAGCTTTATTACCGCACCGCCTGCTACTACTGTTTATACTAGTGGGTATTCTGTGTTGGCTGGGAACAATTACAGTATGACAAATGATCCGTCAATGCCATCTATCAGGAGTCGAGCTGACAGGAATCCTATAGACAGCCAAGTCGCTCGTCCCCCCCGCTCGCATCTCTGGGGTCCCGTGCTTTAGTATCCATGACAACGTACACGCTTGCCACTTCAGTGTGAGAGATGGAGCATCGTGAGTGGCTTTGAAAATTAGCCTTTAACACCCCCGTGTAAGCAGAGTCCAACACATCGGGGGGTGGGGGGCCTCAAGATGGTAACAGTAATTCTTAATCAGAGGTGGCCAATGTATTGAACAAATGCTTAGAATTAGAATTGGCATTGTCGTTGAAGTTCCTTTATTATCCTAAATGGCTTCTTTTTTTTTTTTTTTTTGCTGGACTAGTTGTACAATTGAGAACACCAAGATCCAGGTGTCCAAAAATTTTTTAAAGCCTTAAAGGTGCATTGTGTATCTTTTCTGGTGGAGGGTCCGTCAATTGCTGTTCTTTGTGGAGAGATTATTGCTTGGTCTGAAATTTTTCATAGTACGGTATTTAAAGGAGAATTAACATTTTTTACAATCTGAGCCTTATTTCGGTAATAAAACAAGTTGTTTTACTCACCCATAGCACTTTGGTGTCATATGGAGCACTTCCAGAGATGTTTTAGATCTGCGATCTCCGTAATTGAGTTCTCGGGGCACATGTTTGCGGTCTCCAAATAACACAAACTTTAGCACTTTTCAAGTTTAGCCATTTAGCCATAGTTTTGAGTAGATGAGGAGGCCAGTGCGCATGTGCGGAGTCACAGCTTATTTCACTCTCAGCTCCCGGGACCCAAACATGAAACGCAAAGCTGTAAATTATGGATAAATCTCGGATTACAGGCCACTTTTGACTCAAAAGAAAGCGTAGAATAAGACATCGAGCTTCTATGATTTATATGCTCGGGGCATATAATATATGCGAACTCGCACTACGGCTATCGCTAATCTAAAACATCTCTGGAAGTGCTCCATATGACACCAAAGTGCTATGGGTGAGTAAAACAACTTGTTTTATTACCGAAATAAGGCTCAGATTGTAAAAAAACGTTAATTCTCCTTTCAAGGTGCATTGTGTATCTTTTCTGGTGGAGGGTGCGTCAATTGCTGTTCTTTGTGGAGAGATTATTGCTTGGTCTGAAATGTTTCATTGTATGGTATTAAATGGTATTAAATGGTAATAGAATATTTTGTTTTAAATTGTTCATCGCTATGGCAAAGGTCCTAATTTTTCAACATTCTAAAACCAATAGATATGACAGAGAATATGAATATACAGTTAAACAGTATTCATATCATAGTATGTTATAATGTTCAATCAATAAGAATTTTACAGGACATATTGTAATAAGTAGAACTGCACAATTAAATGGTTTGAAGAGTGGGGAATCTGCCCATGTGGCCAAACAACGCGCCACGAAAATTAATGGTATTTCTTCATTTTTTGATTAATATTACCACTTTGAATTCTGATCATTTTGTTGTTGCATGGTTTAGATTATCACGAAAAATCTCAACATTTATTGTAAACACCACCCACCTCTATTCACCAGAACCAGCTTAGAAACAAAAGGGTCATAAACTGCTTCTCAGTCGCACAGAATAAATTTTATAGAGCCAGATTCAGGGCTATACGATCCCCTACATTAACCTCATGGCTACATTAGCTACATTACCACAGCAATGGAGGAGAGTGAGGAGCAGACAGCTGCAGAAGCAGAAAGAAGCAGGGCCAAGATCCGGAAAAAGAGGCAACATAAAACAGCTGAAATAGAAAGAGACACTTCATTGTTTCTAAATGCACCTGAACAACAGCAAATTATGTGGCCAGGAAAAGAGGAGACACAAACAGTTTCCTCTTCAAACACGAGGTCCCATCTGCAGTCTGCTATCAGTATATAAAATGCAGTATTACTCTAGTCCCCTTCTTGAACTCTCTAATAACTTCTACAACTGTGGTTTTCAAAGTTTTCTCTTCAAGTACTACCTGAATCTTTTGACAACCAAGATCTAAAGCAGGTGTGTCCAATTAATTTCACTTGTGGACCAATAAAGTCTAAGTTAAGTCTAAGTCTATAACAGGACTAAACAAGGTCCTGTATTGTCCTGCATTCAAGCACAAGAAAAAGTCTGTTTTCACCTATCCCCTATCTCCGCCGCAGTCTCTGCTTAAACAGTTTGCCACATGTTACGGTGAAAGGCTCTACTCCTGACTTGATGCCCCAGCGGCATTGAAGCGTGGGTCAAATGCAGAGGACAAATTTCCCTATGGGGACAATAAAGTGTACCCTACAGCAATTTAGCTTCCCCTTGTATTACATTAGGTTCATTGTAGGTCTACTTTTATGCTTTTTAAGTATTTAGTATTAAACTATAATTTTACATTTTGTTCATTGTAAACTGCAACTTGATCAGCTTTAAAAAAACAGGTTTGCTAATGTCCTGTTCAAAACTGTAGAAGGTAAAGGTCTTGAAACCCATGTCTGAACTTTGCTTGGCTCATATTTGGACCAAATATATCTACTCTAACAATTTCATTACATTTTGTCCTCTTTTCTTACCTTGGAGAAGGCTTGACAATGCAATGAATTAAAAGGCTAAATCTGAACCATTAAAGGTCCCATGGCATGAAATTTTCACTTTCTGAGGTTTTTGAACATTAATGTGAGCTCCCCTACCCTGTTTAGGGCCCCCCCCCAATGGCTAAAAGTTGCGAAATGTCTAAACTGAGCATTTGCGGTCCTTTTCTGCGTTAGAAAAAAACACAGCTCAAACAGGCGATTCTGAACAAGGCAACTATGTGACGTCACATCGAAAAATGCAGCTCCACCCCCCATCTGGATGTCTACACACCGTCTCTGTAAATCACGCCCAGAGAGTTTGGACCATGAATGAGCTACGCAATGCGAAATGCATTTTTTTATTTGCCTGGAGGCACGTGCGAGTGTTTCTAGGCTCGGAAGTCCTTTATCTGAGCCTCTGGACCTCTGAAACAGCAGTGGTTTAATTTTATTTTCTGTGAAAATGTGTTTTTTTCATTGAAAAGGCTCTCCTTTCCTCCTCCGCTCTTAAAGGGATATGCCACCCCCAGGTCAAACTTGGGCATCTCCCCACAGTCCAGAGACTAAAATAAGTGGTGGAAAGCGTTTTTCTGGAGACCCAGCGATTGTCCAGGTCTGTCAGCACTGACCGCCGTGGTATCTGCAGCTACTCCGCGTTAGACTGGAGTCTAACGTCGCCAGAGAAAGATTTCGGCCTAAAGGACACACCACGCTGCGTAATAGGGGAACTGCCTTCCTGGTGCGTAACAGGGATTCCCCTGTCAGCGTGGTGTGTGCTTCGGCTGTGTTTTTCCGCACTGAAAAATAGTTCCCACCCAAAATGACCAAGTCAAGCTAATTTATTTGCTGATGAGCTGATTTGCTCATTTATTTGCACTCGATATGAATGCGCACTACACAGAAAGTAATTGGGAAAAGCATCGAGCAAATTAATTCCTTTTGGCCGAAATCTTTCTCTGGCGACGTTAGACTCCAGTCTAACGTGGAGTAGCTGCAGATACCGCGGCGGTCAGTGCTGACAGACCTGGACAATGGGTGGGTCACCAGAAAAACGCTTTCCACCACTTATTTTAGTCTCTGGACTGTGGGGAGATGCCCAAGTTTGACCTGGGGGTGGCATATCCCTTTAAAACATGGAAGTGGGGCCAGCGCACAGCGCACCGCATTTGGCGACGCATTTGGCCCCCCCCACCCGCTCCTCTAACCTATCTGTGTCCTTCTCATTTGCATTCAAGCAACAAGGCCCAGAATGAGTTGTTCAGAGAGAGATATTCTGACTCTGACTCTGTACATGTGTCTTTCTCATGCGAGTGTTGATTTTGAAGAAGGATTCATTTACAGTATTAGGGAACCATTAAGGCACCATGTAAAAGCATCAAGAAGTACCATGTCATGGGACCTTTAAAAATGTTCTGTTGAATTCAGTGGTAGTTAGTACAGAGACTTTTCCTATTTGCGTCCTGTTTGTTGGCTAGCTCTAAAATTCTTACATTTTTAACTCAGAAAATGTTCATATGGTACATAAATTTAAGAACAACTTGCCTCACTAATCTCTTCTTTGTTCTTCTTCCAAAACTGGTTCTCAAATTCTAACTTAAAGGGCCTGTATTACATTATCTTCTGCTCTATGTACAATACTGAAACCTATAATATGTAATGTACGTTTTATTTGATTTTTGTGCTATGGTATATTGGTTATTACTTATGGGAAACATTGCTTAATTGATAATACAATGAACCTTGGATTGAGATTTGTTTCATTGCGAGATAGGGCAATTACCTTTTCTTGATGTAACTTGGGAGACTATTCTTAAAGGTGCAGTGTGTAACTTTTCTCCATTGAAATGCTATTGCTGAAATGTCCCATAGTATGGCATTAAACATCTAGTTCCATGAAGTCAAGCAGGTGATGCTAGTAGTTACAAGTCAGATCTGTGGATAAGTGACCCTGCTCTCAGTAAGAGTGTATGTTTTTCAAGACAACAGAATCCCCTGTAATTGAATATATGCAAGTAATACAGGTTAAATGCAATGCTGTGGAACATTTCAAGCAAAGCAATAATATCTCCATGGATACAAGCAGGTGACAGACCCTCCCCCCAAAAATTTACAACATGCAACTTTAAGACTAATTGCTCTTATTATCTGAATTCCACTATTTACAAAAAGACATAAATTAAAACAAAACCGAATGGAATATTTTAGCACAGTTTCTGGCTTGATTCTGTTCTTTAGCGTAGATACAGTGCCGTGAAAAAGTATTTGCCCCCTTCCTGATTTCGCCCTGATTTTTTGCATATTTACACTAGACCAGGACTAAACCAATTTTAAAGCAGGTC
Source organism: Paratrypauchen microcephalus (assembly GCA_036785185.1). NCBI lineage: Eukaryota > Metazoa > Chordata > Actinopteri > Gobiiformes > Gobiidae > Paratrypauchen > Paratrypauchen microcephalus. The sequence goes on along the minus strand of JAVJIX010000090.1, from coordinate 2,641,531 downwards.
TAAACCAGAAACTAAACCCAAGGTCTAAACCAGGACTAAAATTCAGTTTTTGAATAGACCAGGGATTTAGGGACAAAAAAAGTCTCAGATGTCCTTCACGAGAGCGCCTGGGTGAAAAAGGAGGTGTGGCCCCCCCTTGTTTAAGATCACAAACTAAGATATGCCTTTATTAGTCCCCCAGTGGGGAAAACTTAGTTCCAGTGGCGCACACCCACACCTGATTGTCACCACCTGTGTTGAACAGCACTTAAAAAGTAAACAAAGTCGAAGCCTCTGCGCGTCCTCCGTAGCAACATCCTCCGCACATAGCAACAAACACATATGCAACGGTGATCCAAAAGTTAAAATCCAAGAGACAAATAGAGGTTGAAAAAAAGTGAGCAGAAACATCGCGTAATTCAGGAAAAGGTTACAAAGCCTTATACACATAATCTTCAAAGTGGGGCTCCAAACGAACAAGCAGGTCAGAGCCATTATTCAAAAAGTTGGAAAACTAAGGGAGCGCGTTGCAACCAGCTTCCCGGCTCTCGCCGTCGACCAGATCAAGATTACTTGCACGAGCCATGGAAGAGAGTGCGACGACGGCTCATTCAGGAAGTCACAAAAGAACCTAGACGCACATCGAAAGAACTACAGGCCTCGTTGGCCTCAGTTAAGGTCAGTGTTCATGACTCCACCATTAGAAAAACACTGGCCAAAAATGGCATCCATGGAAGAGTTCCCAGGAGAAAACCACTGCTTTCACAAAAGAACACAAAGGCTCGTCTCACCTTTGCCAAAAAGCACCTTGATGACCCTCAAGACTTTTGGAGCCGATGAGTGAAATGCAACCAACTCTTGTGAGCGCAGGTTGGTCTTACCTGGTCTTGTGGTGAGGACTGGTGCCCACAGTAAAGCATGGTGGTGGCAGTGTGATGGTCTGGGCCTGCTTTGCTGCCTCAGGACCAGGACAACTTGCTGTGATTGACGGAAAAATGAATTCTGCTGTTTACCAGAAGATCCTGAAGGAGAATGTCCGGCCATCAGTTCGTGCCCTCAAACTCAAGCGCTCTTGGATCATGCAACAGGACAATGATCCAAAACACACCAGCAAGTCCACCTCTGAATGGCTCAAAGAAAACAAAATTAAGGTTTTGGAGTGGCCAAGTCAAAGTCCGGATTTAAATCCGATTGAGATGCTGTGGTGTGACCTTAAACGGGCAGTTCATACAAGAAAACCCTCCAATATGGCAGAATTGAAACAATTCTGCATAGAAGAGTGGGCCAAAATCCCTCCCCAGCGGTGTGAAAGACTCATCACCAATTATCGCAAACGTTTGGTTACAGTTATTGCTGTCAAAGGAGGCTCAACTGGCTATTAGATTAAGGGGGCAATTACTTTTTCACATAGGGCCAGATAGGTTTAGATTTTTTTTGTGCACTAATAAATGGAATCATCATTCAAAAACTGAATTTCGTCTTTCCTTGGGTTGTTTCTGTGTGATATTAAAATTGGTTTGATGATCTGACAATGTTTTGAGTGATAAATATGCAAAAAACACAGAAATATTTTAGCACAGTTTCTGGCTTGATTCTGTTCTTTAGCGTAGATATACACCTCTCTCCTCCCTGACTGCTGGTGACACGCTGTGAAGCCAAGAGCACTTTAGACTGACCCTAGTGCTCACCTCTTGCCTGATGGACAGATTAAAGCACCATTAAGTATAATTACTGTTTCACTTGGAGAGTACAACTCATCCTGTCACAAATGGTTACAAATTGTGCCCTGTGCCCTCTCACATCCACAATTTCATTACATTTTGTCCTCTTTTCTTACCTTGGAGAAGGCTTAACAATGCAATGAATTAAAAGGCTAAATCTGAAGCATTAAAAATGTTCAGCTGTTGAATTCAGTGGTAGTTAGTACAAAGACTTTTCCTATTTGCGTCCTGTTTCTTGGCTAGCTCTAAAATTCTTACATTTTTAACTCAGGAAATGTTCATATGGTACATAAATTTAAGAACAACTTGTGTATGCCTCACTAATCTCTTCTTTGTTCTTCTTCCAAAACTGGTTCTCAAATTCTAACTTAAAGGGCCTGTATTACGTTATCTTCTGCTCTATATTGTTTCATTTAAAACACACCTAGTGTTTCAATCACATGTGTTTAACACACCAACCCTGCATATTTAGGCAAAGTTTTTCTCTCAAACTGAAAGCACTCTGTTCCACCTTGTGATATCATGTGGCAATACAGGAAGTGATCCACTGTATTTTAAATGATTTAAAATGCCTCAATGTGACCCTAAAATCAACTGGCTTAAATATTGGATTAAATGCCATAATTCCTTATGGTACTGTATCCCTAACATTTTTTTAATCAAACTGGGCGGACTAAACCTTCTACGTGTTTGTGACTTTGATATCAATAAAATTTCTGTGTCTTTATCAGAGTTCCATAAACAAATTTTACTGTACTGGAAAATGGTATATGTTCATACTTATTCTCCACACTCCACAACAGTATGGAATAACAAATATATTTTACATCGTAACAAATCACTGTTTTACCAAGACTGGTTTCTTTAGGACACTTAAATGATGATGGTTGAAATTTACTAAATTACAATCAATTCTGTGCAAAACATAATTTTAATCCTTCATATTTGGACTTTGGACTTGAGCTCCTCACTCTGTCTGTAAGAGAGCACCCAGCCACTCTGAGGAGGAAACTCATTTCGGCCTCTTGTATCTGCGATCTTGTCCTTTCGGTCATTCTCCAAAGCTCATGACCATAGGCTCAAGATTCAAGATTCAAAGCTTTTATGCACAGTAAAGAAACACGTTTCCCTGTACAGTGGAATTCTTACTTTGCTGCCCACCCTGAGTGAGGTTAGGAACGTAGATTGACGATAAATTGAGAGCTTTGCCTTTCAGCTCAGCTCCCTCTTCACCACAACGGTCTGGTACAGCGACCGCATCACTGCCGACGCTGCACCGATCCACCTGTCAATCTCACGCTCCTTCCTCTGACCTGCAGCATGCACTGGGGCAGTTTGCAGCCAAGTGTGAAGTGGTTGGGATAAAGATCAGCTCCTCCAAATCCGAGGCCATGGTTCTCCACCGGAAAAAGGTGGCAGGCCCTCTTCGGGTGGGTGGAGAGTCCCTGCCTCAAGTGGAGGACTTCAAGTATCTCAGGGTCTTTTTCATGAGTAAGGGCAACTTATATATTATGTCTTGCCTAATTTTATATCCACAAATTTAAAATTCAGTGTCCCCCTAACTTTACTTTTAAAAATTAACTTATACATAAAAATGAAATTATACATAATATCTCTGAAATATATGAGTGGACCTAAAGCTCAAAAAGTGTATTTGTACATGTGTGAAATTCCCTTAGTCTCCATGGACTCAGACTGAATTAACACTACTCCCCTTGCTATCTCTAATGCACTTTTATGTTGTCTTATTACAATCGTTGTTATTATATGATATGATGTATTTATGTTCCCTCGTCCAGACATGTAACTGCTGATGTGTGTAAAAAAAAAAAAAAAAAAAAAACACAAAACCCAAACAAACTGTGTTTTTAAGCTCCATACACCTTCACTAGAATTATTTGTATAGTTTCAGACCTGGAATTTAGAGATTTAGAGATGTAGACAGACTATTAAAGGATTACTCATGTGTGAATGAAACAAAACCCCAGGTATGTTTTTGATGAGGTAACAACATTATAACATGGCTTATAGCTCATAAGAAGTTTTTGTAATATAGGACCTTTGAGGTGCCTATAACAGGTTCTCATGTTTTTCAAATGATTACTTCTTATGTTGGGCTAATATCTGTGGTAAATGAAGAAAAAAAGTTGAAAATGACAGCAAGTAAACCCAATGTCTATACAAAATGCAGGGACAATTTGTGTGCAAGGTTTGTACCCCTTGCTAACATTTAGACAGAATAAAGGTGTCATAATTTAAATGTATTTGTCAAATTTTAACCATTGTTAAAAGGACCCATGGCATGAAATTTTCACTTTCTGAGGTTTTTGAACGTTAATTTGAGCTCCCCTACCCTGTTTAAGCCCCCCCCCCATGGTTAAAAGTTGTGAAATGTCTAAACTGAGCATTTGCGATCCTTTTCTGCATTACAAAAAATCGGAGCTCAAACGGGCGAGTTTGAACAAGGCACCTTATTGACGTCAGATCGAAAAAAGAAATGCAAATGCAGTTCCACACCCGTCTGTCTGTACTCAGCGTCTCTGTAAATCACGCCCAGAGAGTTTGGACTGCGAATGCGCTAGGCAATGCGAAATGCGTTTTTTTATTTGCCTGGAAGCACGTCCGAGTGTTTCTAGGCTCGGAAGTCCTTTATCTGAGCCTCTGGACCTTTGAACAGCAGTGGTTTAATTTTATTTTATGTGGAAATGTGTTTATTTTTCAATGGAACGCTTCAACTCTCTCCCCCCGTGCAAAAACAAGGAAATGGATCAGCTGTGAGCTACAGCGGAGACCGGAGCGTTTGGCCACGCCCCCACCCTCTACTATTGGCCAGCTTTTTTCCCCTCATTTGCATTCAAGCAACAACACCCATTATGACCTGTTCTGAGGGAGAAAAAATACTCTTTCTCATCTTATCTCTGTTTCTCATGCACTGAGTGTTGATTTTGAAGAAGGATTCATTTACAGTATTAGGGAACCATTAAGGAGCCATATAAAAGCATCAAGAAGTACCATGTCATGGGATCTTTAAATTAAACTAGCTTTAACCCTTGTGTCCAAACTATCTCAATCTGCCCCATTTCCAAAATTGTGATCATGTCTGACCATATCCATTTTCTTATTTAATAACACATTTTTAATTAAGTGAGAATGAATTCTAAAAACTTGAACCATTAAGGCTGTTGTAAAATAATTTAGTTTTTTAAGTGGTTCAAAATTAAGTAAAACGAATACAAGCCAGTCCCACAACTGGCCATGCTCAATTTTTATACTTGATGAAACTGCCTAGTACTGTAGACCCTTTCATTTTGCTCATCTCTATGTGAGGTACGGCATGCTTTACGTAACTGAATCCTCTTTATGGACTTAAATACATTGACATGACAGGTGTGAACAGCCCACATAAGGAATACCTTATACTCCATTTTTACTCCACAAAAACACAAATCTTCCTGTGCGCTAGGTGTCTTCTCCCTCATTCGTGGGGCTTTGGCGCTGTCATGGCGATGCTGTGCTCTGACAGAGAGTGGATGTGATGGGGACTTGTTTGGTGCGGCTGTGTGGTCTGTCTCACTGTCGCTCCCATTATGTAAAATGTGGTGATTCGGTGTAGCGCCAGAGCCTGGTGAAGTCTTTTGCCTGCTATAAGTGGTACATGTGCAATGCCTTGTAATGCTTTCTAAGGTATACCCGTAGTGTCTGTCAATCTAGCTGGCAATGTCTGGTGTTTTTAAAGGGCCTGTATTATGCTATTTTCTGTTCTATATTATGTTGATCCCTCTAGAGGTAAGATCTTAAGCCCGAGCCCGAGCCCGAACTGATTTCGGGTCGGGCTCGGGCCTAAAATGTCAATCATTGCTTCGGGTCGGGCTCGGGCTCGGGCTTCTCTCTCGCTGACTTAATAAATAAATAAATATATGTTTATAAAAATGTATAATAAAACGATGTGTGGATACTAAACTAAGGAATACTTGTTTTAAAATAAATAATTTGGATAAAACAGAGAAGGCGCTGTAAGGTAATTGCTATTTAACTATTAAACAGGAGCCGCTCTTAATAATCTTCCCCTCCGCAAGTCCGCATCTATTTTGACCTGGTATCCCCAATATGGAGGAGCAAGAAGTTAAGGATAAACTAAAGACCGGAGAACTGAAAAGACAAACACGCACCAGTAAGAGTGAAGTGTGGAAAAGCTTAAAATTGATTGTTGAAAATGCTACAGAAACTTGCGTTGGCTTCGCTGAATGTAGTCAATGTGGCGCTTTGCTTTCATACGAGAGCAAAAAGACTGGCACCTCGACGTTCCCTCTAAGCTGCACGCCTGCGCAGTTGCGCACTGCTCACACATTCTCAGCGCACAAGAAAACCTATGCAGCGCAGGGATGAAAGAGTTCCGCTTTTTTTTCAGCCGCGGGGTCATCTGAATACGGGGGAATCATCCAGTATTCAGAAACAAAAGTATGTGTCTCATATTAAACTTCTACCGGTGTAAGCCACGAGCACGCGCAAGCCGCGAGCACGCGCAGCTCTTTCCGCGTGTAGCGGGGGGGGGTGCATGTCGGATGTCGCGCACAGGAGTCCAAGGAGCGCTCAGGGAGTTAGTGTGTTTGCTCAGACACATAAAACATTAGGGTGAACATTGACCTCGACGCTGAGCAGGCATTTAAACAGCTGTACTAGCAAAATTGATGATCGTCAAACATCTATATTATCATTTGTTTCAAAAAACGCCCCTCACAAATAAAATATGAAATTTCGGGTTTGCTTCGGGCTCGGGCCTGCAAATCAAGTTAATTGGTCGGGCTCGGGCCGGGTCGGGCTTTAATACCCGCGGGCCGATTCGGGTCGGGCTGGATTTTTTAGGCCCGATCTTACCTCTAGATCCCTCAGAGTTGTGTTTTGTTTTATTTACACATGTTTAACACAAAAATATTGCATATTTAGGCTGAATTTTTCTCAGACTGAAAACACTCTGTTCCACCTTGTGATTTCACTGTGTTTTTAAACTCCATACACCTCCTCTAGAATCATTTAGATGATTTCAGCCTTCGAATTGTCAATCTTTACTCTTTAAAGGGGAAAAGGTAGAACAGAGCATTTTGAGCTTGCAGATGCAGACAAACTAATAATAAAAGTTAACAGCACCAGAGATAACAGCATTCTAACATTTTGGCATAATATGGGACCTTTAAGGAGACTGATTCTGTCTAGGTCTATGCTGTTTGTGGTCCTTTATTAGTCATGATTTCAGTTTTGTTCAGCACCCCAACTGGAGATTTGAAACCAGGTTAGGTTCTGATTTAGTCCAGTTAAAGTTATACTCTTAGGTTCTGCTTGTGTATGAGGTTGTGCTTTTCCTGGAATGTTCCACAGAATGGCATTAAACTTATCTAGCTTGCATGTATTAAGTTCAGTTATCTTAATCACAAAGAAGAAAAAAGTTAGCATCCTTAATGTGATCAGTGTTGCCTTTCCATAGATCTTCAGTTTATCAACTGGACAAAGTTTATTTGGTCGAATAAATTTCGCAGCTCATCCAAGCTGCTTCTTCAGTTCTGGCTAGAGTGCTGGTGGACACTGCTTGTAACTGCCTGCACGGAGGAGCTAACTACAATGAAATTACTATGAAAATATCACACCTATTTGTTTTCAGTTTATGTCTGGGTTCTTGTTAGTACAGTCATTCAGGACCATAATGGGTGTTTTCACACCTCTGGACCTGACCTGGCTAGCCCTATTGTTTTCTTTGTTTTGATTTAGGTTTGAGGATAGAGTTATAGATGGGAGAACAATGATGTCTGAGTTCTCCATTTCTGTTCAAGGAAGGATTCTCTTTCTTGACAAAAATAGCCTCTTTAACTCCCCTCTCAAACCAATTCTTTTCTCTGGCTAAGATCTGTACCTCACTGTCCTCAAAGGAGTGGACCGTGGCTTTTAGGTGGAGATGTACGACAGATGAAGGTCCACTCTGGCTCTCCCGTCGATGTTGGTACATCCTCTTGTGAAGTGGCTGTTTTGTTTCTCCAGTGTAGCACTCACTGTAGTCTTCACTACACTGAATGGAGTAGACCACATTGCTTTGTTTGTGGCTCGTTGTTTTGTCCTTTGGGTGGACCAGTTTTTGTCTTAAAGTGTTTGTGGGTTTGAAATAGACTGCTATTTCATATTGTCTGAAAACCCTCTGTAGTTTTTCAGAAACGCCAGCCAGGTAAGGAATAGCTACACACTTCCTCCTGGGTTTTGATTCTCTGTTGTCTTGTTTCTTGTCCCTGTCTCTTGTGGTTTTGTTGAAAGCCCATTTAGGATACCCACAAACAGAGAGGGCTTTCTGCACATGTTGTTCTTTTTTCTCCTTTCCCTTTGTACTTGTAGGAACCACTTGAGCCCTGTGCTGTAATGTCTGAATCACTCCAAGTTTGTGCTGCAGTGGGTGGTGTGAATCAAAAAGCAGGTATTGGTCAGTGTGTGTGGGCTTCTTGAAGACCTCTACTTGGAGTCGCCGGTCTTCTCCTATTGTTACGGCACAATCTAAGAAAGCCAATGTGTTGTCCTGTGCATCTTCACGAGTGAATTTGATGTTCGGATCTACAGAATTGATATATGCAGTAAAAGGTTCTCAAACCTAAATAAAAAAAAACAACAAAAAAAAACGTAGGGCTAGCCAGGTCAGGTCCAGACAGAAACTGAAAACAAATAGGTGTGATAGTTTCATAGTAATTTCATTGCAGTTAGCTCCTCCCTGCAGGCATTTATAAGCAGTTCTTCACCAACACTCTAGCCAGAACTGAAGCAGTAGCTTGGATGAGCTGCGGAACGTATTCGACCAAATATACTTTGTCCAGTTGACAAACTGAATTTCTCCTTTTGCCATGGATTCTACCTGGATGACTGAGGGATTCTTCACACATTTCAATAGATCTGTCATGGAACTTTGTCTTGTTTTGTCACCTGCTTGTCTTCATGGAGATCCGTTTAATGCCATACTGTGGAACATTTCCAAGGACATGTTGCAGACCCTCCACAAGAAAAGTCACATTATACACCTTTACGTCTTGGTTTAAATCTGATTTAGTCTTGGTTTATGACCCAGTGTTGTATTCAGTTCTGGTTTAGTCCTGGTTACGTTCCTTATACAGTTCTGGTTAAGTCTAGGTTTAATGGCTTATACAATGCCTATAACCAAACAAACAATTGCCAAACACTCACCTCAGAAAATATAGTAAACACCATCATTCCAGCTCGTACTACTACCCTAATTTACCCCGGTTTAGTCCTGGTTAGGCCCTGATTAAATCCTTGCTCCTCCAACATCCATACAAGAAAACCTGGAGTGCAGCCTGAGGGATTGTGGTCGATACCATCATCGCAGCTGGAGATTCGGACACAGACGGAGATTTCTCCATTTTGACATGAGTGTAATGTTTATATAAACTGCTTTTTACTGTAACGTATCCGTCTCCCACGCCTCCTGCCTCTCATTTGGCCCATTATTACACCCGTGGCGAGAACAAACAGTTTCCCTACTTAATAATTCACATCACTTTCATCTGATACTCAGTTACCATGGGCAATTTAGTAGTTGAATAATTTTGTGAAAAATTCATTTATTATCGCCGTGCCTTATGAATCGGGGAGAACGGAGGAGAGAGAGAGGGGCGCAGAGTGGAGTGGCGGAGCGTTTTTAAATTGCGTATCAGAGAGAAGGTAATGTCTTCTAATGTTCCCAGCCATATGCATTGTTTTCAGGGCTCATCGGTTTTACATCGATTCCCACTGAAGTGTTTAATTGCATCATGAATATGATCTAATTCTGTCCTTTTCACTGAAACTGGAGCACTCTGCACGGATGATGTACGGCCCTGACAGCGTCGCATCAGGATGTATTTTATATGGAATGTAAATTATAGTGTTAAATTAGCCCAGAAAGATAACTAGCTGGCACGGGGGAATGGACTCAACAGTTTAATTTAGTGTCAAAAGGCCGTGAAGGGATAAATCAGGCGCTCTCCTCTCCACCGCACCATATTAGGCCTTAATCATTCCTCTTCTCTTCTACGGGCACTTGTCTGTCCTCCAGCTCACAAGTACACAGAGGCACTTTTAATGCTCCAAGTCGGAAAACTCCAGGAAACATTCTGAGGTTTGTTTCCGAAGTGCTTTCAGTCAAAATTAAGTTAGAAAACAGGCTAGTTCTTTTCCTAAGACATATCTGTTTGACATTTTTTTCAATTGAAGTCTTTGATCCCCGGTGTTCTAAAGCCCCACTGCGTAACCTTTTAGTCAAATAATAGACTAAAAAGCTAAGTTTTTCAGTTTGGATATTTTTGTTGCACTGAAAAACATGCATCCTTACCGCGAGAGGGCTTATCCATTTCTATGAGAATGTTCTAAAGTATAATTTTAAAGGGACAGTGTGTAAGATTTTTACCTGTTAATTACTGAAATTGAAGATACCCATTCAAAAATACATTGTTTTCCTAGCCTTTTCACTTCCATCATGAAATCAAAGTATTCTTTTGGACTTAGATATAGTCACATAAAAGGGGGATCTTCCCCATATAGAGGCAGCCATTTTGAATACGAGAGCCACAGAAGGACATTTGGGCTCATCCTTCGCCTCGGCTCCTGCTAACAGCTGCTTAGCCGCGCTGCGTTTGGGAGTGAAGGACAGAAGGAGAGAAGGGGAAGGGGAGGGGGGAAGGGGGAGCCTGTGTAAAGAAGCATGCTGCCGGATCACACATCGTAATGGATACAACACGTATTTTGGACTAAATTGTTTTACTGGATTTTATTCGCTGGATCCTTATGGACAGATTGAGACCAAGTTTATGATGAAATACAGAGTTTGACCTGTGCAAAGCCTTCAAAGGTAAGCTAAGTAAGCTAAGTTTTGTGCTTTTCCGTATAAAAGCCCCATGTGCTCGGGGAGTGATTGTTTTGCAGGGAAATGAATTGCATAGTCAAAAAGAGGAGACTGTAAGGTTTCATTTGATGTGTAGATTGTCATGAATCATGATCGGGATTGTGTGTTTTCATGCGAAAAGAAAAAAAAAAAGTGAACGGGGGACCGCGCTTTATGTATACAGCGGTGCGCGGTTCGTGCGCGGGCACGCGAGATTTCGGCGCTACGTCGCGTCCGGGTGACCCTCGAGGTCTGCCATAGCCAAAAGAGGAAGTGGAATAGCTAGTAACCACCTATGCGCCACGAATCCTACACACTGTCCCTTTAACATTTTGTTTCTATGGAATCATGGAGTTACGTAATGTAATGTTACTTTAAGTTTACGTATTTGTTGTGTCATGTAAAACTCATACATTTAGCACGTGTAGAATAAACTGAATGCATGATAATGATATTTCAACATTTGTCGCAGTAGTAGTAGTTGTTGTAGTCGTAGGAGTAGTAGTAGCAGCAGCAGACATAAAACCCATATTACGCTATTTTCTGATATGTTATATGTTTCCTCATCACAAACATACCGGGAATTGTGTCTTTTTTTCACTCACACATGTTTAACTTCTTCTCTCAGACTGAAAACACTCTGTTACACTTTGTGATGTCATATGCAGGAAACTCAGGAAATACTCTACTGTGTTTTTAAACTCCATACACTTTCAATAGAATCATATGGATGATTTCAGCCCTGAAATACCCCATCTCTACTGAACAAAAAGTAAAGGCTAGCCGTTAACTTACTAACCACCTCTTTATGACACTACAAGGCGGAATTTGGCGCTTTTGGCGGAGAGGGTGGGTCCAGAGGCATGAGGTGTCTATTGAGTGGTGGAACCAATGTGGATCCTGCTGTGCACTCCTCTGTGGGTTTGGGGATGTGGTGGCGATGTGGGGGAGTGGGGGAGTCCGGGGAAGAGAGGCTGCGGAGCTTCTGTCACTGTCCTTGTCGGGGGTGGGCACGGAGTCACTGTATATTTTGGAGCGGACTTTGTTTGGTGTTTTCCTCTTGTGAGTGGCATCGGCGTGCGTGCAGGTCTTGTGTGGTGAAGTCGTGCGTGTACCGTGGCGTGCTTTGGCCCACCTCCTCCAACGGGGACTTCTTAGTTTTGTACAAATTCTTTTCCTTCCTGTTTACAGCCAGATCCTGTAGTCTTTCTAATGTTACTAGCAGTGGCCACATATAGGCCACAATAGGTCACAAAGAGCGTTAATCTTGTGATTAAAAAATGTACGCGTTAAATTTGTTTTGTGTTAACTCATTAATAGGTCAGGGGTTTTGGCAGCACTAATTATAATATTAAGACATCTTGTACCTAGACACTCTTGAGTGAGTGTGTGAGATTTTGTGTTCGCTTAAGCAGCCATGTCCTGGAGGCTGAGGGCTGTCTCTGTCTGGTATTCAAACACACACGAAAACTATTAAAGGGGCGCAGTTTTATGCAGAGCACCTCTTCTGCTTCCTGTCCTCAAAGCTGAAGTGTCTGTCTGAGTGTCCCGCCTTTATTCACCGCTCTTACCCCCTGCCCCCTGTGCACCCATAAATCCCTCCACCCTCCCGTGCACCACAGACCCGGAGAGAGGCCTGTCCTATCTACGAGCTGTACCCAAAACAAATTCACACAAACAGCACCTGGACGGCACTGTATCAGTCAGAATGTGAGAATGGAGTGGGCTAGTGGTTCCCAGCGCTCTCAAAGTGGAGTGGTTTTGAAAAGTTTAAATTAGTTCATGGGTGAGTTTGTGGGCCAGAAGACAGAGACAGACACAGACACAGACAGACACAGAGTTAATGTAGTAAATAAGAATCACTTCAGTACATCAGGTCTACTAACAATTTTACTTCAATTACTCTAGTTTCATTGTTGTACTAGAAACTTGAGGTAATTTCGTCTACTACAACAACTTCAACTACTACTATACTGCTGCTGCTATTAATGCTTCTAAAACTACTCTTTTTTATTTATTTATTTATTCTTTTTTTTACAAATATTGCTGGTTGAAGTGTTTAAATAAATTATATACAGTGGTACCTCACCTTACGAAATTAATTTGTTCCAGAAGTGGTTTCGTAACGTGAAAAATTCGTAAGTTGAGTAGCTATTTCAATGGAAAAAGCCTGATCCGTTCCAAGTTTTTTTTTTTATAGTGTAACTTTTTTTTATAGTGTAACGTTGTGTTCCTGACGGGCTAAGAGACTAGAGACCCTAAGAGACCCAAAACATGCACCATAGGTACCTCCAGCTTAGGTCCTGACCAAACCAAAGCAAGAAGATCATGGAGATGGTCCCCGGGCGCCCTAATGTGTGTGCTGCCCACTGCTCCTAATATATGTATACAGGGGGTCCTCGGGTTACGACGTAGATCCGTTCTTAAGACGCGTCGTAACCCGAATTTCGTCGTAAACCGGATTTTGCCTTTGATCTCCCAACCAAAGCACCAATAACCTTTCCATCTCAATAATTAGACCACTACGCTGCTTGGTTATCACTGCCGCTTTCATAGGAGCAGATCAGAGCCCACATCAGGTACTTCCGCCCACATTGGGCACGCACATGAGGCTGTCTTCTTCTCCCTACAACCACAACAGAGCGTATTCTTCCGCCGTGCGCCGCACGCCGTTCGCGTTTGTTTACATCTCTTACCACGCTAAACCGTGTAAGACAGAATGACGCGTAATATATACATATTTTTTTAATGGGGGCGCGTTCGTAACCACGAAACGTCGTAACCCGAGACCGTCGTAACCCGAGGACCCCCTGTATATATATAGGATGGGTTAAAATGCAGAGAAGAATTTCTCCAGTGTGAGATCAATAAAGTCACTTCTTCTTCTTCTTCTTCTTCTAGACCAGGACTAAAAGAACGTGGAATAAACCAGGTCTGGCCAGAACTAAACCTGGATTGGACCTGTTATTATTATAACATGGCAGTGCCGTTGGATGAGCGCGTTGCTCGTTGCTCGTGTCTGCGCACCTTGCGCGTTCCCCGCTAGGGTTAAGAGGCCGAGAAAGACGCTCTTTCAGCGGGAATAAGAGCGGGGCGGGCTCTGCTTCTATCTGACCTCCAGAGCCGGGGGGCTGACACTGTGAGCTAACAGGCCGAGAAAGGTGTTCTATCGGCGGGCAAGACAGCAGGGTCTCGCTCGGGGCGGGCTCTGCTTCTATGTGACTTCCAGGTCTAGACCAGAACTAAACCAGGTCTAGACCAGAACTAAACTAGGTCTAAACCTGAACTGGACCTGGACTAAACCAGGACCGGACCAGGATTAAATCACCCCGTGCTCGGCCCGCGCGTGCTCGGCCCCGAGGAGGAGGCACGGCCCAGGCGCCACAGCTCCATCCCGCAGCCCCGGTGTAGCGCGGCCTTGTGCCGTATGGACGTCGCTTTTTGATCCTTCGATGTCGGCTCTTCCTATCATTGTGAAGCAGAATTCACCAAGCGTTGGATTGTTCACTCTCTAAGGCAGTGCTTCTCAATTATTTTCTGTGACGCCCCCCCTAGGAAGAAGAAAATATTTCACGCCCCCCTTCCTGCGCGCGACTATAAATAGTATTATTTGTCTAGAAAATTGTTATTAGAACACCATTGTATCCTTTTATTAACATTATAAACAAAAAAAAAGAAAGAAACTTACAACAAAGACTGCACTGAGGACTCAAATATTAATGTGTTTTTAATGCAGCTTTGCGCACATTTGTTTACGTTTTACAGAAATGAAACTTAAAAGCATTGAAAAAATACGCTCTCTCCTTGTGCCACTGATGCGTCAGCTTCTGTCGGACTAAAGGACACGACTCAGTGGAATATACGTGTTTTTTCTGTGACAGAGGATGTTCTGTTAATGGTGAGACTGTGCGTAAATCGCATGTGAGAACACCACTGCCAACTACTGTTGTTGATGTGCAATTACACTTAGTTCTAGTACAGTACAGCAGAAAAACATGTTTCCCAGGGTCATACGCGCCCCCCCTGGCATCACGCCACGCCCCCCCAGGGGGGCCCGCCCCACTATTTGAGAAGCACTGCTCTAAGGGAACGTGAGCTGGGCTTAGACCGTCGTGAGACAGGTGAGTTTTACCCTACTGATGATGTGTTGTTGTGTCTCCCCTCGCGTGTTTGGCGCTATATTGAGCCGTGTCCCCCCACGCTTCACTATCAACACATTCCATTGAAAATCTATGAAAGTTCGAGTGTTCAAACGAGAGAGAAATGCGAGAGAAACTCCAGTCTGAGAAAAGCGTATAATGTGTGTGGTGAGGCATTTACAGCCCTAAAACATGTAGAACAATTGAAAAATACAAAGTTGTCCTACCTCGTGGACCTCTCCCACCGCGGGCCACCTCTGGAACCTAATCCCGTGTGTGTTGATAAAGTGTATTTACGTTTCGGGGCGCGCATTAATTGAATTTTTGAGATTTGTTGTTTTTAAAGTGCTTTATAAATAAAGTTGGATTGGATTGGAGATTTCGCGTTTCGTAACTTGAAATTTCATTCGTATCTAGAGACCAAAATTTGACGTGAAGGCGTTTCGTAACTTCAAATTTTCGTTTGTTGGGTCATTCGTAAGGTGAGGTACCACTGTATTCTCATGTGACTACTGTAAATGCTACTACTATTAAAATTACTACTGTTACTACCACTACTTCCACTAGTGATACTGCTTCTATTATTACAACTACTGTTATTACCAGTACTGCTGTTTGTGGTGCTATACCTGTGACTCTATAAACTGAAATTTTAACTACTTTTACTATACTAAGATATTGTTTACCCAGGTAGATGGTTATGTACATAGATAAACATGTTTTTGAAGTTATCTTACGTATTTGACAACTTAAATGTGTCCAAATTGAGATTATTATTATCTAACTAAGCTCTTAAAAATTCATTATTTAGGTGAAAAACATCCCTTTCTTCTCTCAATACCCAGCCAACCTTAGCAGCCACACTCCGCCTCATCACACCGCTTCTGTATGTTTTTATGGCTCCACTTATTGTCAAACCAAACCATGTGAAACGCCAATCCTGTAGTACACTCACTACTTCCTAAATGTCACGTAGTGTATATATGGTATGTATCTGTAACATACACCAAAGCGCATACACAGTTCACCTCCTCATTCTCGCCTCCCCACTGTGCTCCTGCCTTACCCTGACAGCTCTCCTCAGATAAGGGCCCTTAAATGATCAAGTGGGCCTCTTCTTGTTTTCCTTGTTGTTTCCATCTCCGAGGAGGGCTGAGGCTTCGGGAAGGAATTGGTATGTTAAATGAGCTATGGGAGTTTTTTTTTTTTTTTTTTTTTTTTGTTACCGAGGGGAGAGAGAGCTCAGTCAGACGAGAATTGCTGCGCTGGGCGTTGGAGGCAGCTGTGAAGTCATTTTTACAGGAGAGGTGCGGATTAGCTAGCTAGCGCCTCTGAGCCGGAACAAGTCTGTCTGGGAAGGGATGAAGGCTACAAACCATAGATCTAATTCCCGCTCACGCAGCCGACAGCGCAGACACTGGCAGGGGCTGTGGAGAGAATTAGCCTCCTATTTGCTGCTCTCACACTCAACACAGGGAGTAGACAAGGAGGAAGTTGACAGAGCGCTCATTCTCGCACACACACACACACACACACACAGACACACACATAGCACACATCGTGGGCCCACCTCTGAATGCTGTCTGCACGAGCACCAAAGATTTGTATTGTTTCGAATTGTGCACATTTCTATCATGATTGACATCAATGCAGATGTTGAAGCTGGTTCCTATGAAATCCAATGGAGAGGGGAAATATGAGGAATGGCTGTAGGGGCTATCCACAGGTTTCAGAATTATTTAAAAAATGAGGACTGTTGTCATAGCAATTAACAATTAATTTAAAATTCAATATTCAATCTAAAATGTTGCCAACAGGAAACTGAAACCTCTGAATATAGTATTGAAAAAAATAGACAATTTCAAAATATCGTTTGGTAGTAATTCTTAGTAAAAAAAAGTATTTGACAATTTGACATAAGAGGCTCATCGGTTGTAAACATATAGTAATCATTTGTAAATGGTACAAGGTTTCAATTTTAAACAGTCTGCTTCTACTTGTTTGTAATAGTTTGATGGCAAGACATCCCCCCTCCCCTTTCAGCCTTTGAGATTGCAGGATAATGATAATTGCTTTTGTGGAGGTTTTTTTTCTGCCTCATATTGATTAATCATGATTTTAAATTCATTTACTTTTGTCTTGTAGAAACTAATACAACTGCTGTTAGTATAATTCCCCTAATCTTAAACAATATAAAATATACAAATATCAAAAATATATAATCATTAATATTTTTAAATACTAAATATACATTTACAAAAATGTCATATTTCTTCCTTCAAACTCTAAACTTTCAGTCATTTCATGCAGTAAAACTGCATGAACTGACTGATTGACCTAACCCTAACCCTAACCCCATTAAAATAACCCAAACTGACAGTAAAAGCTGTTACTTGCACAGCCCTAGTTGTGGATATAATACAAATTAAGTGTAATGCATATGAAATAAATAAATAAATAAATATTACCAAGTTGTGTAATGTACAAACTACTCTATCCCTATGAGGAGCAGACTTAAAGGGCATGTCCTGTGTCTGTATGGAGCCATGTGCACCTGTGGCCCCATCGATTGCGTGCTGAACGGGGCTGCTCAGAACCTCATGTCTTTTTAATGTGCGGAATGCCTCTGCTTCGATCATGTGATGGTCCTGGGGTCAGCCAGAGGTCGCCGTCCTCCTGGTGGAATAACTTTAACTTCACATGAGACACTTTCAAGCATCTTAAGCACGGTTCTGATAATGGACTAAGAGGTCAGAGAAATGGCAGCACGTACAGTATGTTTCAGTGCAGGTGTTCTGAGGTTAAAATATGTGCATGTACATGTTTATCCTTTTTTGTGTTCATTTGATGTTCGACTCAATATGGGGAATCACTACATGCAATGAATGTGCGGTAGCTTACTAATGATACAATAATGAGAATAATTAACAATCAGTATTTGATCACAAGGTTTAGAACTCAGTTTCTACTTAGCATTGAATCACATCTTAAATTTATTGGTAAAGTTGAGCTGTCTACAAGTACAAAGTGCAATTACCTCATAAAGGCAACAATTCATAATTGCTTCTTTGAATGTGTAAAAGTTGACATTTCAAGTGTCACTTTTCCAATGGCTCTTCCTTCTCTCCATGGAATGTTCCACGGTATGGCATTAATTGTATCTATCTTGCGTTTGTTTTATTACAGGTGAACCTAGAAAAAAACAACAACTTAAAAATACATTTGAGGGGGTTTCCTCTCTGTAGACCTGCGTGTCTCCATTGAGATGAGTTTTTTTGTCATAAGCAAAGCAGTTGAACCCATAGCACTTTGGTGTCATATGGAGCACTTCCGGAGATGTTTTAGATTAGCGATCTCTGTAATTTGAGTTCTCGGGGCACATGTTTGCGGTCTCCAAATAACACAAACTTTAGCACTTTTCAAATCATAGAAGCTCAATGTCTTAGTCTACGCTTTCGTTTGAGTCAAAAGTGGCCTGTAATCCGAGATTTAGCCATAGTTTCGAGTAGATGAGGAGGCCAGTGCGCATGTGCGGATTTACAGCTTATTTCGGTCTCAGCTCCCGGGACTCAAACATGAAACGCAAAGCTGTAAATTATGGATAAATCTCGGATTACAGGCCACTTTTGACTCAAACGAAAGTGTAGACTAAGACATTGAGCTTCTATGATTTGAAAAGTGCTAAAGTTTGTGTTATTTGGAGACCGCTCGGGGCATATATTATATGTAACTCGCGTTACAGATACAAACATCCCATCAACAAAGTTGTATGGGTGAGTAAAACAACTTGTTTTATTACCGAAATAAGGCTCAGATTGTAAAAAACGTTAATTCTCCTTTAAAAAGTTACATAGTGCACCTTTAAATGTGTGCCCTATCATTAACTGATTGTGTATCGTCATGTAAATGTTATTGTTTTTAATCCAAATGTCTAATATTTCTCTATTATATTTCTTTGGCCCGTTCCAAACCCTCTGCCCTGTGGATCAATATCATGACCCACTTCCACTGACTTGCTCTGTTTGGATGGCCACAGTTTAAATGAATACAGAGGGCCAAAGTGATTCTAACAGTGCCAAGCCAGCCCTGTAAACATATTGTAGGATCTGTCAGTACCCCCTTGCATTTTGGCTTGTGAGCGTAAAGACTTAAATTTTTAATGTAAACTATATGACAGGCAAAATGTAGTGAGTGAACTCTATTAAACCACTGTGTCAATGGACCGTTTAAAAACTTATCAAAGATTTACAAGTGCTGTTATGGGCGAGTCACGTTATGGCATCCCCACATTGAGCTCTTGTCCTGTCTAGTTTTAGTGAATAGGCTTGAAAGTTTTTAAAGTTCATATCAGACTTTTTTTTCAACTATACTTTGAACACCTTAAGCTTTGTATTTTCAGTATCTCTTAAAATGTGACTTAAAAAAAAAAAAAAAAAAAAGAGTTATTGACAGAAATGTTGATAAGATAAGATAAGATAAGACTTTATTGATCTCACACAGGAGAAATTTACTTGTCACAGTAGCTCCAGGTAGGGACAGTTTGAACAAGAAAGAAAAGTGCATGCAGGCAAGAATGGCATAAAAATAAGTAATAATAATAATAATAATAATAATAATAATAATAAAATAAGTAATAATCGAATAAGTAATAATAGTAAAACAGTAACAAGGAGAGTATTGAAAAACGATTTTGCACATTGGAAAAACGATATTGCACGTTAGGACCATACAGTGGAGTTATGCAAGTAATAATAATAAGAAACAGTAACTAGGGGAGTATTGAAAAACGATATTGGACGTTTGGGCTATACAGTGGAGTTATACAGTCTGATGGCGGTTGGGATGAAGGATCTGCGGTAGCGCTCCTTCTTGCACTGGGGGTGTCTCAGTCGGAGACACAAGAAGACATAAGAGACATAAGAACATGTCTGGATTAAATTATGGACTTTAAAACATGGAGGAGCTTCATGGACTGAACATTTTGAGCTTTGGAGAGGGATATGCAGAATTACTTAAAGTACTTAAACTCCACCTTTACTTTTTGTGAGGCAAGAACTTATAACATGCCTAAAAGCTCATCTAACATATTTATAGGTCCTTTAAATCCAGGTTTATTTAAATCATGATAACTGAACTGAAGGTGCTGTACCTGGTTTTCTTAAAACCAAAGTTACTCCTCACTTACCCATATACATTTTCTTACCTGACCAACCAGAACCACATGCTTTGACTAACTTTAGAAAGTCAAGTGGATCTAGAGTCATATCACGTCTCCTTGATTCCAGAAGGCATGATTGACAGATGAATTAACCAATCAGAGACGCTTGGTCCGTTTACGTCACACGTGCTTACACTGAAAAATTTAGAAAAAAACAGCATAAAGGACTGAGAAACAGCAGAGATTTTTTACAGAATCAACAATCAAAGAAGAAGAAGAAGAAGTGAACTTTATTGATCTCACACTGGAGAAATTCTTCTCTGCATTTTAACCCATCCTATATATATATATACATATATTAGGAGCAGTGGGCAGCACACACATTAGGGCGCCCGGGGACCATCTCCATGATCTTCTTGCTTCGGCTGGGTCAGGACCTAAGCTGGAGGTACCTATGGTGCATGTTTTGGGTTGGTGGGGGAAACCGGAGTGCCCGGAGGAAACCCACCCAGACACGGGGAGAACATGCAAACTCCACACAGAAAGGCTCGGGCACCAAACTATTAGGCATATTTTGTTTTGAAGGTTATAAAAATTTTTCTTCTGCATTTGAGAGACACATGATACAGCTTGGAGGCCCTTTATGATCTGGTTCTAGTCCCTTCTGGATTCGAACAGAATCTAGAAGGGACTGGCTGGTCAGGCAATGCATTCTGAGCATACTAATTATTCACCGCAATGAGTTTAGCATCCTAGCATCCCAACCGTGTACTGCCTGATTCAGACTGTACATAGCAGACTTATTTTGATCTCAAGAACTGCTCATACAATGTATCTGAACTGGGGCAAGGCACGTAATTAGTACTATGACATAAATGATTTTACCGTCTTTGGGAATCCATACTTTTACCATGAGCTCTTGTGTACATAGCAGACATTCAAGAGACAAAGACAAGACTTGTATCAACCTTATTGATTCAGAGGGGAAATTACTTACAGGAAAGACAGCCACTCATTCTGTAAATACTACAGCATGTATAACTATTTAAATTATGGAAATTATATGGAAATTAGCCACTGACTTTTAATTCTGATTGTGTTTTTTCTGAAGGTTTTTTTTTTTTAACGGTATAATTTTAACAGTGCTTGTGAAAGAAGAGATTTCCTTTGACTCACAAATGATTTCTGCCATCATTCTGAAGCAGGTCAGAGCACATTCTGTAAACCATTTACCATTACACATGCTGAGTGAACATCATGGACAGGCTCAGTGCTTTTGAAGTTCATTTGAGGCCAACTCCAACCTGGTTTCACCCATGGAAGTAATTAACCAATGTTTCTCAAACTGTGGTACAGACTACTACTACAACAGGTGGTACACATGTTCCTATGAAGGTTTTATCCATTTTATTATCCGTGTTATCCATGTTGTAGTCCTCCTTGTGGTAAATTTTTTAGGTCCACTTGAGTCTGTTTCAGTTCTGTTGTGAAGGGATTAATGGTATGATGCAAGTCTGGTGTGTTTTAAAGTATTTTGGAAATATGTCTAATAGCAATGATATTTTTAAGTTTTAAAATTCAGAGTTAGCTGGTTTTATACATAAAAAGGCTAACTGAAGAATATATTTAGTTGTTTATTGTTAATTGCAGGTATAGTGATTTCAGATTAAGATTTAAATTCAGATGAAATCAAACTTGAAGTATTTTTTGCATATAAGTTTTATATATTAGACTGACATTCTGTCCCTAAAGTTCGGGACAAGCCACAAGGAGTAGACTGGCCCCTTGTGGGATTACTATGTTGTTACCATTTAAAGGGCCCATATTACACTATTTTCTGATCTATGTCAATAGAATAATGTTGTTTCCTCATCACAAGCATACCTGGAGTTTTGTTTTGTTTCATTCACACAAACCCTGCATATTTAGGCTTAGTTCTCCCTCAAATTGAAAACCTTGTGATCCACCTCCACATTGTGATGTCATTTGGCAATACAGGAAGTGCTCCACTGTAATTTAAAACTACATACGGGCTCAGTAGAATCATGTGCATGATTTTTCCCCTGGAATTGCCAGGCTCTACTGAACTAACGATAAAAGGCAGCTGTAGTTGGAGATGTAGATAGACTAATAATAAAGGGTCACTCAAACATATGTGAACAAAACAAAACAAAACACTGGTTATGTTTCAACATTCTAACAACATTCTAACATGACTAAAAGCTCATAAGAGTCAATTTTGCATAATACAGGACTTTTAAACCACACTCTAAAAGCAAACTTGGAACATCCCCATCCTGTGAAGTTGCCAAACACTTGACACAGTAGAAGCCTAGGATTTTGTTGTGCCACTCTCACTATAATGTGTAAATAGCATTTCTTTTTCTGTCTTTTTTTCTAGCCAGGAACTTGTGCAAAAATCAATGTGGTAGCTTTAGTTATTAGAGCAGGTTTTAGGCGTGTGTAAGCTGTGAGGGGAGATGGAGACGTCGGTGGATAGGCCTGTCTGCAGCATCACATCGCACTGCTCAGTAATGACTTGTATTACATGCTCTGTGGTAGGCTTGTCTCCTGTCCACTCCGGCCGTACTCAATCTGCACACGCTTTGTGTTGCCTTTGAGAGGCGCTCGGGTGAGACGAGGAGAGAGAGAGGGGGAAGAAGAGGGGGGCACAGGATGAGAAAGGAGGGAAGAGCATGTGAGAGAGAGAGAGGGAGGGAGGGAAAGAGAGAGAAGTGGGGAAATTATGGACAAATGTATGTTTGTTAGTGTGCTCTAATAGCTTCATTGTGGACTTGTTTAGCTTGGGTTTAGGTACTTCCAGAAAGTTGCATGTGCAAAGGTGTGGTTGCCTACTTCTTTTATGTAATGTAATATAACTTCTTTAATGATAATAGTGATAGAAATAGACAAGCAAACCACTTTGTGCACTATTTAGCGTATAAACTGTTGGCTTTATAGCTCCAGTGTATGCCAGAAATTAGTTTGGATTGTCCATATGACCAAAGAAAATACATGAAGCTTTGTTTGAACACTTAAAGGGGCCATATTACTTTATTTTCTGATCTGTGTTATAATGCAAACTGAAACAGAAAACTCTTTGTTCCACTCTGTGATGTCATGGTTATACAGGAAGTGCCCAGTTTTTGGATAATTTCAGCTCTGGAATTTCCAATCTCTACTAAATAAAATAAAAAGTAAAAGGTAGCTGTTAACTGTGGTAACTAAAATTACCACTACATGAGATCACAAGGTGGAACAGAGCATTTTTAAATTTGGATGTGTAGACAGACTAATAATGTAGAATTACTCAAATGTGTGAATGATACAAAACACAGCTCCAACTATGTCTTTGATGAACAACATTCTAACATGGCGAAAATCTCACAATGATCAATTTTACATAATATAGGACATTTAAAGGTGTTTTCTGGTCGGGATCCCTCACCTGCTTTTCTCCCTAGAGATGCTATTGCTTTGCCTGGAATGTTACACATTATGGCTTAATACACATCTATGTTTAGTGCAATGAGAGCAATGCATAAAATGTGTAAAAAAAACAAAAAAAACCCCCAAAACAAACACTTATAGCATCAGCTATGGAAAATCAGTCAATCTCCAAATAGTAATATTACTGTAATTACATAATACTTTTCTTGACTCTGAATTTGGTTCATCATTACTGTGTATTTGCCCACTCTTCACATTAACCCAAGCTTAAACCAACACGAATTTCCTAATGCCCAGTATGAACCAAGATATGAGAGAAGTGCAGCTCTGTGATGGTCAATGTATGTGAATTTAATGTGGAGATAATATTAACTTTGACATAATAACATTTCAAAAGGGCAACGGAGATCATGCCTTTAGGAATTTCGATTTGCATAAATGTAAATTATTTGTCTTGACCTGCCAAAATGCTAAATATATAAATTAATGTTTTGATGCTGTGACTTTGTTAATTAATAGAATTTGGGTGCATATTTACCTAATTTCCAGGAATACATGATTAACAAAACTTGATTCTTAAACTTTATTAATCCACCAGACTGGTGTCAAATAAGGCATAATTATATGCATGTACGTATATGTACAAGTAAAAACAAATATAGAAATATAGTAATACAAACTTCTGGTTACTTAGAGCAGTTCTTTCTGAGTGGTTTTTACCGTAACTCCAAAATCTGCACACAGATTAATTTACTTACTTTACTTATTTCTTGGCCTGGATATCAGACAATATTACATGAATGAACCTCTCCTCCGCTAGCCTCATTCATCACTCCAGCTCTCATTGTGGCCACTCTTAAGGACCAGTGCGGAGTCTGACTCTGGACTAAGTGATTTTATATGCTCCTTTAACAGGGATCACCTCCAGTTTCTTACCATTTTTCCACTGAGCGCATTTGCACTTAAAACATACTGTGTAATCTTCTGTTATTTTACATACAAATTGCATCCCGGCCGGCGCATTCATCATTGCTCATATCCAGCCCACTTTTAAATGAAAAATGTATCGCAGATGAATAATGGATCCAGCTATAGTATAATTTTGTGTTTCTTGAATATAGCAGAGTTTCCTCGTTTTAAATGTACCCCCCAACCCCCGCTCTGGTGAAGTTTTGGAAAGAAGAGAATGAAGAAAAATTACTTAGTGTTTATTGTTTACCTGGGGTTTGTACAAAATGAAGCAGCAATGAGGAGAACTGAGAAAGGACTCTGAGACAAATGGCATTAAATAGACAATCTGACAAAAAGTGAGAATTTTGTTTTTGTTTTGGCTTCAATATTTAGTGGAGATTTGGTGTGATGTGATGAGATTTGGTGAAGATATTTGTTTTGTGAAAAGTGGAAAAAGACTCTTATCCTGATTTAGTTTTTGGTTATCCATGAAGAAATTGCCATGTATGGTGTGGATTTGGTTTAGTCTCCAGAACTGGTGGTTTAGACTTTGAATCCTGCATTTTGTCCAATTTAGTTCAATGTTAGCCTTAAAATACTAATATATTAGGCCTGTGACGATAATCAACTTATCATATTTTGTATTATGTAATATATTTTGTATTATGTGTACAATTTATATACAATCGTTGGGAGATTTTTGCCATTTTTATATAATAACGTACGATTGTAGCTGTAGATGGCAGAATAAATAACTTCTATCACAAATTATTTGTTACTTCTGCTGTTTATTTGTTGTAGTTTATGCCTTTTTAATGATATTGTATAAAAAATATCATAAAATGGTTCATCAAGATTAACCTGCTTTATTGTTTTTGTGTCAGTGGCATAAATTAGTTTTAATATTATTATGTACTGCAGTATTTCTCTATAGCAATATATCGTGCTTCAAAATTTGTTATTGTGACAGGCCTCCTCTTGATTCTGTGTGTATGTATGTTGTCTGTAAATGTGTTATTTGAACATTGACAGTTGTTAGTTTTATATCTTTAGTTAATTTGTTTATTTGGACTGGTATTCAAGCCATATTCCAACCAAATAACCTTTGAAAATTATGCTAAAAAATGATAAGGAAGTTTGGAAGAAAACTGTGATACATCACAAACTAGGGCTGCACGATTTGGGGAAAAAACAAAAGAAAACAAATGGCAATTTTTCTGACAAGTATGCGATTAGATTTGCAACATATGTTTAAAATGTAGGATTCTTTTAGGAAAATTAATATGAACTGATTAATTTCAAGTGCATTTCAGAATATGTTTGTAGAAGTCCAACTCAAATTGTGATTTAGAGAACTGTCTGGAACAACCACTAGTACTATCTCAAAATACATCAGACTTTTAAAAAACAGGAAAAGGTAACATGTAGGCTCATCACTGATTTTATATGGTACATTACACAACAGGAAGAGGACTGGCCATAGATACACTAAAGATTAAAGTCAATAGAGGCCACTGTCTACATTTAAGAACCATAGTTAAACTCATCAGCCAGAGCACGAGAAGATGTTTAGTACCTGTATAGTCTACATTTGTTCCATGTTTAGTCACAGTTTAGTTCGAGTTTGATGTGGTGTGTGTGCGAATGTTAAAATAGAATGAACAATTTCAATTTCTTATTTTACCACTCACCATATTTCAATCTTTAAAAGGATCATATTACACTATTTTCTGGTCTATGTTATAATTGTGTACAGTAATCCTTCGTTTATCGCGGGGGTTAGGTTCCAGAAATAACCCGCAATAAGAGAAATCCGCAAGGTGGGACAACTTTATATTTTATAATTTTTCTACATGTTTTAAGGCTGTAAATGCCTCACCACACACATTATACGCTTTTCTCAGACTGGAATTAACCTTTTCTCATGTTTATCTCTCATTTAAACACTCAAACTTTCATAGATTTTCAACAAAATGTATTAATAGTGAAGCGTGGGGGGAGACACGGCCCCGGAAGCCCCGCCGGACACACGAGGAGCACTGCCACGTCCCGGGACGCGACGCTCACCAACCCCTTGGAGAAGTGCGCGACACGTGCACCCCTTACCGTGGTCAAATCCGTGACAGAGCAGCGTGACCGGCGCGAGGCCGCGCGTACACCGGGGCTGCGAGCACAAAATAGAACCGTGCCGCCTGGACCATGCCTCCCCCTCAGGACAGCGTCCACGCAGCCCGAGCCACAAACCGAACACGTACAAACAAACGCAAGAGCCGCACGAAACCAGCAAAGAGCTGCATGGAGTGATTTAATCCTGGTTTAGACCTGGTCCAGTCCTGGTTTAGTCCAGGACCATTCCACGTTTAGTCCTGGTCTAGTCTCTTAGCCAATCAGGATGCAGAACACAATGTTACACTGTAAAAAAATGTTACACTATTAAAAAAAAAAATCCGCGAAACAGCGAACAGTGAACCGCGATAGAGCGAGGGACCACTGTATCATCAAAAACATACTGTACCTGGACTTCTGTTTTGTTTCATTCACATATGTATAACACACAAACCCTGCATTTTTAGGCAGGCTTCTTCTTTCAAACAAAAAACACTTCACCTTGTCATGTCATGTGGTAATACATGACATGGTAATACATGCACCACTGTGTTTTTAAACTCCATGCACTTTCACTAGAATCATTTGGATAATTTCATTCTTGAAATCGCCAATCGCTACTGAACAAAAGGTAAAAGGCAGCTGTTAACTTGAACACTGCCACTACATGACATCACAAGGTGAAACAGAGCATTTTGAGCTTTGGAGATGTAGACAGACTAATAATAAATGATTACTCAAACATGTGTGAATGAAGCAAAACACAACTCCAGGTATGTTTTTGAGGCAGTAACAGCATTCTAACTTAATTTAAAGCTCATGAAAATCTATTTTAATATAGGATCTTTAACTAGTCGCCTACTACAATAATTGTTAGCTGCAGCAATAATAGTTATGTCCGCAGTAGTAATGTGTACATGTACCCCAATGACTCCAATGACACATATACTTTAATGTATGTTGTCACAGCTCCATGGTGGACTGGCTTCAGGACATAAAGCATTATTACCCGCCATTCAAACATCACGGTGTTTTAAATGTTTAGCATGTGGAACATCGGCTTACAGGTGCTCTTGCCTTATACACTTTCTCCTGGGGGTCCACAGCTGGGTAGCCATGTGTTAAGCCTGGAGAATTGAGGTTGAGTACGCCGCCCCCTCTGTCTTTATCTGTAATTACATGCTGAGACTTGGGGAGATTGGGCAGAACCACAGCAGCCTACAGATACCTCAGCGGGGGGTGCGTTTGGCGCTTGAGAACCATGCATGATTCTCTCTTGGGACATCCCGGTGAGCGCGTTCCCTTTCCTCCACGGCACCACGCCATATCCCCCCACCCCCCCAGGCTTCGCTTTGGGGGATGCAGACCACTCTGTCGTGCTCTACTTGCTCCTGTCGCTTGGTTGTCGTCCCAGAAGTTTTTGCGTTTTTTTTTTTTTTTCCCCTGGTTTTTCCACCGGGAGACGTCCTGACACGGAGCTGCAGATGGGGGGCACTGGACCGGAGCGGCTGGTGTCACGGCGTGGATGGGAATTCACAGTTGGCATGAGATATGAAAGTGAAACGTCGTTATACATATGTTTGGTGCTGTGTGTTCACGCAGATGCTTTGCTGTGAGGACCACTTGGAAGTTGTTTGTCTTGTTGCATAAATCACTGTGGCTTTTGGGGCTCGGAGGATTGGGCCAGTACACTATATATTATGCATTCTCTAAAGGGTTAGAAAGATGTACCGATATAGTAACTTATAATAATATCATAATAAAGTGTGGTGTTATTATAAACTCAGAATATTAATAATGCAAAATATCATACTTGGATGAACTCATTGCCAGTGTTTATGTTTGCAACAAGTACTTTTAATAATATAGTTTTGTATACATACATATAGTTTTTGTAACATAATTTTTGTTACACATCCTGAATTGCTCCTCTGTTGACTCTTTAGTCTTTCTAATGCTGCGTTCAGGTCGGGTCAACAAGACGTGCAGTTTACATGTTAAGTCTATGTGGACATCTAGGGCGTCAGGGTGGCCATGACTTTGGCATCGACGTGGTGCGTCTTGACCGTTCAGGTGTCGACACTCTAGATGTGCATCCAGGGCGTTGCCGTCAGAAGTTGAAAAAGCTGAACTTTCGGCGTTGGACGCACCACATCAACTATTCAGGGACGACTATCCAGTGACATAGCAACGTTATTATCCGGAAGAAGGAGAAGAAAGAGACCTGGGAGCCACAAACACCAGAAGAAGAAATCTACACTGTGTTATTAGCGAAGTATAAATATATACAGGCCACAACCGCCGACCCAGTCGCCAGGACTATACCAGGACTGGACCAGGTCTAAAGCAGGACTAAACCAGGACTGGACCAGGTCTAAACCAGGACTAAACCAGGAATAAATCAAGGTCATTAGTGTGTCATTAATAGAGTATAAATATATACACGCAGCAGTTGCTGAGCCAATCGCCTCTGCTGATGGTTCTATGTAATCAGTACACTAAAGCCACTCTCAGCCTGGTCTGCCATTGTTCCACAAAAAGACAGGGAAAATGGTACTTGTTTCCAGAATAACGGACGCCCTGGATGTGCATCCAGTATTTTTCTCCCGTTCGTCCACAGCATCCAAGATGTACGTCAGGGACATCTAAACTCAAATGCAAAGGCATCCAACTAGAGGTATCCAGCGCGTTTTTTGATGCCCCGGTCTGAAACCAGCATAAGGAATACATTTTTGGACAAAATAGCAACATTCACTGTTCACTGCAGCAGTTACAGAGGGAGGGGTGACAATTTTTAAATATAAAGTCAACTGGTCAACTGCCCATCGCAAATCAAAGCTATGCTGTAATGGGAGGTTTTGACTAGTAATATGATGCTAATGTTGACAATTAAACAAACCCCCTGCTTTCAGCTAAATATCTCCCTTTGATGCAGAAATAATATGACCACATGAAAGCTGAATTAGTATTTAAACATGTCCTAAAGTATGTATTGTCAAAGTTTAGAGGCACTCACCTCCAGTGAAATATGTAGTTCAGGGACACTTACTTTTTGTCGGGGACTTTCTGCTGGATGTGGTCTTGTCCAACGTAAATACCATCTGTTACATCTGTCCAATTATTTGCGTATCCTGCCACTGTCTTTCGCCAGCTAAAGAATCTGATCGCATTCTGTACATACACTCTGGAGAAAGTTTCTGGCTGCATGAACGTGTCCCGAGTTCTCCTTCCTTCTTATGTCGCATTTACAGTCAAAGTTACAGATTGAACAGGAAAAAGAAGACATCCTTTATTTATCCCAGTAGGGAAATTATTTCTCTGCATTTGACCCATCCTTTTTAGGAGCAGTGGGCATCTCATCTTTCAGGCGCCCAGGGGGGCAGTACCGTGAAGGACCCACACTGGCTTGCTCATTGACCGGGGAGGATTCGAACCCAGGTCCCCTGGGTGAAAGTCAAGTGACTTACCAGTTGAGCTAGCCAGCCGGTCTTCTCTTTCACTCTTTGTCCTCTTCATTCACTGGTCTTTATCCTCTTTAAATGTTACTGTAGATGTAGCATTCGATATCTTACGATCCAACTCCTCTGCTGCGAGGCCGACAGATCGGCATCCTGTAAAACAGCCACAATTCAACTCATCCTCCATACATTACTTAAGTTGCCACGAGGTTTGCTTCTAGCACACAGCTGATTGGCGGAAAAAGAAAACAAAAGAGCGCTAATCGTCACGTGAATGGCCAGTAGCATCAGTATAGTAATTATGGTAATTTACACACACCCTAATTCTTTCTGGAAAAACTAGCCAATTTCAAAGACATGCTTTTAAAGCAACCAATGCTGTTATCTGAAACATGGAGTGGCTTCTTCATGATCTCAACTAGCACATTTGGCAAAAAAACAAAAATCACACATTTTCACTAACGCGATTTTCTCCTGTTCGCTCTGAGCGACTTGTGGTAGGTTTTGCCTTGGTCGGTCACATAATACATTTATGGTGCTGTACCTGATTGGACTGTCTTAAAAATATGAAAAAACAGAACTTGTTAATTTCAAACAGTTTGCGGCAGTCCAAGCTTATCCACACTTTTCTCACACAACATATTCCTTGTATCTTAATCATTCACCTTGATGAGTTTATAAGCCCATTTCACAACTTTCAAAGGCCAGTGCATAGTTTCCCGTCATGGTAATGCTAACAAAACTAGCAGGCTAACACCACACTTCCTGGTTCGAGGATGATAAAAACACTTTATTAGATGGAAACAGCACAAAGCAGTCTCATTTAGACTCTGAGGTGCTGATAGAATGTATCTACCTGAATGCTAATGAGGCCAGACCTATTTTAAAAGCCATTATAAAGCATGGCATATAAAACCCTTAACTAGGCCTGTCACAATAACACATTTTGAAGTACGATATACTGCTAAAGTAAATGTAGATGATAAACAATAATATTGAAACCAAAGCATAAAGCACAATTATCCCCCAAAAAGTATTCTAAATGTACAATATTGTTAAAAAAGAAATAACAGAATGCAACACAAGTAGTTACTTATCTATCGTATCTATAATGAGTCATAGACATTCATAATTTAACCTTCTAAATTACTCATTTTCACTGTACACTGTTCACTAGTACAAAGAAAAAGTCCCCAAGTAAAGAATGCCAAAAATTATTGTTCCATCTGTCATGTATTGAACGATATATCTTAACTCTTTAGCAACTAGCAACATTATAGTGAAGTTGAAATGATGATTCGAATCCTGTGCGTTTACTCTTCACAAGTGCACATATTTTCATAGTTACATCACAATAAACCTTGTCCCTCCATCTTTGTATTCCTGTGCCTCCTTTGTAAACCCACTGTCTGTATTTGAATGTCAGTGCTGTTGTTTTGATGATATGAGCCAGCACTATCAAAGCAGTGCATGGCGCAAACTGTACTTCAATACAAATGAAAAAGCCAAATTATTCCCACTCCTTTGATTCCTTTGCAAGTTTAATCTGTGGCGATCGATAAAAGGATGCATGTTGGTCTACGGAGTCAACAGCAGCGGTTTGATGGGTAGACCGACAGCCAAATGGATGGTATGGGGGAGCATTCATCTTTCTTTAGGCAAATTGGGCTGCTAGATCCCAACTAATTGATTGATTGCGTGACTTGCTGATACAATCAAAGCCTGGCCTGATTTATGGCGATAAATCAATTGATGAATACGGTTTTGTGCTGGGACCGGAGGAGGGGACAGGCGAGTGGTGCATCCGTCTTGTGGCGTCAGGGCTGTGGGGAGAGTGCGGTAATAAGAGCTGCGTCTGCGGCTGACATTTACTGAGAGCCTGCTCCGACCTGCTCCAGATTAACCTCCACTTGTTCTCATAAGCACCACTGATATTAAAAGATGGGCCACGGCACTCGGCGAAAAATGAAGTGTGACTTTTTTCCTCGCACCGTTTGCATACATCATTAGGCCAACAACAAAAATCAATGCACATTCCAGAATCAACACAAACACATCTTGAGGTGCGTAATGCGCGAGGCTGTTGTTGACTCGCTCCAGATTACATTTAGCCCAATGTTTAAAGGCTGATTTACAGGAGATGGAGTCCACACGGCTGTGGCGGAGCTGTCTACTCTGCTCAGAATATGAGATGGAAGTTAAACAGTGCGCGCGGCGGAGGAGCCCTGATGTGTGGGCAGTGTAGCATCAAATAGATTGTGTTTCCTGGCGTGTAAACGTCTAATGTGTGCGCTCTGACACAGATGAATGTAAGGAATTTGCTGTAAAGACTTTACGGCCCTTTTGAGAGACGTGGCTGTGGAGCGGCAGAGTGGAACGGTGCAGCCTCAGAGCTCCAGTGTGCCCACAGAGAGACACACACATGAGCACACACATGTGAACACATGCATGTGAACACACACACACATGTGAACACACACGCAGGTGAATCCACACATATGGGAATACACACATGTGAACACACACCAGTCAACAGACTGAAGCAGGGGTGCACTAGTGCTTACACATGCACATGTCAAGTGCCGCCTCGGAGGCTCAGAGGGGAGCTACATCAAGTGTAAGGCTGGCCTGGACGTCAGAGACAGCTTTTATTTGCTTTGGGTCAGAGATGGCCACACTGACCATGTGATGAGAATCTTCTCAGAGCTGAAGTAATCCTGCTGCAGCTCCAGCCTCTTCTTTAAAATACGAGGGGCCTGCTGTGGCACAACAGGGCGAATTATAGCATGATTCATGTTTAAACTGGCCTTTCAAGTGCATCTCTTCCTGCTCAGAGTCTTCTGCCAAAGCCTTTGTGAAGAAGCTCAAAGCCTCTGCTTGTTGTCAGCACCACTTATTCCCACTTTCTCTGTTCTATTTAGATTAATTTATTTTTGGTTCAAATGCTGTAAAATGAAGTGTGATACAAAGGAGGAGGTAACTCTCAGACAGGTGGCCCTGGCTCGTGTCGTGGGCCCCTGGGGCCCCTCTAACACAGTCTGAGTGAGAGGAGGGACCTACACAGGTGGTGTGAAGCGCAGCATCTCTGCACACCTGAAATATTCAGATTGTTCCAGCGGCGCCGCTTTGATCTCGCTGAATCGACATGGGAGCAAGCGAGTGAGCGAGGGGAGAAAACAACAAAACAAGAGGAAGAGCTCACCTGAGAGCTGGCACATTGACATTTCTTTAGAGAGAATAAACAGCACAGGTTAGCATCAGCATCAGCAGCTCTGTGCACACGCAGGTGAAAGTGGGCCAGCTTTGCTCTGCTATAAACACACACTGACCTCAATGCTGTTCTCAGTACATTACCACATTGTAACAAACACTGTCCCTGGTCAGTTAGAGGAATTGCGCCGATTGAAAGTGATCCACCACAGGATAACTGTAATTCTCTCCATTAGATCTAACTTTGCTCAGAGCTCGGTAAGTGACCATTCAAACAGAGGGGGCTCTTGAGTTTGTTGGACCTCCCTGCTGATCGCTGAGCTTAAGCTGCTCTTAGAGGTGATGGTGTCTCTGAGCAGGTTTCAACCCACTAGCCCGCTAATGAATCATAGGACTGTGCAATTAGTCAGCCCGCGTAGAGCCCACAGTGACAATAGACACACTGATTGTAACCACAGAGTTTGAAAGGAGCAGAACAATGGACGCCCCTAATGATGATTAATAAGATGTTGTAATTGGCCTTGGTTGGGAGCATTCAGTCACACACATGTAATTTGAAGTTTCTAATTGGAGGGCATTTAAAGTTATTCATTGGATTCTGATTTGGATTCTGAGCAGCTTTTAACAGATATGTTCATGATACTACTTTAAATGGGACAGCACCCTAGTCTGATTCTTTTATTTTTAGGAAAGGTCACAGCTTAAATCCAGGGCTTCAGCACTAGTTGGTGATACAGCACTAAAATGCTAAGTTCATTAATTCAAAGATGATAGTGCTCTGGACCTAATCCTCATAGCAAGATGGTTACGTGTTCATGTATGATCCTTGGACTTTCTTTCTGACTGC
Source organism: Paratrypauchen microcephalus (assembly GCA_036785185.1). Classification (NCBI taxonomy): domain Eukaryota; kingdom Metazoa; phylum Chordata; class Actinopteri; order Gobiiformes; family Gobiidae; genus Paratrypauchen; species Paratrypauchen microcephalus. Next base: position 2,607,610 of record JAVJIX010000090.1, on the reverse strand, counting down.
TTTTGTTCTCTGCATTATGCTAATATCCCTCCTCATTAGAGGGTCTGGACTGATTTTGAACCACAGGAACATGTTTTAGTTTGAACTGTCTCGTCCACTGATATCTGATATTGCACCACAAAACAGAACCACTTGTCTGGGATACGCTCATGGAGATGTTTCCACATGGTCCTCACCCATCTTGGCCCACTTTGTGCTTTTTTCACTTTTCATAATGCACTTCATAATGACAGAGATAGATAGATGTCTGGGATAGTGTCTGGCAATGATATTCCCATAATTCTTAACAAACTGTACCTGATTGAACCAAAGCTGTTGTTTCTGTCTGTTGCTTCTCTCGATAGTACCCAACAAAACTATCAACAATTGTCCCCTAACCCTAACTAACTATAGAACAACTTTGTGTAAATAAAAGTTCAAACATTATGAGACTTTCTGGGCCAAATACAACCAGTAGAAAGTATTTTTTATGGCTGAACCAATATTTGGAATGGTAAATGGTCAGATTTCTATGTAGCGCTTTTCCACCAGGCACTCAAAGTGCTTTTACATCAAGGAACCACTCACCCATTCACACACACATTCATACAGTAGTGTATGCAGACACCAGAGGTTGCCAAGTCATTGCGTAACAAGTCTCAAGTCAGTCTTAAGTCTTTGGCCTCAAGTCCGAGCCAAGTCCCAAGTCAAAGACAGACAAGTCCAAGTCAAGTCCCAAGTCAGTGGTCCACCAGTCCAAATTGAGTCCAAGTCTTCAGACACTAATACATTAAAAAAGTTAAGCTAAATAAGCCATGTACATATATTTTATATTATGAATTTATTAATACATTGTACAGCATGTGTAGTTAAAATAAATCTTGTAATTCATATTATTCTCAGAAATATAAATCAAATGTTTTTTCGCCGCTCAGAACAAAAATAGGAACAAAATAGGCCTATAACAAACCAGACCAGATCCATGTTTCTGTACGGATGCTTTGCTCCACCTCGAAACCAGCCGTGCCCCTTGAGCATGGAGGACAGCTAACAATCTGACGGATCCACCCAGACGGACCTATAGTCCATTGTGCACACTCGCTTTCCCGGACTGGTCCATGCTACTGTCCAGGTGTTTGGATAATGGGAACAGGCGTGCGGGGGAGGCATGGAACTGCTTGGACCTAATCCACTACGCGCTGGCCTTGCTCACCTTTCTGGCCAACGGACCACACCGGAGAGACTGTGTGCTCTGGTGAGTGCAACGTACTGTTTTTTTAACCGGTTGGTGAATGAGTCTGACTCGAGTCCAAGTCATGACTTTCACGTCCCCACCTCTGACACTCGGTGCAAGATGGGTTAAGCGTCTTGCCCAAGGATACAACGACAGCATTTATATGTGGAGCTGGAATTGCACTGCCAACCTGTGGGTCAGTGGATCTGACTGCTCAACCAATGATGTTTCTGTCAAAAGCAGGAAGTCGATATCCAATCCAGCAGATTTTTCGGTATCATTACCTATATCCATTACCAGTAAATACATTTGTGTACAGGGGGTCCTCGGGTTACGACGGTCTCGGGTTACGACGTTTCGTGGTTACGAACGCGCCCCCATTAAAAAAAAAATGTATATATTACGCGTCATTCCGTCTTACACGGTTTAGCGTGGTAAGAGATGTAAACAAATGCGAACGGCGCGCGGCGCACGGCGCAAGAATACGCTCTGTTGTGGTTGTAGGGAGAAGAAGACAGGCTCATGTGCGTGCCCAGTGTGGGCGGAAGTACCTGATGTGGGCTCTGATCTGCTCCTATGAAAGCGGCAGTGATAACCAAGCAGCGTAGTGGTCTAATTATTGAGATGGAAAGGTTATTGGTGCTTTGGTTGGAAGATCAAAGGCAAAATCCGGTTTACGACGAAATTCGGGTCTTAAGAACGGATCAACGTCGTAACCCGAGGACCCCCTGTATCTCTAATTGCAATACACAACATAATATAAAGGGTATTTACCCTTTATCAGAAAATAAATAAAATCAAGTACAGACCCTGCAAATACTGCAAATTCTCCTAACTGTTTGTCCTACTTGCATTGAAGAATGGGTCAAAATATTTATGACATAAGCTTGATTAAGATTACAATAATAATAATAATAATAATAATAATACATTTTATTTATATAGCGCTTTTCAAGACACTCAAAGACGCTTCACAAATCATAATTTCACCCTCATCGCAATAGACATTTAAAACTTTTTTCCCCCATGAACCGAAATAGAAGAGTCAGTTATATCCTCTCCAAATAGTTGCGTGGACGTGTTAGCAGATTAACAGTGAAATGAAAGAAAAGTGCAAAGTGCAAATGCGAATCAAAAACAGGGGTGTTGACAAGTGGGCGCGCTCCCATGCATCACGTGCCAAAACTCCCCGAGACTGAAGTGAGCTATGACAAATAATGGCTGACAACGGCAGTCACACCTTCTGCTGATGCTGTAGCGCACGCTTCGTCTCCTGACTTGTAAGATTTAGCATAGCTGTTTGAAGACAGCCTGACTGATGGGGGATTAATTATTTGGGATGATTTATCAGACTTAACGCCGACCAGAGTTTAGAGAGGTGTCAAATGTGAGATGTGATTTGCTTGGTAGGTTTAAGCCCTCAAAGATCTGTGTACACCACCTACTGTGCATACGAGCAGGGAGAGGGAGATAGGGCTACTGGATGGACAGAGGGTGTATAAGGAAGGGGAACTCTGTAATAGAAGGAGGACTTTATTTTGTTAGGGTTGTGCAATTTGCGATTTGATAATTGTTGCAACTCAAATTTTGATTCAGTTATGATACATTGTGCAGCCAGTTTTTGTTATAGATAAACTGTGCAAGTACTGGACTATGGCTGGCAGGCAGTGGTAGAAGAAGTGCTAGAAAGTAAGTTTAAGGGCTAAAATTATGGATACATTAAAGTATGATGTTGAAATTGTAAGTTAAATTGTTTTTAAAAAGTATCTTTAAAGTCCATTGAAATATAATTTAGAAGTGAACTCAGTGACAAAATGTGAGTTGTCAAAATGTTACTTAACTGTTCCCTTTCCAAAATATTTCTTGAACTTAAATTTAGGCTACGTTTATACGGCGACGATCAAAACAGAAGACGCAAAAGTGGCGTCTCGTCTTCAATTTTTTATCCGCGTTTAGACGAGCGTTCTCAACAGTAAATGTTTGTTTATACGAAGACGCAAAAGTGGACGCAAAAGCCAGCGAAGGGAGGCGCTGTAAATAACTGGACTGAAAAACATCAAACAAAACATCACAACAGCGTCAAGTTACATTTCTAACCACAACTGTACCGGAAAAGAGAAAGGTAAAACTTCAAAATAAAATATTCTAGTTGCATTTTAAATGAGTTGTTAAGATCTGCTCCAAACATTTCAGTGAATTGTATTTTTGTTTACATGTTTTTGAATATTGTACTGAAAATAGTTACATTACAGGAGGATTACCGTGAATTAGAAAATATAAAATCACATCGGGTTTTACATTTGAAGTGCCTCATGTGGAAGTCGCTTGTCTTGGCCGTCTGTGTGGCTGTGAGAGTGTGAGAAAGACTTGTATGGGAAGAAGAGAAAAGACCGTAGATGTGTGTGGGTGCGATTTATACAATTGTTGAAATGACTCTTGTATGTTGACTAGAGCTGCTAGCGCAGCTTGACCATCCATGGTATCAAGGTATGCCGCATCTATGTGACGTAAACGCGTACGCGATGTGAGCAGATCTGATCAGTTTTGCGTCTTGGGCAGTTTACACGGAAACGCTACAGTGCTTTCAGATTTTTGCGTTTTTAGGCCCCAAAAACGCTGTCACTGTGTAAACGAAACACACTTCTGATAAAATATTTTGTTGTTTTTACCCGTAAGCGTTCTCGTGTAAACAGGCCCTTAGCCCAATTACAATAGGCAAAATCCTTGAGGCTGTTATGGTGGTCCGACCAAGCCTAGCTAAAAACTTCTGCATGGGGACAATAAAGTGTAGATTGAGCTAAACTTGGCTAAATATGCTAAATACATTCAACACAACTGTTTTCAACTAATATATATAGTACTACTTCAGTTGTTTTCATTCAGTATGATTTACCGCGAAAGCAGAGTTTTTTTTGTTTTTGTTTTGCTTTTTCAGTTAAGAAAAAAGCAGTTCCTAACTTTTTTTTTTGCCAAATGTCCTCCAGGTATAAGACATTTGATCATAAGGATAAGGAAAACTTTAGCTAATAAATGCTCAAGTAAAGACCAATCAATCCTCTGACCACTACTGCAGTTTTGATCCACTGCAGCCAATACATTTAAAATTTATTTCTACCACTTGATTTTTTTTTTTAAATCCAATCCAATACCTGTATTTGCACAGCACATTTTATAAATGCAACAGTCTCCAAAATGCTGCACATAACATTAATGTAAGACAAATCAATAGCTTAAACACCTTGCTGGCTTTCAGATGGCATCATAACGTTCTATAGGCCAATAATATGTTTCTTATGATTTCTTTTATAATACAGTGAATTCTTGGGTCTAATCACTAATGATAATAATAAGTTTGAACATTTGTGAAAGTACAATACAGTCAGTAGGGAAAACTGGGTCTTGCCCCCCATCTGAGAGAATGAGATCATCACATTTTAGAATTTGAATCCCCCATAATATGCAATGCATTTTTATGACATAAGCAACTACCCTATGTGTTTAAACTCTCAAAAGTGTGAATTAGGTCATTGTTATTGTATTTTGTTCAAAGTGAGAGTGATGGAGGGCCCATCTGTGCTGCACATATGGAGGGAGAGGCAGGTGACCCCCGCCGCCCCTGGAGCGTCTCTGTAAGGGGCCCACCGGGGGTCACAGGGGTCAAGCGCTGCTCCCGTCTGGGCCCCTACTCTGTCTGGACATCCTGCGCCCAGATCGTCCAGATAACACACGCTCCCATTTCACCAGACGCCTCCTATGGACCAAACTGCGGCGAAGGAGGGGGGGGGGGTCTGCTACTGCTGCCACTAACAATGTGTAGGCCAGACCAGACTGCAGCGATTGGGTGCATTGATCGCTCGGATTTGATTTATCGATCAGTAGCTAGCACCCACCCCAACACGTCACCCTTCTCCCTTGTACGTCTCCCCCACCCACCCCACCCCAATCCGGGAACGCGCCGTCTCGGATGCAGGGCGGCTAATCTGCGGGTGCTATAGACACGACGCAGAAAATGGAAGCCGATAAGGAACGTATGAAAAGAAGCTATACACTTATCTTAATCACTCACATGCACTGCTGCCTGGACACGTGCACGCCCCTGTCCTGAGTGTGTGTGTATGTGTGTGTGTGTGTGTGTGCGCGGCCGCTCCTTTGTGCTAGCATGCAGTGGGGGTGTAGGCAGTACAGTCACCAGGCAGAACAGAGTGGATCTATAAATTGATGGAATTCAAAGCCTCCAGCATCGATTACCATTATAACAAACAGCGGCTCACAGAATGTCTGATTATTTTTAGACAAAGATTGTGTGCTCTCAGCAGCTATTCTTGCTGATGCTGTCACACTCTCCGACATCTGCCTATGATTGCAATTAGATGGATACAAAAAGAAAAATAATACCCCATCTGCATTTTCCCCCTCTCTCTCCACCTCCTATTTTTCGCTCTTTAATTTGTGCTGTCCAAGCCCGCTGCACACAATAGTCATTTGGGCTCTACCTCATTGCAGCAGTACCTAGTGAGAGTTTCTTTAGCTTTTTTTTTTTCACTTGTCAACATTTTCCTCCATGGGTTGTCTTTGTGAAAGGCCAGAAAATAGCTTACCACTACAGATGTAATCAAGATGAGCTAGGTTTAATGAATCAATGTCAAAATCTACTCCGCACAATGCATTAGAGTCCCAGATTTTACTAAAGCACTCACACAAGCAGTGCCACTTAAGTCCCTGTACTGTAGTCTGCAGTCTCTGTGCTATAAGACAATAGACTGTACTGTTGAACCCACAGTTAGAGGACACGGTGTGCTACTTACCATGCACGGTGATGCTGATACAGTTAGTTAATCAGTACATTATGATACAGCTCCAGTTTGAAACAAGGTGAAACAAATCTTTTTCACATATTGATTTGAGATCCTAATTACAAAAAAAAAAAAAAAAAAAACACTTTACAACTGTTGTACTGTTGTTGTATACAATACTTGTTTTCAAATACTGTGTCTCCTTGATACAAAACACTGATTGTGGCCTTCAAAACTATGGACTATACATGTCCAATATTTAATTTAAAGGTCTTTTACAGTAATAATATAGGAGCATTATGTAATATTCCTGGTTCAAAACTTCTTGGAGATGTTATTGCAATGTCTGGAATGTTCCACTGTATGGCATTAACCAAATGTATCTTAAACTTAATAAAAAACATAGTTTCTTATGCCTATTAATACAAGTATGTGGTTTGACCTGAATGGTTCACTTAAATTCACATCATTTCTTCCTCCCCTGAACACCTCTTGTCTAATGCTCCAGGTTTAACCCCCCTCCCCTGTCCCCCCGCGGCCCCAGCCACGGCTGCGTCCCTGGGGGAACTCATCAATTATGGCTGGGTCTTTGACTGGCAGAACCTTAATGACAGGAGCCGACTATTGACCCGACTGCCACACACTGAAAACTTGCTCCCAATCGCAGCCATGTTTAAATCCCGTCAAACGATTCCTGACCAAGTCTTGTGCCCAGAGACACATTTGAGGTCCATTGTGATCTGCGTTTAGAGGGTCACTGAATGTTCACATGCAAATGATTCTCTCAAGTAAAGCGTTCACATAATGGAGCTGAGAGGCTTTACTCGGACTGGCCTTGGCTGCATAGAGGCTGTTACAGGGCCAGGCTTCATATTGAGACTACTGTTTTGAGTTGAATGTAACATAAAGTATACAGTATGAAAAGAAATTAAATAATATTGTCATTTTCTCAGACAATCATTTTTTCACTGAAAACACTGATGTAGCTATAATCAATGATGGGAAGAATTCTTTGAAAATGTATTTAGTTACAGAATACATCACTTCACTTTCAAAATACTTAACATTTAGGCTGGTTTGACCTGAGATTTGCATGAGAAATTTACACCTTAAAGGTGTCAATGAAAGTTCAAAATAGCATTATAGAGATGCAGCAGCCTTGTAATTATGTTGACAAAAAATTTTAAAGAATAAAAATCCATGAACTGTATACGTAACGAGGCTACCTTGTTATCTATTGGCTTGTCAATCAAACTTCCTACGTTTCTTGCCGGCACGCTGGCATTACGTGGTTTATGTACGCCTCTCACGCATTCAAAATACGCAAGACGCTGTTTACTCAACCAACGCAGCGGTTCTTAGCGGCTTTTTCCAACTGTACCTTCCTTGCAGTTGGCACAAAGTTTGTTGTAATGGCAGACAAGAATCCACTACCAGTCAGCTGCAAAAGAAAGTCCGTTTTCGAGGTCACTGAAAGAAAAAGAGAAGGGGAAATGGAGTGAAGCCAAACTTGGAAGCAAACGTGAATCTTGGAGATTCTTTCCAGTGATGGCATGCACTGAAGCAGACGAAGAATCTAAAGACTGACGTGTTGGTCGCCAAAATTACTTTTGGACAGGTAAATTGAACAGCAGTTCGTTCAGTAATTCTGAATGCATACCCGCTGTAAACAAGCATGATGGAGCTGGAGAGAAGGGGGGGTGATATCACGCATGTGCAACATTTGAAAAAGGACAGTCACCGTGTTTCTCTTTTCTTGGAAAATCCTCTGTACAACCTTTAAATAGCCTTAATGAAAATTTAAGTCATAATGACAAATAGTGTATTAAGATTAATTAATCTTTAAACCAACTGAAAAGTAAGATTTGACCAGAAGTAACTCAACTCTAAACACAGATCTAAACTAACTAAACCAGTCCAACTCTCTATTAAGTCTAAGATGAACACCAACTTTTGCAGACGTCAACATGCTGCCTTGTTGTCTGAGATGGATCACGTCTGAAACCACAAATCCTCCTCGGCTTGGCGTTTCCAGATAAAACCCAAGCAAAAACAGAGTAAACTTCATCCAATCAGGCGGCAGAAGCAGTCAAAGCAGCTAACAGTGAGTTCTGCTTGACTTGTCCTGCAGTAGACAGCCATAGTTTGATTTGACGGGCTGTTGGTTAGGCTCCCCTCCCTTCTAATGGACTACAAACTGTGGGGGTGCGTTCAAAATAACACCATCATTATAGCAACACTGTTTGCCGTGCATGCAGCGTGAGACCGGCGGCAATAAAACGAAGTGGAGGAATTAACTCTGTAAATGATCAAGGGTTTGTGAAGGCAATGAGTTTCAAATGTTAAATGTTATTAGAGTCTATGTTACATTCGAATGGACAATAGACATTTACTGTGGTTTAGCTTTTGTTTTAACTGTTAGTCTGTTGTCTATATTTATATTTATATTGTGGGTGGATGTGGATCACTGCTGGTTTTGTTGCACTTTTGCCCTTTGACAAACAGTTAAAGTCAAGAATGTTTGGGATTAAACTGTACGTAAAGAGGACCTATTGTGCTTGTGTCTGCATATAGTTATAATCTACGACATCCAGGGATCATTATGTTATAATTTGGACATTTTTATATAGCAATATTTATCTAAAACACCTTAGTAAAAGTGTTAGAAAACTGTGGTGCCCAATTGGAGCCGTAAACATCATCACAACAAAGAGACTTGAAGTTGTTGCCCCCTCCTATGGGTAGTTGCCCATCATGCTAGCAGGCATTTTTTTTTTCATTTGTACCAAAACGCAGTGTGTCACAGATTAAGAAAATAAAATTGAACGAAGTTAGCACAAAAAACATGTAAAAACATGAGTTGATGAGCAAAATAGTGTCTTGAAAGTAAGTGATTAAAGATTGCTCAAACGTGCATGAGTCACTCTAAATACAACTCTGAGTTAGTAAATTTTAAACAGAACAACTATAATATGATCTAAAAAGTTGTTTTTGTGTAATCAGTCTGCTTTAAATAAAAATTTTAAATTTCTGTTCTTGTCATATAGAGTTGGAGTTAGCTAATATGGCAATATATTGTGCTACTAGTGACCACAGTGATAGTGGCCTGTCTCCAGATCTTAACTAAAGACTATCTTTTCTTAATGGCATATGGACAATTATCATTGGTTGCTATAAACCCAAGAATGTCTGGATCTTGACTAAAATTGGCAGTATAATGGTTATACCAGCTTGGCAAAGCCTAATCTCATCATATCTCAGAAGCTAGACAGGGCTGGTCCTGGTTAGTACTTGGATCAGAAACTGCTGGGAATGCCAGGTGCCACAGTGGGGTGCCAGTGGCAAAAAAAGAAATGTTGTGCCTTAGGCAAGACACTTTGCCCACATTGCCATGAAAATGGTGTGTGCCTGGTGGTGGCCGTCTGTCTGCCCTGGGCAGCTGTGACCACAATATTGGTTTACTACCACTAAGTATGGAGTGATTGAATAAGGTGCTTTGTACTGTATGTCTTGAAATGCACTATATAAATGAAAAAATTAATTAATAAATGAATTAACATGAACACAGAAAGTTAATCGATGAGACACCACACAGGTGTCTAGCAAAATTGGTCTGATTTTGGCTTTTAATACCTACCTTTTCCTGTTGTGGTGTGATTTTTATAGTGTCTCCCTAATGCATAAATGTTCTTGACTTGTTCTTGCAATAATCTAAACTGCACCTCTTGACTCCCTCCACGGCTCTCCTCTATGTTCTCTTGATTATGTCTTAAGTACTTGAGAAATCCACTGGTGTCTTGTGGAGGACTGCTCTGTGGGGGGGATTAGCTGCAGAGGCCATTTGAATCTAGTGAGGTTGGACTCTGCAGCGTTCTTTATAATCTCCAGCGTCTCATCCCTGTTCCATTGTACTGGGGCTAACTGGAGTACAGCCCTATTCACTGACAAGATGACACTTTGACCATAAGCCAAGCTGGGTAAAATTTAAATACTTACAATCACTGCAGTAAAACTTGAAACAGTCTTTTTAATACTCTGAAAGTCATCCGATCTCTGCTTTATCACATGCTTTGTTTGCAAAATCCTTCTTACCCATGTTACAAGATATAGTTTGTCTATTATAGTTGACCATAGTAAATTGTGGTTGCTAGCATTTACTTCAGTAGTCATGTTGCAGTAGTAGCTGTAATGTAACAATAGTAGTAATTAGGTTTTTAAGTCACCAGAACAGATTTGTACTTTTTCACAACTAAAATTGCTGCTGTTGCTTGAGTATATAATTATTACTTTTTTTTTTTTTTTCTGTTGTTTGTTCTGTTGTTTGTTATGTTGTTTGTTATGTTGTTTGTGGCCATACTGGTTTGTCAAAGCCTGATCCCGTCAGATCTCAGAAGCTAAGCAAGGCTGGGCCTGGGTACTACTTGGATGCGATCCCTCTGGGAAAATCAGGTGCCACAGTGGGGCACCAGTAGAAAAAAAAAATGTTATTGTGTCCTTAGGCAAGACAGTTCACCAACATTGCCTAGTATGAAAGTGGTGTGTGCGTGAGTGATGGTGTTGGTCAGAGGGGCCGATGGCGCAGATTGGCAGCTTTGCTTCCGTCAATCTGCCCCAGGGCAGCTGTGGCTACAATAGTAGTTTACCACCACCGAGTATGGAGTGAATGAATAACAAACTGTAAAGCATCTGAGTGCCCAGAAAAGCGCTATATAAAACTGATGCATTATTATTATTATTATTATTATTATTATTATTATTATTATTATTATTATTATTATTATTATTATTATTATTATTATTATTAGTAGTAGTAGTAGTAGTAGTAGTAGTAGTAGTAGTAGTAGTAGTAATACATTTTGAATTAAATTTCATTTCTCTGTATCATGTTTTTATATGGAAAACGGTCATGTGGGAGCGTGGATGACGTATGCTTTTTTTTTTACATTGGACAGAATATTAACAGTTAGCCATAATATTTTGAATTGTTAATTGCTATACAACTTTTATTTTTATCACTCAAAATCCCAAAACACTTTGGATCTCAAATAGTTTGACACTACTTTTATAACTAATTAACGACATTAAATCTTCTAACTCATAATTTTGAGTTTGGAAATGTCCCCCTTACTGGTCTTAAAAACAAACTTTTATTGTAGCAAACTGTGATACAGCATATTAAATGGATTTAGTAAACTAGCTTCATTAAGCTCCATACATTGTCACTTAAAACTTTAACCCCCTCTCCAAATCTCTCCACCTACTGTATTTGCACTTTGGCGGTCCTGGGACTTGAACCGGCAGCCCTTCAATTAACAGCCTACTTGTGTCAGTTGGTCTGCGTGCTCCTCCCCACAGGCCCTGCGCTTCATGTTCCACTCTCTCCTCTCTCCACTTTCTCCCCGAGTGATGATTTATTCAATTGCCTTTAAGTAAGACCGCACATTAATTAAAACACAGTCAGTTTAATTTGCAGACTTCATATATAAATTCACAGTGGTAATCGAATCCCTGTGCTCTCGTTTTCTATTGTATATGCAGGATTTGAAATGGGGAGAATGTGCATGTTTGTTTCGAGGCTGGCTTTCTCAGTACAAGAGAGGAGCGTTTTTCCTGTTCGCTGAAAGACTCTGGAATTGGATGACGGGTCGATATATCGGATTTGCGGATGGCGTGCGGTGGTGGGTGCAGCTGAGTCCAGCTTGAATGCAAGGCTCCTATGATGGCTCACTGCATCGGACACACTGTCAAAGGGTGGAGTCTATAGGAAAAAAGTACTCTAAGTTCAAATGCTTTTACTTATTGTTACATCATAGATATTTGATATTCTAAGTTAGTATATTTGCTTTTTGGGTCTACATTGCCCTTGTACAACTTGGTAGTTGCAGCAGAAGAGTAATAAAAGTAGTAATAAAATAGTAAAATTAGTAGTAGTAGTAGGTGCAGTAGTAGTAGTAGTACATAAAGCTACACTTGAGTCCAGCATGAATGCAAGGCTCCTGTGATGGCTCACTGCATCGGACACTCTGTCAAAGGGTAGAGTCAATTGGAAGGAAGTACTCTATACTTTTACTTGGGTTACTTCACATTTGAAGTACATCATGGGTAAATTAGTATAATGTATTTACATTTTTGTTTACGTTGTCCTTAATGTTACAAATGTACTATTGTACGCTCGTTACAACAGCAGAGCAGTAAAAGTAGTAGTAAAATAGTGAAAGTAATAATAGTAGTACCAGTATTAGTACTATAGTTGCATTAGTTAGAATACTAGACAGCCAACAGTTTGTGCATCAATAGTAGCTGTAGTATTGTTAGTAGAAGTGAATTTAGTTTTTGTATTTGTAATAGCTATTTCTGAGTTGTATTGACATTGGCAGCAGTAGTAGTGTTAATAGTGGTAGTAAGTATAGTAGTGCAGTAGCAACACTAGCAAAAGTACGACCATGAGGTAGCAGTTTTAATAGGATTTATCAAGTTAGTAGTAGCAGTAGTTGTAGTATTTGTAGTGGTATTAATATTAGTAGGAATACTATTGAGGAGTATCTGTATATCTGTTTTTTGTTGTTGTAGTGATTGTAGTTTTAGAAGCCTTGCAGAAGTATAAAGCATTATTTTTCACCCAAGATATGAAGTAATAAGCTGTACTGTATATCACCAACATTCAGAGTACTGTTACACTGAAGTAGCCATTACTTGACCACATCTTCTTTTCCTTTTGAAATCTAAACGGTTGATGTTGCTGGGACCTTAATGATTTTGTTTTTTGTTGTTGCTGCCGAATTGAAAATCACTGGGCGATCAATAAATCCATGTTTTACCCCGAGAAGGAGTGAAAAGATGGAAATAGATTTGACCCTTGTTTCGAATAAGGTCCTGGTCCTGCTTTTAAAATCACCTATTGAGTTTGCTGCGTTGTTTTTGAAGACATTTGTGCATTTCCTCTCTCCCTCCTCCCTCTCTGCTCTCTCCATACCCAGTGTATCGATTACTTCAAATACTGATTATCTAAAAGGCCTCTGCTACTGTAGCCATTGGATTTATTTGGGCTTAATTATTTATGGGCCCGGGCTAGCTGTAAGTACTACTGCTGTGAGATCATGAAGGATTACATAGTTAATATTCAGCTGTGTATTTTTATTTATGTGCACTCCAGAGCGTTACGGGATGAGATTTGGCCAGGTGCCCTCCCTCAATCTCCATTCACTTTCCTGTATCATGCAAGTTTTACTCACAGATGTATTGTTATATTTCATTTTTATGTTCTGAAAGATGGACTTGTTTGTCAGGTAAAATGGTGATCTTAGATTGACTCCTGTCTGTCAGTATAGTATCCATCACAGACCAGCCAATCGGGTTGAAGGTTAAATCCCAGATAGTGGCATTGCATACTACTGTTGTGTCTTTCAGGAAGGTATTTGTCTTTCTGGATGCAATTTTTTTTTAAAGGTGCAGTATGTAACTTTTTAGGTGAAGATCCACCACCTGCTTGTCTCTTTGGAGATAGAATTGCTTTCCCTGTTATGTTACACAGTATGACATTAGACTTATCTCTATGGATTAAAATGGAAATTAAATAGATAAAAATAAAACACACACATTTTTACTACGAGCAGGGTTGCCTTTCCACAGATCTAGCCTGTGACTTGGCCTAGTTGCATTGTCTGTTTGTCTCTGTGGTGATACACAGATAGATAACGGTTTGAATCCCGCACACCATTAGTTGAGATTCATTGACTCACAAGTTGGTGGTGTGATTCCAGCTCCAACAGATGATTACTGTTGTTTTCCCGTTAAGCAAGACACTTAACCCACCTCGCCCCTAGGGTCTACGTACACAGGTGCATGAGTGTGTGTGTAAATGGGCAAGTGCCTTAAAGGTGGAAAAGCGCTATACAGTGGTCCATCGCTCTATCGCGGTTCACTGTTCGTGGCCTCGCTGTTTCGTGGATTTCTTTTTTTTAATTTCTTTTTTTTTTATATTGTAACATTTTTTTATAGTGTAACATTGTGTTCTGAGTCCTGATTGGCTAAGAGACTAGACCAGGACTAAACGTGGACTAAAGCAGGTCTAGACCAGAACTAAACCATGTCTAGACCAGGTCTAAACCAGGTCTAAACCTGGACTGGCCCTGGACTAAACCAGGACTGGACCAGGTCTAGGCCTGGACTAAACCGGGACTAGACCAGGTCTAAACCAGGATTAAATCACTCCGTGCGGCTCTTGCATTCGTTTGTGCGTGTTCGGTTTGTGGCTTGAGCTGAGAGCACGCAGTCCGGGTGCCGCGGTTCTATCTCGTGCTCGCAGCCACGGTGTACATGTGGTGTTGCGCCGGTCACGCTGCTCTGTCATGGATTTGTCCACGATGTGGGGTGCACGTGTAGCGCACTCCTCGCTCGTCTGGCGGGGCTTCCGGAGCCGTGTCTCCCCCCACGCTTCACTATTAATACATTTTGCTGAAAATCTATGAAAGTTTGAGTGACAAATGTGAGAAAAGGTTAATTCCAGTCTGAGAAATGCGTATAATGTGTGTGGTGAGGCATTTACAGCCTTAAATCCGCCTACTTCGCGGATTTCTCTTATTGCGGGTTATTTCTGGAACCTAACCCATACGATAAATGAAGGATTACTGTATAAAAATGTGACCATTTTCCATTTATTATAGACAAGCTACCTTATAGAACATTCACAGCAAAGCACTAACATCTCCATGGCGAACAACAAGCAACGTGGATGGTCTGTCATCAGAAATGTTCCATAGTGCACCTTTAAACATTTCTGTACATTGTATTTTTCTCAGTCCCTATCCTGCACTTTAATTTATGTTTTAATTTCTCTCTGTTTTTTTGTGATTTACAGAGGGAGCTGAACTCGGTGGCATCAGAGCTGGCTGGGCGACAGGAGGAAAGTGAACATTCCCATAAGCACTTGGTGGAACTGAGCCGAGAGTTCAAGAAAAATGTACCGGAGGTGAGCCCCGAATCACACAATAACACCACTAACTCACCAGTTTAAGTCAGGGCTGTCTGCACTTAAGGCAAATCCATACAACTTTTTACTATTGAATTTATGGGCTTAATATCATTCCAATGGGTCCCAGATGGCAACAGGCAAATAACTCCTGAATCTGAGTAAATGCCGGGATTGCAGATCATGATGTGTAGACGCAGTATAAAAACTTGAAGGAGAATCTTAAAATTTTACAGGAGGATGTGCTAACGGAGACTATATTACATACAATAATAAGCATATTCCATTTGTCTCTTTGTGCTACCACTTTATAGTAACTAAGACTTGATGAAGTTGTATTCAGTGTGTGGTTCATTGTGAATTAAGTTTGTGTTCTTTGTAATTAAAGCATTACCTTGCTGTTTAATTACATAAACACTACATCATAAATCCAGAGGGGCAATGACTGTCTCCCCACACTTGGTGTTTGTCGGCTACTACCAATCAGTCTCATCAGCAAGTCCATGTAGTTGTTTCACAGTAAATTTATACTAAATGTTTATTTTGCACTTATTATTTCATAGAGTGTCATTCGCAATATAGTGATTTTCATAATATTGTAGATTTTCCATCTTCCACCAGCAGAGGTTAGTTAGAGATTGGAATGCGGAAGGATGCCGTAAAGTAATCATTTGGATCGCAGCCAGTGCTATTACTGAAAATAATTGATGAAACAAGTTATGAGGTAAAATGTTCAATAAAAAGAAAATATATGATACATTTATTTATTTTGAAGGTCACATCTTGAACTTGTGGACTGCAATGAGATTCCCATTCCTCTTTATACTGTTTACATCACATTTGAGTATTGCATTAATAAACATTCTTTGATTAAAGCTAAACTCAACTATAAATGCTTATCCTCAAATGAGCTGTCATTTCTTATAGAACATATTTCCATAATCTTTGAAACACATTTCACCCACTTCTGTTTTAGAAAATGTCCTTTTGACTCAGAAGTGGGTACTAGTCAGTTACATTTACTTGTGTCTCATTTTTGTGATCTATCTATACCAGATTTTGTGCATTACTTAATGTTTCATCTTTCCATTTACATCAACTTCATAATATAAATCAGATGTCATGCCCAGACAGGTAGTCTTACAATTGCTCTTACTTGAGTTGTAATTCCCTCAAATAATTTTATACGCTTAGTTGAATCATTTCTTGAACCTCCACATTGCACTTCTACTGTAGCAATATTATTTTGAAGTAACTACTCTAGTAGTCTTAACTGACATTAGACCTGATTCTCTCCTTTCTTATCATATTCTTTGAGCCACATTGACGCTTGGCAGCATTTAGATATTTACTAAATGAGCCTGGGGGCTATTTGCAGTCTGCATGAGTTTGAGCAGGAGATACAGCGCTGTGATCTTGTGGGTTTAATACTAGCGTTTAAGACTGGATCAAACTGTCACGAATGGCAGCACAATCCCTTTACCTGAGGCGGTGGGTAGCAGCTCACGTCAGGCCAAAGCGGCTACTGGAAAAATACACTTTGTAAAGAAGTCCACTCAAGCTCTTCAGGTTTAGACTGTGATACCACCCGCACACATGAAAGGCTAGGGTTCAAATCATATCACAACATTTAAACAAATGTATGTGAGATTTTGACTTTACAATTCATAAACATGACCTATTTGCGTCTCAGATACAAAGTAATCAGGTTCAAATTAAATATTGCTTTTACTGATAACCATACTAAAGTAGATTTATTCATAGTTATAAAAACACTGGCCAAGTTTATGCTATCATTTGGTGTTTTGGTTGCGAATATCCAATCAGAAAGCAGAATGAGCCTCGCATGAGTCTCATTTGGGTTGCTGTGGATGGATAAAAATATGAGATGATTTATGTAAATGTTAACCTATAATTGATACAGGACTATTGGCTGGTACCCCAACTGACTGTGACCTCATTACATTCCAAAACTGAAAAACAAAGAAAGGGGTGTTCTAAAATTTGGAAATGGTAATCAAAGAAAAATACAAAAGGGAAATTGTATTCGAGTCTTGTCTTTGCCGACTTCAAGGTTAGATCACCAGAGGGCAGTACCACCGGACAAATATGAAAATGCACCTGGACAATGTCTTATAATCAGTCAGAGAAACAAAGCACTGGTGAGTGGAAATCCCAGATGCCTTTTAAAATCTATATATTGGTCATTTTGGGGAATCATTTTTGGGTCATTTTGAGAAAATGTTTATGTTTATTTATTAAATATGGGACAGTGCATATTAATCAGCATGTGTTAGTACAGCATGTAAATGTGCCAGAGTTAGCCATGCAGGCTGATTTTCCACTGACAGCATGATGGCAAGACAAAAAGCAGGACATAGGCGCAATAACATTCAGTCCATCACACATGACAAAAGACATTATGATCAGTGAATTCACTGTAGACATATTAGTAAAATTAGAACATGCTAAAAGCACACACAGGACACAGATTAAAAAGCAATAGACACAAATCACAATCACACAAGACAGAGACATTTGTTATGTGATGTTAAAACACATACAGATTAGTTATGGTCACATGTCAGATTGTCCAGAAACCACTGTTTCACAGATCTCCTAGAGCTCTGGATAGAGGTCATGTTCCTTATTTCTGTGGGGACCAGATTCAGTGGGTGTGCAATGTGAACTGAAAATGCCGACTGTCTTTCTGAATGTGATTTTACAGTCTCCTCTGCTCTGCTATCCATAATTTACAGCTTTGCGTTTCATGTTTGCGTCCCGGGAGCTGAGAGTGAAATAAACTGTGACTCCGCACATGCGCACTGGCCTCCTCATCTACTCAAAACTATGGATACATCTCGGATTACAGGCCACTTTTGACTCAAACGAAAGCGTAGACTAAGACATTGAGCTTCTATGATTTGAAAAGTGCTAAAGTTTGTGTTATTTGGAGACCGCACGGGGCATATATTAGATGCTCAGGGAATATATTATATGCCCCAAGCTACGGCTAGAACTCGCGCTACGGCTATCGCAAATCTAAAACATCTCCGGAAGTGCTCCACATGACACCAAAGTGCCATGGGTGAGCAAAACAACTTGTTTTATTACCGAAATAAGGCTCAGATTGTAAAAAACATTAATTCTCCTTTAAGACAATCTATTTTCAGCATTCAATATTCAACATTTTCAGGACTTGTTCTCATTCAAAAGATGGAAGATTTTGTTTTAATTTGTCAATCGCTATGGCAACAGTCCTAATTTCATCTCAGACACCCATGGATAGGGAAAACTGGCTCTGGCTCCCATCTGGGACTATGACATCATCACAATCCTTTAAAACCTCCAGTGCTGTTTGTTATGGGGCTGCTTGTGCTGCTTGAGTCTGTACTTAAACAGGTGGAGCATCTGCAGACATGAAATGAGCTGAGTGCGTGTTTTTATTTTCTGTGTATTCAGGAAGTCCGCGAGATGGTGGCACCTGTTCTCAAGAGTTTCCAGGCCCAGGTGAGTCTGCTATATTTGTACATCTACTTTCACAGCAATACTCTTCAGGCTGGCCTCGAAACTAAAATTGGATTTTTAAAAGAGGAAAGTTAAAGTTGCATTGCGTAACTTTTCTGTTGGAGAGTCCATCAAATGCTTTTCTTCATGGAGATGTTATTGCTTTGTCTAAAATGTTTCACACTATGGTATTAAACCTTTCTATCTTCATGGAGACCAAACCAGGCCAAGTTACAGGTCAGATCTGTGGAGAGGTAATCCCGCTCACAATAAGGTATTTTTGAGCAGTAAAGCCACCTGTAATTGAATAAATGTAAGGCAGAGCTGTTTAAAGTCATACTGTGGAATATTCCAGGCAGAGCAATGATATATCTATAGAAACAAGCAGGTGCCGGACCCAACCAAAAAGTGACATAGTGCACCTTTAAGATGACTTTTTTGGAGCTGATGTGATCTGCACTTTAAAAATATACCTTGAGTTTTGCCTCATATAGACTAAGGCGCTGTACCTGATTTTTTTTAACCAATTTATTTAAAAATGTGGAAAACAGAACTAGTTCATTTTAAACTCTTTGCAGTGTTCGAAAGTATCTTGTATTTTGAGCATCCTAATTCACCATGATCAGTTTGTTTAGTGATTTTCACAACTTTGAGTGGCCAGAGTATGCTTTTCTCTGAACTGCCTGATTCTCGGAAAACATTTTGTAATTAGATCCTGACAGATCACTTATTTTGACCTCAAGAGCTGCTTATACATTATATCATGACTGTGGTTAAACAAACTTTGCTCAAATGTATGGGGAAAAAATCAGGGACAGGTCCTTTAATTAATTTGTTGAGGTAATGTAATTATAAACACTCATAAACAACAAACAATAATAACAATATGCAAACAGATTAAGATGTGCTCCTTCATGTTTTTAAAGTCCATACTCCTTCACCAGATCATTTAATCACTTAATTTAATCATTTAATTTACTGTACCTGTGAGCATCATGTTTGATAATTGCTACGAGGGTCATTCAAAAAGTTCTAAGACAAATTAAAAAACAACTTTATTTTTGAAAGTAACAAAATTATTTTTCTACATAACATCCACCTAAGTCAATACACTTCTGCAAGCGATGTTTCCACCGAAAAATTCCTTCTTGATAGAATTCTGGAGCTTGTCTAGTCAACCAGGTCACAACCTCCATCTTCGCTTCAAGTATGGACTGAAAATCTTGTTCCTTTTAAATGTTCCTTCAACTTTGGAAATAGGAGAAAACATCCATAAACATTGTGCAAAGTTTCAATCATTTCTTTAGGTTTCCACTGAAGTTTTGTTAGAAATTTAATGTTTGCTCGGACTTCAGATTGGCTCATTTTGGAGGGTCAAAAAAGTGGGTTGTGCAATATGTAACGTAACTCTTTGAATAACAAAGCTAGAATGCCGAAACTTGTCAAATGTGTTTATAAGTCATCAGAGGTACGATTCAAGGTCATTTTGTTGAACTAGTTTGACTCATTTTGAATTTATGGCATTTGTCTTAGAACTTTTTGAATGGCCCTCGTATGCTGCAAATTGAGGATTTCAAAATGTGGCACTTCTCATTGTTGCCACTAAAAGGCACAATACACGCAACTGAAGAATCCCAGTTAAAATGAGTTTATATTTCTACCACTTACTTTTGGACTTTTTGTCTTAATGACTTTCAAGGTATTTTTAATCCATGCCATTGCTGAATCCATGCTGAATTTCCTTTGACATAATGCAACATGTAGGGCTGGTCAGTATGGCAAAATGTCTTGTATTTTTCCCCTCAAACTGATCAATCACAATTTTTGTTACTCAAAATTGACCCCATACATTACATCGACAAAATACTGAATCTCAAGTGGATTCAAGTTTGAATAATGATTATTTGCACATTCCTAATAACATTCTCTTTCCAATGCATAGACCTGACAAAGCATTTTATTACACTATTTCTGATCTATGTTATAATGTTGTTTCCTCATCACAAACATACTTAGAGTTGTGTTTTGTTTCATTCACGCAATAAATAACACACACACATCCTGCATATTTAAGCTGACTCCTTCTCCTCAAAGGAAGTGCTCCAGTGTGTTTTTAAACTCAGTACACCTTCACTAGAATCATTTGGATAATTTGAAATGGCCAATCTCTACAAAAGCAAATGTAAAAGCTAGGTGTTAACTTGAAATCTACTGCTTCATGACATCACAAGGTGGAACTGAGCATTTTGAGCTTTGGAGATGTAGTCAGACTAATAATAAGGGGTTACTCAAACATGTGTGAATGAAACGAAATACAATTCCAGCTTTGTTTTATTATAACATGGCTCAAAGCTCACAAGAGTCAATTTTGCATAATATAGGGCCTTTCAAAAACACAAAAAAAACACCGTCTCCTTATTGTAATATTTAGTACAAATCATGCCTCTTGACAGTTGTGAAAGTAAAGTGGTGCGCACCGGAACGCAGCACCGGTATAAAATTCACAGCCGGTACGCAGCACCGCTAAGAGAATATGGTTAATGGTGGCCAAAACCCACATTTGAAAAAAAAAAGTAAGGTGCGCTATTTAAGTAGAAAACACAAACAACCACACTATGCCATTCGAGAATAACTGAAAGCTACCCGAAACTCTCGTGCAGAGATATCTGCAGTCTGTTAAGCAAGGATTGTCAAAACTTATGTGACTGTAGCCTAAACCATTGCGAGGCGGTGCTGCGCACTGGAAGATTTAAGGCCGGCGCGCTGCCTGCACCTGTAAGAGAGGGTTTATGTTCAGGGCTCTCAAGTCTCACGCTTTGAGAGTGTGACACACGCAATTCGACGTGAATTCACGCAGAATTTTTTTTAAGCTATTCAAAACTGTAGCCACTGTTCACAGCGCCTCTGTGACCCCCACCCCCCCGCTCCTCGGAAAAAAATGTCACTTGCCCCCCCCCCCCCCCCCCCCCCGCTCCCAATATAAATCTCACTCCTACCAATCTTCAAAACTTGAGAGCCCTGTTTATGCTGCTTTTTTCCACATACAGTAGGCAACACCATTTACGTAGGCCCACAAAAATATGAAATCATTAAGTATATTAAAAAAGTTATTTATCTATGAAAAAGGTGTAAAACGTAAAAAAAAGCAAAAAAAACAAAACAGGTAAAACGAGTGTTTTAAAAAAAAAATGGTAAAGTGATGCACTGGACATTATAGCACCTGTAAGAAATGAAAACTACTTTCACCACTGCCTCTTGACTTCATTTGAATCAATTATTTGCAATATTGTTTTTCTTATACATTTTCTGAAATAGGAGCTGGTCTGGACGCATGATTTAACACACACACACACACACACACACACTCCACTGCACCATGTTACAAATTAATGATCTCGTATAGACCGGCAGAAATCCATGGCATCGCTTTTTCCATGTAGCCTCCTCATCTGGCCGCTATCGACTGATGCCTTTTCTGTCAAAGTGAAGTAGCGTCTATCATGCCATTAGATGATCAGATATCTGCCTTCTCATATTTTCTTGGACCGAGACAAGCCCACATTTCCTGTTGTGATGGTGCATTCAACGCTGCCCCTCTGACGTCGGCCATATTGGAAAAGTCATCTGATATCCACCAAGACTCGGCTCCGGCCATTAAACCAAGGTCATAAATCACATTTGTGCACTGGAGCGTATGGAAATGATACCGCAAATATGTTTTCCACCAGTCTGGCCTTGCCCCCCTAAACTCTAACCTGAAAGCATCATCACCGTCATTGTCAGTGAGTAAGGAGAGGGGCTGAGTGAGAGGTGATTATTGGCAAAAGCCTTTTTAATGTTTGGTAATTGACTGTCAATCTGAGAAACCATGGCTGACCAGTGCTAGATAGGACAGTAGAGAAGGTGTGAACTGTAGGTGAGTGTGTTGTAATATTACTCAGGTGGAAGTACTAGTATAGAGTGGCCCAAAGTGTCCAAATAAACACAAAATGCAAAAACACATCGATCAAGTAACCAATATAAAATTGTACAAACAAAAAATAAAGTAAAAAAAAACAAAGATGTGCTGTTGTTTTGTTTCATTCACATGCTTGAGTAATCCTTTATTTTTAGTCTGTTTACATCTCCAAAGCTCAAAATGCTCCCTTGTGATGTCATCTAGTGGTAGTTTTAACTTCAAAACTAGTGATATTTTTGAAGTTAACAGCTACCTTTTACCTTTTATTCAGTAGAGATAAGGCTATTTAGGGCTCAAAATATCCAAATGATTCTAGTGAAGCTATGTGGAGATAAAAGCACAGTGGAGCTCTGCCTGTATTACCACAACACATGACAAGGACGAACAGAGTGTTTTCTGTTTGAGAGAAAAACTGCTGAAATATGCAGGGTTTGTGTGGTAAACGTGTGGATGAAACAAAACACAATTCCAGGTACAGTGGAGGAAGTAAGATCCCTTGCTGATTTTTGCCCACTGCCAAAGATTTATAGATGATTTTAATGGTAGGTTTATTTTAACACTGAGAAATAGTATATCAAAAAGAAAAAACAGAAAATAACTTTAAAGAAAATATATAAACTGATTTGCATTTCATTGAGTGAAATAAGTATTTGAACCCTCTATTTGAAACCCTTGTTTGCAAGCACAGAGGTCAGAGGTTTCTTGTAGTTGATGACCAGGTCTGTGCACATATCAGAAGGAATTTTGGTCCACTCTTCTTTGCAGATCTAAATCTTTAAATCAATAAGGTTTCGTGGCTGTTGCTTGGCAACTCGGAGCTTCAGCTCCCTCTATAGGTTTTCTATAGGGTTAAGGTCCGGAGACTGGCTGGGCCACTCCAGGACCTTAATGTGCTTCTTCTTGAGCCACTTCTTCGTTGCCTTGGCTGTATGTTTTGGGTCATTGTCGTGTTGGAAGACCCATTCACGATCCATTTTCAGTTTCCTGGAGGAGGGAAGGAGATTGTCACTCATGGTACATGGCTCTGTCCATCCTCCTGTTGATGCAGTGAAGTTGTCCTGTGCCCTTGGCAGAAAAACACCACCAAAGCATAATGTTTCCACCTCCATGCTTGACAGTGGGGATGGTGTTCCTGGGGTCATGGGCAGCATTTCTCTTCCTTCAAACACAGCGAGTTGAGTTAATGCCAAAGAGCTCGATTTTGGTCTCATCTGACCACAACACCTTCTCCCAATCCCTCTCTAAATCATTCAAGTGTTCATTGGCAAACTTCAGGCGGGCCTGCACATGTGCCTTCTTAAAGGTCCCATGACATGGTACTTCTTGATGCTTTTATATGGCTCCTTAATGGTTCCCTAATACTGTAAATGAATCCTTCTTCAAAATCAACACTCACTGCATGAGATATGACTCTGACAGTCTTCATGAGGCTAGATATGTGTCTAAAATGCTTTATTGTGGGTGTTGCTGCTTCAGTGCAAATGAGAAGGACAGAGAGATTGGCTAAGGAGCGGGGGGGGGGCGGGTTTCCCCCGCTCGAAGCGCAGTTCGGCGCAGCTCGTCTCCTCTCTTCCGTGTTTAACACAGGAAGACAGATGGGAGACTTTGCAATGAAAAAAGCATATTTACACAGAAAATGAAATTAAACCACTGGTATTTCAGAGGTCCAGAGGGTCGGGTAAGGGACTTGCGAGCCTAGATACACTCGGACGTGCCTCCAGGCAAATAAAAAAACGCATTTCGCATTGTAGCGCATTCACAGTCCAAACTCTATGGGCGGGATATACAGGGACGCTGAGCGGAGACAGAGGGAGGGGCTGGAGCTGCATTTGCCGATCTGACGTCAAAAAGGTGCCTTGTCCGAACTCGCCCGTTTGAACACTGGTTTTGTGTAACGCAGAAAAGGACCGCAAATGCTCAGTTTAGACATTTCGCAACTTTTAGCCATGGGGGGGGGGGGCTAAACAGGGTAGTGGAGCTCACATTAATGTTCAAAAACCTCAGAAAGTGAAAATTTCATACCATGGGACCTTTAAGCAGGGGGACCTTTGCGAGCACTGCAGGATTTTAATCCATTGCAGCGTAAAGTGTTACCAATGGTTTTCTTTATGACTGTGGTCCCAGCTGCGTTGAGATCATTGACTAGCTCCTCCTGTGTAGTTCTAGGCTGATTTCTCACTGTTCTCATGATCAGTGAAACCCCACAAGGTGAGATCTTGTGTGGAGCCCCAGACCAAGGTGGTCATTTTGTATTTCTTAAATTTTTGAACAATTGCACCAACACACAGCTTCGTGCTTATGGTTTTGTAGCCCATTCCAGCCTTGTGCAGGTCTACAGTCTTGTCCCTGACTTTCTTTGACAGCTCTTTGGTCTTTCCCATGTTGGCGAGTTTGGAGTCTGATTGACTGATTCTGTGGACAGGGGTCTTTTATACAGGTGATTTATACTTTTTATACAGGTGATTTATACTGGATTCTCTTTTTGATATCAATGATAAAATAAAACCTACCAGTAAAAATTATAGACTGTTCATTACTTCGCCAGTGGGCAAACCTACAAAATCAGCAAGGGATCAAATATTTATTTCCTCCACTGTATGTCTGTGATGAGGAAACTACATTCTAACTTATATAAGAACATAGTGTAATATAGAGTCTTTAAAACAGTTTTAGAACTTACAGACATGCATAGAAGAGTGAATATGGAAATAAGACTGCCATAAATACCAAGAACTGAGTAGCAGTTCTCAGTACGCTTTTAGTAATAATAAGCAAAATGACAGCAAATTTATAACAATAGGCATAATGACAACAAAGTTTAAATTTTGATAAGGATTATACAAGTACACAAGAAGAGTAAAGCACTCAGGATTGAATGTCAAAAACTATGTTGGCAAAATGTTCCAAAAGTCCTTGAAATGCATTAGCAAAAACTATATAATAAAAACAAAAAACACACGGAAAAGTTTAACTGTGGAACATTTTGATAAACTGTTGGGTAGTTTTGCATTCAGTGCCATAAAAATCTCCATTGGGCTAACTAAAAATTCTATTAAGTGTGGCCACAATCCAGCCTCTATATTTAACTAAGGATTGTTATCTCTCAGAAACCAAGAAGTAACGCTGAAATAACCCTTGAAGTATTTAAGTTACTCATGTAAACAATCTAGTAGTGAGTAAATCCGTGCTGCTCGCTCTAGCAGACACATTCTCATTCAGTCCAATCCTCCGACAATGCAGCGGCTTGATTTGTGTGCTAATTCAATTACTCCAAGTGTAAAGTGGCACAAATATCAGAGGCACCCTTCCATATCTTTATTGTGCAAACAGGAGCCCACAGGATTAATTTGAGCACCATTGATGTCTGACAACTGGGAGTCGAGAGATGTTACGGAGTAGATAAAATAGATGGTTGATAATGAGCTAGGATTTTTTTTTTTTCTTCTTCTTTTTTTAAGCTCTGAGCCTCTTGGTATCAGCACACTCACTCTGTGCCGGTTTCATTGGCGTACACTTTGAGAAATAAAACCATAGGTGGTATAAGGCATGTTTCAGCTAGTGGGATCAGAAATATTAGTTGGGTTGGTAAGGTATTGATTGGTGGAGTTAAATTCTGTTGGGTGTTCAAGATATATAAAGAACTGATAAACTAATACAAGAATCATATGCATTTCAGAACATATTTGTAGAGGTCTGAACTAGAGAGTTAGCAGGGTTTTTTTTCATAATTAAAGATTGTTACTTAAATAACTGCAGTAATAATTGCTAATTGTGTTCATTCAAATTGAGATTTCGATGTGATTACGATTAATTACAGATATTAAGAGTTTGGTGTCAACTATTACTTATTAGTATACATATAATTTAATTTCACAATATACAGTATATCTGATACTTTATCAAGTGCAGTGTTATCAAAAGATAAAGCCATTCTATCATTGCGTCATAGCTGAGTCGCCTTTGTTGTGCCTTTGACCTCTTCAAATTTGAATTTTCTATGGGGAAAATGTATGGGAAAAGTACTTCCGAAATTGAATTGAATCAGCATTCGGGATACAAGAGATGTATGTGCGATATCCTTTTTTTAAATTATTGGCAAAAGTAAGCATGAGTGAGAGGTGCTATTACGAGTCTACAAAATTGAGTTTGTTGACCTTTTTACTGTGAGAATGGCGAGCTCTCATGACATGGCTTGCAGTGGTGCGTGTGTGCATACATGAGCAACCAAGCCTTACTTTGTCCCAGTTCTTCCAACCTCACCAAGGTCCAGAAGCAGTCCATAGTCATGACCACTGCTCGTCCAGTGTACTATATTCTTTAGAGCATAGTTTGCTCGGCCACATCAGTTAAATTCACAACCTTGGTCAATGTTATTTCCTACCCCTTTATATGTTTTATTGTTTTGACATTCACTATTCCTTTACTGTACTGTACATACTGTAAACTGCCATTGATAGTAATTCACTGAGGGCTACATATTCAAGTATTTTTGAGTCATTCAGATGGGTGCATTCACACAGCTTTGATTGAGCCCCTGTACCTTTACTGGAACAGTCATTTTAGCTCTATATCACAATGCAATGCTGTTGAGGTAATGGAGTTTGAATTATTTAAATTTAGTGTAAAAAAAAAGTGTGGTGAAAAGGGCCAACAAAATTTGATACCCGAGCCAGTTTGGACACCCCTGTACTAGCATATCTCATTGTTTTGTTCTGGCCTGACTCTCTCTTTACCACTGTTTTGTGTGTTTACTGACAGATAAAACTTGGGGAAGGAATTTATTATAGTCCTGAAATCTTATCCAGATTCATCATAACGTTTTGTGCAATAAGCTTCTTTCTCTTTCAATAGATGTTTTTGTTTACAACTTTAATGTTTTATTAAGCATATTGTCGGGAATAGTGCGGCATCCATTGTTTTTGTCTATCTTAACAATATTTTATCTGGGGAGAGCAGGTGGAAATTAGCAATACAACATAAAATAGACTACAATATGCTATCTCATGTGTATGTACAAAATCATGCACTCTCATTCTCAATAAACAAAATGAAAACCAAAAAGAGCAGCTTCCTCTTCCAAACCCCCCCCAAAAAAAAAAAAAAAAAACCCACCTCTTTCCGTTCCGTTAATGCAACTGGCAGCTCAGCATGCCATAATATTTCTAATCCCCGGGTGTTTTGTGCTACACTTTGACCTTATTGGGAATGTCAAACAGCTTGCGGAGGCTGCTGAACTTTACCCAGCAGTAGTGAGTCGACCTCAGTGTAGGAGCCCAGGGACCTGTACCTACTGCTGCGTTCGGCCCTGTGTTTGTCCTGGTGCTCTGGGACATGGGCAGGTGGAACATGATGGTGTACTGATAGGTAAATATATAGCAAGAAAGACTGGGAGATTGTGTGGTTATGGCAATGTAAGGAATTGATAATTGAATCTAAACTGTAGTTAGAATTGTTTTGCTTGCATTCATATGCTTTATCTCAAACAGTCAAGATTCTGATGTCACTAAACATAAAACCAATGAGCCTTTGGTCCATTTCCACACAGCAGCTGGCATCAGTGGCGGACGTCAGATGGCATCTTTTTAATTTCTCTTAATCTTAAATGAATATGTAGGTTAGGTTGCATTACACGGCTATAATGTGCAGTAATCATAAAGATATTTCCCAGGGAATCAGTACTTTCACTGAATCTGATGGATTAGGCAGCATGGTGGCAAAGCGGTTAGCGCTCTCTCTTCACATCAAGTAGGCTCTGGGTTTGATTCTGGGGTGGTGCGGGGCCTTTCTGTGTAGTTTGCATGTTCTCCGGGTTCTCCAGTCTCCCCTATCACTAAAAACATGTACAATAGGGTCCACTATGGACCAAGACTCCCCTGAAAAAGATATTCTTAGGGCTCACTCACACTAGGACTTTAGAACCTTGCTGTGCTCCAGCACCATTCCATAGGGTTCTATGTTCCATCCTCACACCTGTACAACCGAACTGGGCCACGGCCCAATGACGTCATCACACAGCGTTGTTTGTTAACATGATGCGCAGCAGAACTATCGCTTTTAGCTGAGAAAATAAGTCCAGTGGCATGAAATATCTATTGAGTTGTGAGGAAGCGTAATAAAAGCATGGAGGAGTCAGGACAACCGGAGACGAGAGGCTGCAAAACTTCTGGCTCTGTCACAGTCCTTACTGAAGGTAAGTGCGTGCTTTAGAGCAGATTTTATTCACTGCTTTTATAGTATGAGTGACATCAGCGCACCTGACAGGGGTCATATAGTAAAGCTGCGCGTGTGTGCATACATGAGAAACCATGCCATGCTTTGGCCCACCTCCTGCAACCGGGCCAAAGTCCCAACTGTGCTGTGGTTCAATTGCTCTACAGTTCTGAAGTCCTAGTGTGAGTGCACCCCTAATCTCAGCAGGACTATCCTGGTTAAATAAAAAGGTCAGTAAATTAGAAATATAATAAAAAGTGTTGTAAATATGAACACAATATACTGTCAAAATCTTCCAAACTCCTGTTTTGTATTTTCATTTGGGAATTTTGTTGCATCCCACCTCTATATATCTATATGTATTTAATATTTTATTGCACAGCTCATGTTAATGAAATTGATTTATTTTACATTTCTTTAACATGGACAGATATGTACATTTTTATATGTATAATTTTAAGATATATTAATCATCATACCTAACTCCAAAAGCTTGGTTTCCAGTCTGTTTTTACTGAATGAATTAACTTGAGTGAAACTACAAATGAACTTATTTATCCACAATATTAATATTACACCATCATATTCAGGTAACACAACTTCTCCATGCGTCCTCTACGCAGTCGTCATAGCCCTCACATATGTATCATGTTTGTTTAATCTGTCCCAGTCTGGTTGGGACACTCTGTAGTGGGTGTATGGGTACCTCTCCACCCCTTCCCGCCTCCCTGCTGCTGCTTGCCAATGCCCCCTGGACCCCCTTTTGGCACTACAGGACCCTAGATGTGCCACTTCTAAGCATGTTTTCCTTTTGAAGTGACAGGTCCCCTTTTTTTCCTTTTCTCCATTCATTTGGATCTTCCCCACCCTCTTCTCTCTCTCTTGGTCCAATCTTGCCGTCTAATTATCGCTAACCAGGCGCAATGATTAGAAGCTCCGACCTAGATTTTTTCGCGAAAGTACAAAAAGGGAGGAGAAAGAGTTAATCCCATGTGTTGCGGTGACTGTCATTGGTCGCTTCCTCTCCTCTCTTCCTCGTTCTTCTTTCGTTCTTTTCTTTCCCTGGAAGTTTGCTAATGAGGTCCCGTCAGAGCTGCGCGAGGTGTTAATTTGGCCTTGTGAAGTAGGAAGGAGATTAAGGACAGTGAGGAGTCGAGTTTACGGCTTAAAATACACCGCTGTCCCTATTAATCCACTGGGCCCGCGGAGACCAACCAACGAACGAACTACCTTTTTTTCCCCAACTTTATAATGAACAATGTCTTATAATGAAGGTAATTTTAATATAAATTTACAGCGTGTGTGAAAGGAGGTAAGCTTCGTCTTATAGGGATCCCAGGAACACCTTTGGGCCAATAGGGATATGACAGTTATATCTCCAATCACCAACACATGGGAGCGCTACCATCTGAACATACTGATAGCTGTCCACACCAGTCGCGGTAAAGACAACGCGCTCTTCTCAATGCAATTTACACCTGCCTCACACTTAGGAGTGTTACCCCCCGGGAACAGCCACCCCGAGGTGTAAGGAAATGTGCTGGTTTATCCCCTGCTTTTGTGTCTCTTTCAAAGCTGCTATTAAGATACGCAGTGGGAAACTTCAAACTTGTATTTGTGTGTAAGACTGTTTAAAGCTTCTATATTACACAAAATTGACTCTTGTGAGCTTTAAGCCATGTTATAATGCTGTTACCTCATCAAAAACATACCTGGAGTTATATTTTGTTTCATTCGTACATGCTTGAGTAACTATTAGCCTGTCTACATCTCCAAAGCTCAAAATGACCTGTTCCACCTTCTGATGTCATGAAACAGTAGTTTTCATTCTATCATTTCATTTCTGGTGTGGAAACACCATTATAACATATCATAAAATAGCGTATTATAGTACTACTGCTAATAATATAGTACTATAAGGTTGCGTGGGTCAGTGATTTGGTTTGAATCTTTGGCTTTAAAACTTATCATTACTGAATAAATTGCAAAAAATTATATATATTACAGTGGTACCTCACCTTACAAAATTAATTCGTTCCAGAAGTGGTTTCGTAACGTGAAAAATTCGTAAGTTGAGTAGCTATTTCAATGGAAAAAGCCTGATCCGTTCCAAGGTTTTTTTTTATAGTGTAAATTTTTTTTTAAATAGTGTAACGTTGTGTTCTGCATCCTGACGGGCTAAGAGACTAGACCAGGACTAAAAGAACGTGGAATAAACCAGGTCTGGCCAGAACTAAACCTGGATTGGACCTGTTATTATTATAACATGGCAGTGCCGTTGGATCAGCGCGTTGCTCGTGTCTCCGCGCTCCTTGCGGTGCGTGCTCTGCTTCTATCTGACCTCCAGAGCCGGGGCGCTGACACTGTGAGCTAACAGGCCGAGGAAGGTGCTCTATTGGCGGTGTTGTGAGATGTGTCTATCTTGTGTCTATAGCTCAGTGCAGAAGAGAGAGTCTTCGAGTGTGCGCGCGCGCGCCGTGTGCGCATGCTGGATGAATGTCTCCGCGGAGTAGAGGAGACAATAAAGCCCCACTCTGCAGCAAAACTGCCTTTTTTTAAATTTGCATTCTCCACCACTGTAAGCGTGCGATGTCCACAAGGGAGTTAAACCCGGAGGGAAAGCTATCTCCGGCCCTGGGGAAGACGATCTCCCCTGTGTCTCCCAACCACGGTTAGGAGATGAGAGCAGGAATGGATAACAGCGGGCAAGACCGCGGGGTCTCGCTCGGGTTGGGTGCTGGTTCTATGTGACTTCCAGGTCTAGACCAGAACTAAACCAGGTCTAAACCAGGACCGGAGCAGGAATAAATCACCCAGTGCTCGGCCTGCGCGTGCTCGGCCCCGAGGAGGAGGCACGGCTGCATCCCGCAGCCCCGGTGTAGCGCGGCCTTGCGCCGTGCCGACGTGATCCTTCGATGTCGGCTCTTCCTATCACTGTGAAGCAGAATTCACCAAGTGCTGGATTGTTCACTCACAAAGGGAACATGAGCTGGGTTTAGACCGTCGTGAGACAGGTGAGTTTTACCATACTGATGATGTGTTGTTGTGTCTCCGCTCGTTTCGGGGCGTGCATCTGAGCACGCATTAATTGAATTTTTGAGATTTGTTGTTTTTAAAGTGCTTTATAAATGAAGTTGGATTGGATTGGATTGGAGATTTCGCGTTTCGTAACTTGAAATTGCATTCGTATCTAGAGACCAAAATTTGACGTGAAGGCGTTTCGTAACTTGAAATTTTCATTTGTTGGGGCATTCGTAAGGTACCACTGTATTTATTATTACCAATTTAGCCTACTGTTATTTACTACAGTCTATTCTGAGGTAAAAGTAGAAATGAAAGTTGGTGGGTGGAGTAAAGAGATTATACTATTCAAATACTGAGTAACCATTTACAAGATCAAAATTATAACTTTTAATCATGCACACATTCTGGTATTTCACAAAACAACCGTAACCCCTATTTGATTCTCTCTTGGTATTTATTGCTTTTTCTACCAATGATCCCACTGCTTATTAGTGAACAGTTTAAAAGCCCTTTTGGGGACTGATGTTGCAAATTATCCTTAGCCATAAACACTGTGATACCTGCATCAGATTAAAATCCTCCAGCTTGGGTCCTGACCAAGCCTAAATAACAAAATCATGGGGATGGTCCCCGAGTCAAATGTAGAAACAACTTCTCCTGTGTGAGATCAATAAAAGTCAATCTTCTAAATCCTTAACCACTGTAAGGCGCTTTGTGTTACATTTTTGTATGAAAAGCGCTTTATAAATATTGTTTGATTGATTGATTGATTGATTGATAGTTACTAAAAAGTTACTAAAGTGAACCTAACTCACTACTTACTTTTGATAATGTCATGTTTATTGTTGATTGTTGATTTAGAAACACTCCAAAATAAGGCATATTTTCAGCATCATCAAACCTCTAAAGATTAATCGAGATATCAAGTAGAACCATCACCAAACCCATCTTCATCTACAGAACAAAAATACAAAATACATAGTATTATGTATTCTCTAGTCACCGAAAAGAAACCTGTGGTGGCCATGTTTGTTTACTTGTGAGAGGAGAGCTTTAGTGGGATTTCCTGTGTTCAAAGTCAGATGGTTGCTCCGTGAAGTGAATCTGTAGTGGCGGCTGTGTCTGGGTCTCATCACTGCAACTGTAAAAAAAAACACAACACAACAAACAATGAGGAGCAGAAACTTTTGAACTTTTTTTTTTTTTAGCTCTCCAGCATGGAAAATACTGAGCAATTTCTAGCTTAATTTATATCTTAATTTATAGCTGTATTATTATTATTATTATTATTATTATTATTATTATTATTATTATTAGTTTTTATTACTTTCTGTATTTCTGTATTTTTTTCTTGTATTTCTTTTTTTTATGCCACCAGTCTCTTTGCTTTTTTTTTTTTTTTTTTTTTTTTTTTAGAATTTATTATTACCATTTTCTCTTTTGTTATTGTAATCAAGATATGAGCTAATGTGTTTTGTGTATCAATTGTCTAAGTCTTAGTCTAAGTCTAATCAAATTACTATACTTTTTTATTTTATTTCAATGGATAACATATAAAAATGTCACAGTTTTTGGTGAATTGTATTGTTCAAACTCTCTAGTGCTGTACATGTAAATACTGTGTTTCTAATGTTGTATACTTTTTCATTATTTCAAGAAGAGCTCAGCATTACGTTACTTGCATTGATCATATGCCTTCAAGCAAATCATTGCCAATTTCAAATCACTGGATCTGAATTCAATTAAAAGTAAACAAATTGCACTGCCCTGATTTCAATTCAAATAAACCAACCTACACCCATAGCAGCACCATTTATTCCTGCACTTTACATGTGAAATACTGCATCCTTTTTCTTATTTAAGCCAATTCAAACAACCCTCTTTTTAAAAATGTCTAGCAACAACAAAACAACCAGCTTGGCAAACACAATCCCCCACATCACCACATTATCCTAAATCTCGAGGGGAGCGGTGGCACAGATAGGACGGTAAACAGGTGTCATCCAGCCCCCCAGCCCTCCCTTAGCCCCCCCATCACCAAACCTTTAATAGCTGTTTGATGTTTTTGATGTCTAGT
This sequence comes from Paratrypauchen microcephalus, assembly GCA_036785185.1. Classification (NCBI taxonomy): domain Eukaryota; kingdom Metazoa; phylum Chordata; class Actinopteri; order Gobiiformes; family Gobiidae; genus Paratrypauchen; species Paratrypauchen microcephalus. Next base: position 2,573,860 of record JAVJIX010000090.1, on the reverse strand, counting down.
CAGCTCTATCCTACCTTAGCGCCTAATAATGAGGTCCAATAATGATTCGTGCGCTGGAGGGGTTAATGGTATGTAACCGGCAGTGCTGCTAATTACACGTTACAAACTATTTATCAGAATCTCCATCTGCGCTTCAGCACCGCGACTGGCATTGTGCACGCTAAATTACTCCGTGGATTATCATTGTAAAGCAAGTTTCAGTAATTAGGGGACTGTTTTCTTTCTTGCAGAGCGCCAAACGACAAACAGGGCAGAAGGAGTGGGGTGATTGGTTAATTCAGAAATTCAAATGTTCGGATGTAAGTGGTGACGGAGAACAACAATGGAACTGGATTATATTTTCTTTGTGAATAGGTTGAAGCTGTGGTTTACATAAATATGGGATGAAAGTGGGTCAAAAGAAGATTCGAGGTTCAGTTTTGAGCCCATAGAAGTCTTTTGTTGAATTTGCTTTGGAAGCTTTATCAAATGTAGGTCACAATTTGTTATATCATGTAGAATGAGCAATATGGAACCACACAATCGGAAACAGTGCGTTTAAAGGTGCATTATGTAACTTGTAATGTACCTGGAATGTTCCACAGTGGCATTAAATAGCTCTACCATACATTATTCAATTACAGTGCTTTTATTCAGGGCTCTCAAGTCTCACGCATTGAGAGTGTGACACACGCAATTCGACATGGCATTTCTCACGCTGATTCTTTTTTTTTTTTTGTGACCAGAAAATCGGTCTGTGTGGCTCAGTTCATGCAGGCACCGCGCGTTTTCAGCGGAAACTCCCCCCCCCCCCCCCCGCTCGCCGGAAAAAAATCACAGATATCAAATATTCAGCCAATCAGAAAATAGATTATTCTGTTGTTGGGCAGACTGTTGACAGTGCAGTGCGCGCTCAGTGATAAGGACAGCGACTGAACAGGAGGAGATGATAAAACAAACTGAGAACCATCAGGTAATAACTTCATTTATATAACTCTCATTAGTTGCTTTGTAGTTTAAGTTTGCTCTTTAGACAAACATTTGCACAGGGCTCTCAAGTCTCACGCATTGACACGGCATTTCGCACGCAATTGAAGCCCCCGCTCCTCGGGAAAAATTGTTCACTCTCACCTCGGAAATTACGCAGTCTCACGCACGACCCCGCTCAAAACTTGAGAGCCCTGTTTTATTGCTCAAAGATACAAACAAACAAAAAAACAGGCATTCTGATTGTAATATGATCCGTAACTGAAACTATGACTAAAGATGATTAAATGCAATAGGTCTTTGGCTGTGTTTACACCATAGCTTGTATAAAGAAGTGGACAAAGGGAGTGTGATGTCACCTGTAGCGTTCGACCCCAGTCAAATGAACCTCACTTAGGCTAGCAGTTATAAAGTAAATTTGGAGCGTAGTTTCATATTATGAATAGGAATTGATTTATGGACAAAATACTGAAATAAAAACACCAGGTAGAGTGTCGTAGAGTGGGTTAATACGAGCATTTTAAAGGTCCCATGACATGGTACTTCTTGATGCTTTTATATGGTGCCTTAATGGTTCCCTAATACTGTAAATGAATCCTTCTTCAAAATCAAGACTCAGTGCATGAGAAAGAGAGAGAAGATGAGAAAGAGTCATAAATATCTCTCTGGAACACTCCATTATGGGCGTTGTTGCTTGAATGCAAATGAGGAGGACAGAGATAGGCCAGAGTAGAGGGTGGGGGCGTGGCCAAACCCTCCGCTCTTTCCTCTTCAGCTGTGCGCTGGCCCCAGAGGAGATGAGAAGTGTTCCACAGAAAATAAAATTAAACCACTGCTGTTTCAGATGTCCACAGGCTCAGATAAAGGACTTCCGAGCCTAGAAACACTTGCATGTACCTCCAGGCAAATAAAAAAAAGGCATTTCGCATTGCGTAGCTCCTTCGCAGTCCAAACTCTCTGGGCGTGATTTACAGAGACGCTGAGTAGAGACACAGACGGGGGGTGGAGCTGCATTTTTCGATGTGACATCACATAGTTGCCTTGTTCAGAATCGCCCGTTTGAGCGGTGTTTTTTTTCTAACGCAGAAAAGGACCGCAAATGCTCAGTTTAGTAATTTCGCAACTTTTAGCCATGGGGGGGGCCTAAACAGGGTAGGGGAGCTCACATTAACGTTCAAACGTTCAAAAAGTGAAAATTTCATGCCATGATGTTTTTTCAATACAAAGTGAAAGTGAAGTGAGTTGATGGAGCTGGAAGTCCACTCATGATCACTTCCTCTTTGGAATGTGGTGGCTAGCAGATTAGCTACGTATGTCCATTTACAGTGGACAGAATAAGTATTTGATCCCTTTGTTTGATTTTGTAGGTTTGCCCACTGACAAAGACATGAACAGTCTATCATTTTAATGGTAGGTTTATTTTAACAGTGAGAGATAGAATATCAAAAGGAAAATCCAGAAAATCACTTTAAAGGAAATATATAAACTGATTTGCATTTCATTGAGTGAAATAACCATGTGAACCCTCTAGCCAAAAAAGACTTATACAGTGGTACCTCACCTTACGAAATTAATTCGTTCCAGAAGTGGTTTCGTAACGTGAAAAATTCTTAAGTTGAGTATTTTAATGGAAAAAGCCTGATTCGTTCCAAGGCCCCGATCCAAGTTTTTTTTTTTTATAGTGTAACTTTTTTTTATAGTGTGGTCTGGACCTACTCTAGACCTGCCAGGCACGGAGCCCCAGACATCCAGGGACCCAGGGGGACACTGAGAAAAGCGTATAATGTGTGTGGCTGAGCGCGCATTATTTGAATTTTTGAGATTTCGCGTTTCGTAAATTGAATTTTCTTTCGTATCTAGAGACCAAAATTTACCGTGAAGGCGTTTCGTAACTTGAAACTTTCGTTTGTTGGGTCATTCGTAAGGTGAGGTACCACTGTACTTGGTGGCAAAACCCTTGTTTGCAAGAACAGAGGTCAGTTTCTTGTAGTTGATGTCCAGGTTTGCGCACATATTTTTGCGCCTAATGTGCTTCTTCTTGAGCCACACAATGAAGGAGTGGCTACTATGTTTTGGGTCATTGTCATGTTGAAAGACCCATCCATGACCCATTTTCAGTTTCCTGGAGGGGGGAAGGAGATTGTCACTCAGGATTTTAATAGTACATGGCTCCATCAATCCTCCAGTTGATGTGGTGAAGTTGTCCTGTGCCCTTGATAGAAAAACACCACCAAAGCATAATGTTTCCACCTACATGCTTGACAGTGGGGATGGTGTTCTTGGGGTCATGGGCAGCATTTCTCTTCCTCCAAACACAGCAAGTTGAATTAATACCAAAAAGCTTGATTTTGATCTCATTTGACCACAGCACCTTCTCCCAGTCACTAAATCATTCATAGTTCTAGGCTGATTTCTCGCTGTTCTCATAATCAGTGAAACCCCACGAGGTGAGATCTTGTGTGGAGTCCCAGACTGAGGTCAATTGATGGTCATTTTGTATTTCTTAAATTTTCAAACAATTGCACCAGCAGTTGTCTCTTTAACACCCAGCTTCTTGCTTATGGTTTTATAGTCCATTCCAGCCTTGTGCAGGTCTACAATCTTGTCCCTGACTTTCTTTCCCATGTTGGAGAGTTTGGAGTCTGACTGACTGATTCTGTGGACTGGTGTCTTTTATACAGGTGATTAGTTAAAACATAAGTCTAATTCAGGTGATGAGCTGATTAGGAGTGTCTAACTGGTCTGTAGGAGCCAGAACTCTTAATGGTTGGTAGGGGATCAAATATTTACACACAATGAAATGGAAATCAATTAATATATTTTCTATAATGTAACTTTCTGGATTTTCTCTTAATGTTAAAATAAACCTACCATTAAAATTATAGACTGTTCATTTTTTGGCAGTGGGAAAAATACAAATACTCCACTGTATATTTGTAGTCTATGGTCCACACACACACACATTTGTACACACATGCCACATCAAAACTGGGACCAAACTGGGACTGAACCTGGACTAGACAAACCATGTTGGTACAGAATCAAACCAAGTTAACACCAGGATTAAACTGGGCTCAAAACAGGACCAAAACAGTACAAGTTTTAAGGCACCCTTTACCAGAACAAAACCAGGCCAATCAGGATCTAACCATGACTAAACTTGGACTAATTGTCAACCCTAGACCTCAACTAGATTTGTGTCAGTCCAAAAATTTGCAGATTTTAGCAGTGCCACCTTAAGAATCCAATCAACAACCACTGGTTTGCACACCACCATTCAAGAACAACTGTGTTAGAGCAATTCAAGTAACCACTTTGATCCTTTTGTGTGTAATTTACCATCATTTATCAGAAGGTGTTGTGTATTTGAGATTTCATTCAATTTGACTACAGTTACACCAAACGTTGCCACCTTCTCTGCCCCAACCCTTGTAGGAGTAACCCTGACTTTGCACACCTTTCCGGGGCCACACCACCGACTCCTCTTCCCTCTTTTGATTAATTCCTGCAGGAGATTATACTTTCTCTTGAATATTATGAATATGTTATGAATGGTGGAATGAATCAAAGAGTAAAAAAGATGATAATTAATTACGCTTTGGTTGTGATAAAAGACTTTGGGTGTTATGACGCAAGCTTCCTCCCTGTGCCATTATGAAGGGGCGATGTAATTACCTTTTTCTGCTTGAGTTAGCGCTGGTGGCTATGCTAACGGTGAGAGGTAGGAGCGGTCATAAAGCTGTTCCTCGCCTAATTGTGTATGGGGCACGATGGCACTTTCAGAGATGAGGGACGGTGCAGTTAGAAGAAATACGCCAGACTTTTCCAGCCCAATGAAGATGGATAAACTCTGGAATATTAGAGTGTTGCTTGAAGGAGGGGGGCTTAAAAAGTGGCAGTCAAGATGAAGGCTACAGCTAAAGAGTATTGGGCAGTTGGAGCTAGACTGTGTACAACTATGTCATTATCAGTGGTAGAAGAAGTAGTCAGTTTTGTTACTTAAAGGTGCACCATGTGACTTTTTGGTTAGGGGTCTGTCACCTGCTTGTTTCTATGGATATGTCATTACTTTGCCTGGAATGTTCCACAGTATATTAAGCAGTCCTACCTTACATTTATTCAATTACAACTGGTTTTATAGCTACCGAAAAATGCATTCTGACTGTGAACAGGGTTGCTTCTTCACAGATATGACCCATAACTTGGTTTGATCTGGTCTCCATGAAGGTAGTAAAGCTTAATACCATACTGTGAAATATTCCAGACAAAGCAATAACTTCTCTACATAGAAAAGAATTTTTAAAAAGTACAGATACCGGAGCAAAAAAAAAAAAAAAAAAAAAAGTAGAAGTAAAAATATCACATAAAAATCTACTCAAGTAAAAGTATTAAAGTACCTGTTTAAAAATGTATTTAAAGAGTAAAAAGTTAAAGTATTTTGTGCAGATTTTGACATGTAATAAAGCTTCAAATTAATAGGTTTTGATCAAAGATTTGTGCTGAAATTTGTTCAACAGAAACGATTTCTAGCTGTTTTTTATTTGGTACTGTATTTCGTTTTGCACTGCTGATGAAAAGCACTAAAAATAGACTGGTTACTGATTTCCCTATTCACAATAATGTTAAAATATTGCATCTGATGTTTTTGCAATAACAATATCAATATTAAACCTATTCACAATCATCATTTCAATTTGAACCTTTAGAGGGCCCTGTGTTTTGATTTTCACTTTAGTTAACTTATGACATGAACCTAACTATACATCGCCAATAATGAAGATAACCTGACCTACATTTTCTAAAAACAACCTTAAAACCTCTTGGATAATTCTCTTCAAGACCTTGTAAATGTTGATCCATTATTGCAGCATGTGTGTGTTTTACCAGCCCCCTGCTCTTCTGGCTTACCTCAGAATATTCCCTTTGTACTTTTATTCATGTCCTGTCTTACTAAGGGGCCTTTTACCTCTTCTCCCCCTCTACCCCTTTACTACCCGGTTCTGTCTCCAGTGGCCATCTTGCTGCCTCATTGAGCTCTCTGTCCACGCCATTGCAAATGCACAGCACGTCCCCAGCCCTTTTGTGGGGACCATAATAGCCTCCTGGGCCATGTAAAGCAGGGGTCTCTCTTCCCTAGGTTTTATCATTGCTCTTCTTGGATAAGGAAAGGAGGTGCTAGAATGTGAGAGGAGGGATGAGGGAGCAGAGAGAGAGGGAGAGGGGGGAGGGGCTGGTGTAATTGGACATTAGATAATATCTTCTTGGAGTCGGTACATCTGATGGGTCCCTAGAGGGAACTGTTCACCAAGAAAAGTGCCTGGAGTTAAACTTTTGGGGGTAATTTTTGAAATAGTTTTTAACTGTCTTGTCTTGTACGCAAACTTTATTTTAGACACTAGAAACAGCAGACCTGGGATTTGTTAATGGTGCATTGTGTAACTTTTTGGTTGGAGTTCATCACCTGCTTGTTTCTATGGATAGGTCTTTGCTCTGCCTGGAATGTTCCACAGAATGACATTAAATAGCTCTACCTTACACTTATTCAATTGCAGGTAGTTTTATAGCATTCTGCCTGAGTGGGATTGCTTTTCCACAGATCTAACCTGTAACTTGGTCTGGTTTGGCCTCCATGTTGATAGAAAGGCTTAATACCATACTGTGAAACATTCCAGACACAGCAATAACTTCTTTACGAAGAAAAGCCATTTGATGGACCTTCCAACCATTACAAAATGCACCTTTAAGATCACCCAATCTCACAGTATAACTTTGTGCATTTTATTCTTGTCATTAAATTAAAAGCTAATCATTTAAACTAGATCAACTACACTGATCTAGTTTTGTTGTATAGGTAAATGGTTAATTACTTGATCATTGACAAAAAGTTTTAAAAAGTCAATTCTATTTGTTTTTTTAAAATGGGTTGATGGAGGGGTTGATTTTTGTATAGCCAGTACTGAAATAGTTCTGCCAAATAATAATTGTTGGATTGAGTTTGCAGTCCAGTGATTGGGGGATTTTGAAGTAAAATAATATTATTTATTTGACAGCCTGTTTTGGTTCTAGCTCAAAGGTGCACTGTGTAACTTCTAAGGTGGAAAGTCTGCTACTTGCTTGTTTCTTTGTCTGGAATGTTCCAAAGTAGGACATTAAGCATACAAACATCTCCCTTGCAATTGTTCAATTACATGTGTTGTATAGCTAGAAATTATTCATTTTACATGATTTATTTTTATTTTTATTTTTTTTTTTACCACATACAGGCTTGCTTCTTCATAGATCAAACCATTAACCTGTCTCCATTGTGTTTACCATTACTTGACTATTCCCATACTGTGGAATAGTAAAGGCAAAACTGTAATATCTCCATGGACACAAGCAGGTAGCGGACCCTCCACCAGAAAAGGTACACAGTGCACCTTTAACTTGGTTTTGAAAATTCCTGCTTGATTTCAAAATTGGTTTAGACTGTACACTTTTTTGCCAGTAAAATCATAGCCTGCACTTAGTTGATTTTTCTTGACTACAATCAGCTCATATAGTATGTGTCACAAGTGAGCAATAAATCAAATATTAGCTGTCCTATAGCAGTGACTCATTATGGGGTACAAGTCCATACATTGAGCCCAACATGATCAATTGTGGGTGATACAAGAGTTATATGCTAATTCAAAGTTAAGATAAATGTATACTCGTCATGTTCATTATTCTTTTCCATATGCAGTATTTAACCCACAATATAGTTGTAAAGATATGTTGTTAAAGGTGCACTATGTAACTTTTTGGTGTTAATGTGTTAATGTTAATGTGTTAATGTAATACTACTAGCACATACACACGTGGACAAAATTGTCAATACCCGTCGATTAATGAAAGAAAAACAATGGTCACAGAAATGACTTGAATCTGCCAAAAGTAATAATAAATAAAAAATCTATGAAATTTATCCAATGAAAGTAAGACATTGCTTTTCAACCATGCTTCAACAGAATTACTTAAAAAATAAACTTATGAAACAGGGCAAAAATGATGGTACCCCTAGAAAAGACTGAAAATAATGTGACCAAAGGGACATCTTAATCCAAGGTGGGACAGCAGTTGCCGCACCAGAAGTGACATATGCGCCGTTAAAACCACACTCCAAACTGTGCACACTGCGAATTGAGAAATGGCTATGGTGTGTACCACACTCAACATGGACCCGAGGAAGCAAAGGAAAAAGTGTCTCAGGAGATTAGAAAGAAAATTATAGACAAGCATGTTAAAGGTAAGGGCTACAAGACCATCTCCAAGTAGCTTGATGTTCCTGTGACTACAGTTGCACATTATTCAGAAATTTAAGATTCATGGGACTATAGCCAACCTCCCTGGACGTGGCCACAGGAAGAAAATTGATGACAAATCAAAGAGACGAATAATACGAATGGTAACAAAAGAGCCCAGAAAAAACTTCTAAAGAGATTAAAGGTGAACTTCAAGCTCAAGGAACATCAGTGTCAGATCGCACCATCCGTTGTTTTTTGAGCCAAAGTGGACTTAATGGGAGACGACCAAGGAGGACATCATTGCTGAAAACAAATCATAAAAAAGACAGATTGGAATTTGCCAAATACATATTGACAAGCCACAAAGCTTCTAGGAGAATGTCCTATGGACAGATGAGACAAAAATGGAACTTTTTACTAAGGCACATCAGCTCTATGTTCACAGACGGAAAAATGAAGCATACCAAGAAAAGAACACTGTCTCTACTGTGAAACATGGAGGAGTCTGTTATGTTCTGGGGCTGCTTTGCTGCATCTGGAACAGGAGGTCTTGAATCTGTGCAGGGTACAATGAAATCTCAAGACTATCAAGAGATTCTAAAGAGAAATGTGCTGCCCAGTATCAGAAAGCTTGGTCTCAGTCACTGGTCATGGGTCTTGCAACAGGACAATGACCCAAAACACACAGCTAAAAATACCTAAGAATGACTAAAAGGAAAACATTGGACTATTCTAAAGTGGCCTTCTATGAGCCCTGACCTAAATCCTATTGAGCATCTTTGGAAGGAGCTGAAACATGCCGTCTGGAAAAGGCACCCTTCAAACCTGAGACAACTGGAGCAGTTTGCTCATGAGGAGTGGGCCAAAGTACCTGCTGAGAGGTACAGAAGTCTCACTGACAGTTACAGGAATTATTTGCCTCAAAAGTTTGTGCAACAGAATATTAAGTTAAAAGTACCATCATTTTTTTCCAGGCCTGTTCCATGAGTTTATTTTTTTAAATAATTCTGTTGCATGGTTGAAAAGCAATGTCTGATTTTCATTGGTTAAATTTCATAGATTTTTAAAAAAAAATTATTACTTTTGTCAGATTCAAGTTATTTTTATGACCATTGTGAGTTTTTCTTTCATTAATCGACGGGTACCAACAATTTTGTCCACGTGTGGACACATTTAACATGTCAAACTGTTATATTGTTCCTGTTATATGTAAATGTGTATCTAGTACTTTCTTCTTTGCACTTCTGGTTAGATGTTAAACTGCTTTTCATTGCACTGTACTGTAAAGTTGAATCTGATCCATTGTTCCTTACAATTTTATGCATCCAATTTCAATTATTCAATTACATTTTAAATACTCAAGTTATATTGAAAATTATCCACAAAATGTAACTTTATATATTGTTATTTATGATATGCCAAAGAAATTGCTTAATTTGTTTTTGCCACTCTATATTTTGTGCTGTCTGCATCTAATTCAACAGCATTCGTTAATCAGGAAGTGCGAATCAGCATGCTAGCTGTTGCTAGCTATACCATTACAGCAACACTCTGTTCTGGTCTCTGAGAATTGTAAAAACTCTTATAAATCATTACAGTGAATAATAAGGGTGCATAAGGTAAATATGGAATAACTTTGACTATTGCAAGCCTTTTCTGTTTTTCACATTTTTAAAACAGTTAAAATCAGGTACAACCACTATTACATTACATTTGTAGCACGTGAATGAATAAATCTATAGACAAATGTTGGCTGCCATTTTAAATACAAACACACCTGCTTTCTCCGTTTGCAAACACTGCGTCACTCCCTTCAAATGTCCACTTCATCATTTCTTGTCTCTACCTCAAAAGTGCGTATACGAAAAACAATGATCCCAAACGTCATCAATTCAGTAAATAACTCCATAAACCAAAGCCTGTGGATGGGTGGCACTGTTCCCCCTACACCACCATCTTTCAGCGTGGGGCTTTGCAACAACTTTAATACATCTCCCGGCGTTGTGACTAATCGTACCTATGTTGGTTTTACTGCGTATGCTCTCCACCTTTCCATCAGGGCCCTTCTAGTGTCAGCCTGTGTCTCTGTGTGTCCCTATACGCTGCAGCTGTGATGGGAGATGTTAGCGTGTTTGTTTTCATGTCCTGAATGATGCCCCGTCTCTGCATTCTGGTTTGGTCTATTTATCACTACGGGAGCTCACCAGGTAAAAAAAGGGGAGGAATACACTGTAAATCAATTCACCAACTAGGATACGTGATAGCGATATGGTGCAGCGTAAAACAATGACTAAGGATGGTAAATATAAACTATGATGGAATATCTAGTTGGATTAAAAGGTGACATTTATTTGAGCAGTTTTTTACTCGTATTGATTGATAAAAAAAAAATTACACTTTTCATTGGTCAAGGCTTGATTTGAATTTTGAAAGACAGATTTAAAATGTACAGTGCGTCAATTTCTAGAGGTGGTACATCACCTGCATGATTCTATTTAAATAGAGTTAAAACCATTTGCTGTAGAAGATTATAGCCAGGTTTATGGAGGATGTTTTTTTTTTCTATGTTTGTCAGTGCAACAAACACAAAATAAAGAAATTAAAAAAACAAAAAACAACTTGTATTTATTTTTAGCTATATCCTCCTGAGACCCGCCCATTCATTTGTGTCCTTTATAGTGGACATCTTTTAAGTTTTGAGATAGACTCTAGTTTGTGGCTCCACTATGATAAAAAAATAAATAAAAATAATAAAATTAATAAATTATTATTATTATTAGTATTAATAATAATAATAATAATAATAATAATAATAACAATAATAATAATGCGTAAAAAATAAAAAATCTAAAAAAAATAAATACATAAATCAAAAATATGTAAATAAAATACAGAAATAAGTAAATAAATAAACAATACATAAAAAAATAAAATAAAACATAAACAAATAAATTAAAATACATAAATAAATAAATAATAAATTAAAAAGGAGTCTAAAAACTTTTTGAGGTGACTGTAAAACCGACCGAAATTTTTTTTTTGTTCGGTTTAGTTTACGTTAACTTGACATGGATTTAACACTATTACAGTCCATTACAGAGGACATGTTACAAAAATATGAATAAAAATAAAATTAATAAAATGTAAATGCTAAGGTGTTCATTTATCTCCAAATAGAAAATTAAAATAATAATAATAATTTAGACACACTTTTTTTCTTCGGGTCCCAGGAGGTTAAAGTATAGACTAGCAAAAATTGTAGATGTATTATGAATTGTATCACACTTGATTGGGTGGGCAATATTCAAATGTGGTGGGTCAGAGCCATTCTGCATGGAGTAAGAAAACAGTTGTCAATTTTATTTTTAAGAAAAGTATCCAAATTTGTAAAAAAAAAAGGCCCACTAACAATATATTTTAAGAACTCAGTTTAAGAAAATGTTGTAGACTTTCTCAGTTGTTTTGCAGTACTGACTGATGTCCTCTCCGCACATCCCATTGGTCTCATTTATCACTTCAAATGTTTAGAATCACCACAGCACACCAGGTAAAGACGAATGAAAAAAACATGAGTAATATTCAGCAGGAGGAGGTTTCGTCGGGTGGTAGTAGTAGTAGTGGGGGCTTGGTTATAAATAGGCGCTCTCTAGCCATGTGGAATTGATGAGTTTCAGCACATTGGGCGCCTCGATGCCAGGTTTAATTTCGAAGCGTCCTGACAGCGAGAAACCTGCGCGCCCCGAGACGTCACGCCTGAGTGCGGCTGCTGTGCAAATGTTAGCCGTGTTTGAGGATGGACATGGGCAAAAGGCACGAGGCGGTGTCCACTGGCGTACCGTTGGGGGGGTGGGGGGGCTTGGATCTGCCCCCCGCCCTCCTCTAAGCTCCTGTCAGTGTAAGAGACAGGCAATCACATCCCCACTCTGACCGGGACCCGAGCACACACACAGTAAATATGTGAGTGAGGGGATGTGTAGGTAAGGTGGAAGTGGAAGTTGTAAGTTGAATTAGGATAGTAAATATAAATATAAATATATGATATTGTTTGCTTGTAGGTAACTCATAACTGGGTCATTCACAGTTATCATCCAGGCATGTTTATTTATTAAGCTTAAGATTAAGATTAAGCCTTTATTGGTCTCACACACAATGACACACGGGAGAAATTTGACTTCTGCATTTGACCCATCCATTTCAGGAGCAGTGAGCAGCCATCTTTTTCGGCGCCCGGGGGCAGTCCCGTGAAGGGTCTTGCCCAAGGACCCACACTGGTTAGCTCATTGCCTGGGGGGGATTTGAACCCACAACCCCCAGGGGGAAAGTCCATGACTTACCAGTTGAGCTAACCAGCTGTATTCTCTGTATTATCTTTGTTATATGCAATTTTTTGTACTTTGCTTCTAGTTCGTTCCTGTGTATTTTTGCATATGAACCCTTCTATTTAGGTCAAATGCTAATCCCAAACTCATGTCCATTCTGCCGAGGTCACTCTCATGCAGATGGACAGGTAGAACCCCTCCAGCTTCAGAACCAAACACAGCCCGAGCTCAGAGATTCTCAGACTGCTGGCTGTCTCGGAGTTGCTGGCAAGAGCGCAGTCAAATTAGCCAATAAAATGTGTGAAATCGGTGGCACGGTGCCGGCGAGGACATGCCAGGAGAAATAAACATCAGCATTGCTACGAACAGAGAGAGGGGCAGACAGAGGGGGAGGGGAGATCTGCAGTGCCCATTCTAACTGCTATTGTCCCATTTGAGGCACAGCTGGGGGACAAAGTTGTGGAGGTTATGGTCAAGATTGGTAATTTTCCCTTCCGTATCTGCCCATTACCTGAATATATGTATCTTATGCTAAACACAAAGTACAAGATAATAGATATCATTAAGTTTTAATCATGCCTATTTTTACTGAAAATTGCTGTTTTTTCAGCTACTGTTATACATACATAATTTCTGGACTGTTGAGCGCATCTGAATAGAAGCTGCGTCAACTAAATTTTCAAAGAACTTTATTTTTGTACAGATATAGGCCGCACCTGTCTATAAGCCACAGGTGTCCAGGTCTTCAAGAAGCTTTCAAGTTTGGAGCATCTGTTTTTATTGCCTCTGAAAAGCTTTTGACATCTATTTGCATTGAGTCAGTTCGTCATGCTGCCATTGCCAGCGTCTCACCATCGACTCATCGATGCCAGCAGCTCTATTTCCTTCTTTGACAGCCAGATCGATTGCCTTTAACTTAAAAGCTGCATCATAAGCATTTCTTTGTGTGTTTTCCATGAGGAGGGTGTGTGCATGAAGTGCAAAATAACTGTTCAAAACAAATTAAACTAGCATCTTCCTCTGTGCGTCGTCTCTTCACCTGTCTGTCTCGCTCTTGCACCCTGTATCTTCACGCTCTACTGCGCATGTCTCCTGCAGAAAGAGCCGATGTCCTGTCTGGGATCATGTCTGTGTCTGGGATCACGTCCGTGTCTAGGATCATGTTGGTGTCTGGGATCATGTTCGTGTCTGGGATCATGTCTGTGTCTCGTAGGAGTTCATCAGATTTCAGGCTCAGGTGTATCAAACAGGTATGAGTGGATGTCAGGCTACTGAAGTTTGTCATTTACGCACTCATCTGCATTTAACACATACGAGTCATTAAAGTGATACTCCGGGATTTTTGACATAGGGTCCAATTTTCTAGTTAGCCAGCGTGTAGGATATGTGTAGAGAAAGTTATTTTGCGATTTCATGCAGTCTTTGTAAAATCTGAGTTGGCTGTTGCTAAGCTAGCGAAAGTGAACGTCCTGCAGCTAGCCAGCCACTAAAATAGACATACCCAGTACAAAACAAACACCCAAACAAATCAGTTATTATGCCAGGGTATCGATTTAAATATCTGTGTTGATATAATAAGATTTTGAACGAAACGGACCTTGCTTCAAACGACTTAATTGACGCATATTGGGGGACTAGTTTCTAAGCAGCGGCGGAATTTTACTTCTCCCTCGTCAATTCATCAGCAGCAGTTGTCATTATTACAAAGAGTAGAGACTGGAGGCATGTATTACACACGTTGGTGAGTAACAGAAACAGGAGGCCTAACTTAGAAGATGTGAGTATAATCATCTCACTGATTTTGCAACTGGCCAAACGCTCCTACATTCAACATTTTTTTCTGGCACACCACTTACCGCATTGATAACTGGCCATTAGGTCCAGCAGGTCTAGGTCGTTTCTTCCAATTTATCTTTTCGACGCAGAAGAATGTCTCCAGTACGCCACGATTGAGATGGGGCAAGAAGTCCTGGTGCTCTGTTATGCAGACATCATTGGAAGTGCTATGGCCACCAGACACATCTAGACTTCGAAACGAAGTATCTAGCTCCAGCTCTTGCATTTGTGGGATAACTAAGTCCCACTCCCTGCAGCAAAAACATTCATCCTCGTTCTCCATAACTTCGCAATTTCGGCACTGACACCACCAATCCCCGGTTCTTCTGTCCCGGCTTTCTGCTGCAGCTTCGGTGGCGGCTGCATTTGCAGACGCGCTCTCTTGTTCTCTTGCTCTTTGTACATCCATCTCTTTCAATTCTTCGTCCGTATACTCCGGCTCATACAAGTATGGTTCACTGGAAAAATGCAACTGCTCTTCCTCCTCATCAAAATAATCGGGCTCGCCAAACATTGCCATACTTTGAACAGGCTCCGTGTGCTCACTTTTACAGTTGCGAGGTTGCTAGTAAACAAACTATTAGAGCCGGTCGGATTGGGACATGCGGGTGATATCAATCCGCGGCTGTCAAGCTTTCAATGAGGAAGTACGAATTGCTGATGATGATCAAAGGAATACATGCTTGGTTTACTTCCTTAATCATTCTATCAACACAGATATGTACATCGATACCCTGGCATAATAACTGATTTGTTTGGGTGTTTGTTTTGTACTGGGTATGTCTATTTTAGTGGCTGGCTAGCTGCAGGACGTTCACTTTCGCTAGCTTAGCAACAGCCAACTCAGATTTTACAAAGACTGCATGAAATCGCAAAATAACTTTCTCTACACATATCCTACACGCTGGCTAACTAGAAAATTGGACCCTATGTCAAAAATCCCGAAGTATCACTTTAAGATGTATCACACTCACTAATGTTCATTTAGCATCATAACTTATTTTATCACATGGCGATAAACAGTTTTAGTGCCGACAACAGTGCTCGCTAGTGTTGTAACTAGCCCTAACCCATGTTGACCTCACAGACAGCAGAGCTTTCTGTACTCAGGCTGCGTGTGCATCTGCTGTGTTGATAAACAAATAATCCGTCCATATTTTAGCCGCACTGTTGTAAAAGGGTTCAGAGTGTGAGAAAAAAGTAGCGGCTTATAGTTCGGAAATTACGGTTGTTTTAAATAGTTTATTATTTTACGATGATCAAATAGATTGCCTGGGATCTTCTTCAATACTTTATGAAGATGTGAGTCTGGTCAGTGGTGAATCTCCTCATTTTCAGATGGGCATGATAGACAGGTGGATTAGCCACCTCAATCAGGGACACACACTGCTAGTCCGTATTGTAAAAAGTAAATGCTAGTAAATTTCTCCTATGTGAGATCAATAAAGTCTTATCTTATCTTATAAATAAAGGAAAAAAATATCTCAGGGGGCTGAAAAACATTGTAGATTTCTGTAGAATCAATAAGCGAAGCATTAAACTGTTCATCTGCAGTGAGAAAATTTTGATTTTATTTGTAAATCACAGGAGACCAATGAGCTCCTTTATTTCGCATGTGTCACTGGAAAAAAAAACAGACAATCTTGATTGCCTGATCACGTTTGGATGGGCTTGAGACAAACAGCATGGCATGGGGACCAGACTGATATCAATCTACAGTATATAGAACATACAGAGAGATATGATTCTGGATTTGCCAGGCAATGAAATAAAGAGATTGCAAGACTTCATACTGGGGCTACACAATATATAGCAATTGAATCAAAAGTGCAATACATCAAAATATCCTGTTTTTGTAATAGAAAGATTTTGTTGTACCTATGGTTTAGACCTCTACAATCATGTTCTGAAATTCATGGGATTCTTCTATTAGTTACAAGTTCATGTTTCTGTCTTCTTCCAAATGTGAATGCTCCTGGAGTTGTCTACAACGTGTACAGAATTCTTTTTATATATTGCAATTGCAATACACAGAAAAATCACACTTTTTTTCTCCAAAATCGTGCAGGTTGTACATTGACCATTTTTTCCTTCCAAATCAAAATTGTACACACATCTCCATATTGCCACCTTGTACAATCATACCAGAATGATGTACTCCATTTCCCCTTTGCCCCCAAGGCCTGAGGATCTATCTATTTCTTCCATACGACGCTCTGCTGTGAAGTCTAATTCCAGTTGAATCTAAACACCCTAATTAAATATCATAACTTTGTACAGCAGCTTCTTGTAAAGGCACCTGAAATTTTAATTTAGACTTCAAAAGAGCCCGGACTTTAAAGCAAATCTATTGTTTTTCATTTAGACTTGCAATTTTCCTTTTCTCTGCTGTGCCTCGGTACGTAGTTATGATTGATCTGGTAATTAAAATATGCAGAGAGGGAGAAATATTAAGCGCTACACTTTTTTTCTCGCTTCTTTTTGTTTTAGAAAACAGTCTGCACGTTCCTCTTTCTCGCCTCAGACAATTAAATTTCGCACATTGATGTTCTTTACACAGCGCTCATCGGCCTCATTATTTTTCCATTTTCATCTTTCTTGGTGTCGAGATCGATAGATTGATAAAATGATGGAGCCTATCTTAAATAATGCAAGTGGAGAAAAGTTACTTTGCTGCTGGCTAAGTGCTTGGACTTCTTTTTCTTTCTTTTCAATTTAATATCCCGGCGAGGTATATAGCTTTGTTAATCATTTTCGTTTTTTGCTGTCCCTTTGCGAAAAAATGGGCGGAAAAAACACATGATGCAGCCGCTATATAAGATGATGCTTGTCACAGCTAATATCCCTAAACGATCTAGAAAGAAAGTGGCGATTCAAAGAAAGACTGTGTAAAGTAGGGCAATTAGTACCTGGGGAACATTCTGCGCAAAAAAGATAGAGACTTGCAAATGTCACACGGACTAACGTTAGCTGCGATTGTTTATAAATTGACCTGACAGCTTGGGTCGCTCTAATATGGGATTAACCACAGCGCTAATTAACACATGCCTCTATTAAAACGACTGGGAAAAGACGAAGCGAAACTCCACTTCTTCATCCACAAATGTACTTTTAAAGGACCGTCTTGTTTAATTTGGCTTAGAAAAAACAGAGTTAAATCACAAGCAAATGTATCTAACACACTACAGATCAGAGAGCTCCTTTGCCGTTGTCACATATATGTTTTTTAAATTCCCCCAGCGCGCCCCCCGTGTTTTCATCAGAGAAATGTGAGTGGTCACAGTGGCCCGAGGAGAGCGCTAAATACGTCTGCAATTAAAAAAGAAGAACTTTGCATCCTCCTCCTGAGTCGCTGTAATTGGGTCTCAGAGGATTTGAGTCACTGAAGTGAAGGGAACATGCTGGGTACAGACCAGAGACAAGTCCTGGGACAAAGGGGACAACTTCAGGGGGGGACAGTGGACATCCTTGACATGTAGAAAGATTTATTTAATTTTGTTTAACTTTGTCAAAGTACTAAACATTTGTAGTTGTTGAATCATCTTATGTGTTATTTTGATTGGAGGAAAGGGAAGAAAAATAACCCCCTAGTTCTGTATTTCTTCAGTAGATAATTACTTAATTATTTAAGAATGAATTAGGATAAGGCATGTGTGAAGCTGCAACATAGATCTTCAAACTGGAACTACATTTACATTGCAAAAACTCAAATCTCGCCAAGTAAAGATTACTTAAAGGGATAGTGCGTTTTTTTTTAATGTTAATCTGTATGGGTTTCCTTCTAAAAGTTACGCGTGTTGACACCGGCTTACCTCTGACACTCTCAGCTGATCCCGGTTCGGCTCGCTTTCTGGAGCCCACGTAAGTAGGTCCGGTAACTTCCCTGGAACATGAAATAAAGCTTGTTATTCTTCTCAAAACAAAACATTTGTTAGAAAGGTGATATATTTGCGTCCGAAACAGAACAACGAAACATCCAGCAGCGTATTTCGCATTCGTGTATTGTCTCTCTCCCCTCGTATCACTACGCCCATGTTAACTCTATCAGCCTGTTCACCTTTAGCGGATGTCTACGCCGAAGTTTACAAGTGAACAGGCTGGTAGAGTTAACATGGGCGTAGTGATACGAGTGGAGAGAGACAATACGCAAATGCGAAATACGCTGCTGGATGTTTCGTGGACAACTGTTTCGGACGCAAATATATCACCTTTCTAACAAATGTTTTGTTTTGAGAAGAATAACAAGCTTTATTTCATGTTCCAGGGAAGTTACCGGACCTACTTACGTGGACTCCAGAAAGCGAGCCGAACCGGGATCAGCTGAGACTGTCAGAGGTAAGCCGGTGTCAACACACATAACTTTTAGAAGGAAACCCATACAGATTAACATAAAAAAAACAACAACAAAAAAAACAACAACAAAAAAACGCACTATCACTTTAAGAAAGAAACTTTCATCATGATGTGAGTAAATTGACAGGTAAAATTATCTATCAATGGAACATGGCAAAAGGAGAAATTCAATTTGTCAACTGAACAAAAGTTTACTTTGTCGAACATGTTCTGCAGCTCATCCAAGCTGCCTGGACAACTGAGGGATTCTACACACTATCAATGGAACATTTTTTTGTACTTACAATATGGCTACGTTCACACTGCAGCCTGAAACGACCCAAATCCGATTTTTTTGCCTCTATGCGACCTGTATCTGATCTTCTAATGACAGTGTGAACGACACAGATCCGATTTTTTCAAATGCGATCCAGGCCACTTGGATATGTGGTCCTAAATCCGATACATATCCGATCTTTTGGCATGCGACTGCAGTCTGAACGGCCAGGTCGCATTCATCCGACCTGAGTGTGTTTCCTCCAATGAGAGTGGTACAAGTAGGCGTTCACAAATGTGCACAAACGTTCTTCTCGTCATGCGAAAATAGTATATAAACTCGTATCAGTGAAGCGGCGAAGCATGTAGCAATCCCACCCCTCCAGCCTGTGACTCCCGACCCACATGTTCCTTTCTGCACACGTTGCTGCCACTGCCCCGCAAAACGCTGTGGCCAAAAACCTCGTCCTTCTCCGTCTCCTCCTTAAAACAAATAAGCTGTACATGTTTTGGCTCCGGAACGAAAGCAACTTTAGGCTACTTCCGTAAATATTGAGCGCGTTCGCTGCGTGTGACGTCATCGTGTCCTCCAAGGCGCATGCGGGACACTTTTGGGGAGTTTAGCGTTCACACTGGAGATCACATACAATGCGCATTTAACTGGAAATGTGAACGGCCTCGCAAAAAAATCGGATTTCACAAAAAAATCGGAATTGAGCATTAAGCCCTGCAGTGTGAACGTAGCCTATGAAAATACATCTTGCTATAAGATAAGAAAAACAGGAGCTCTTTGCACTTAAAATAAGAAACAAAATGTAATGTTACTTGAATTAAGAAAAACACACTTATTCCATGGGTAGCAAATTTTACTTGTTAAGCTGAATCTGCCCAAAATAAAATGTTCTTATTCAAAGTAATTTTATTGATATTGCTTTCTGCAGTGTAGCATTATTACTTTCTAGGGATGTCAGAAGTATCAAAAATCAAACACTTATTGATATTAGTACTGTCATTTAGTATCTGATTTTTGAACACTAGATACTCATGTAAGCAATTATCAATACTATAAAGTCACATTCACGGAACAGAACTGAACCTTTCCTGAATCGCTTTAGAATGATCTTGAACTGTATCAGAACAAGTATAAGAGCACATAGACTAGTATATGCCCATGGACCACTGTGGAGCCTACCTGGACCACTGAAAGATTACTCAGATACAAAACCACATGATAATATGAACGAAAATACTACGAATTAATGTCAAAAATCACATTCTATAATTGTGGTATTGGTATTTGGGTCATTTCCTTAGTATCAAAATCGAGTTTGTATTTTAGTATTGTGACAACACCCACATGTTAGCAAAATATGTGACCTTTGTTACAATGTGCAAAAATTAATGTATTTAAACTTTCTCTTCACTTGCACAACCATCTCTGACTGTAAAAATAGTGTATGTGCATGTGTTTGACCAAAAGATGGACACTCTATATTACATCAAGTGAATATGGGTGGTCACCCTTTTTGCTAAAATATTTATTCAACCCTAGTAGATTTAAAAACAGCTGTGGTTATACTGTACATAAAGATCAAGTGTTGTTTAAATTTTCATGTTCAAATCAAATCAAATCTGCTCGAAATTGGATTTGCGCGGCGCTGCGTGAAGACTTTGAGGTGGACAGCTCTGGCTTTATGTGTCTGTCCCTTTGTGGTCACACCGGAAACACTGATATAAATAAATATTTTGTGAGCAATCTGAAATTACAGAGACATCCTCCCTCACTCTGCCGGGGCCCTGTGCCTTGTGGACATTGGTGTGTGCATCTGTGTGCTATGCTTCGACATGTGAAGGACAAGTGCGTCGTGGTGATGGGCCTGTTTTATTACATTTCATATTGAGACCAATCTCTGTCCATTCACCTGAAGGACAGCCAGTTATTCCCTAACTAAATTATCCACGCACATTCACACAGAAGGGTGGAGAGGAGGCAGACACGCAACAATGTTCGCTGCTCATGTGAGTTTTCAGTTTTATAGCCTTCCCCATACACACGCACATATGCACACACACACACACACACTCTCACACACACTCTCACACACACACACACACACACACACACACACACGCACGCACACACACACACACTCTCTCTCTCTCTCTCTCTCTCACACACACACACGCACACACACACACGTACACACACACACACACACACTCTCTCACACACACACACACTCTCACACACACACACACACACACACACACACACACACACACACACACACACACACACACACACACACACACACACACACACACACACACACACACACACACACAAACTCTCTCACACATACACACACACACATGTCCCAGGCGAGGGGATGTGGGGTGTTAGTGCTGCTGTCATTGAGGCTCTCCTTATTGGACCTTCTGACACTCATGGTGGTAAATATACTCTGGTCTATTTTAGATCTAGTTTATATTGGGGAAACAAACAATCACACAATGTCAATTTTTCATGGTATTTTTACATGACAAATAATAGTCAAGACTACATGCAAAACTACAATGTAACAATAAACTCATTACAGTTATTAGGTCTTTGAGTTTAAGTTTAAAAAGGACAATTTAAGGAAATGTATGTGCAGTATTTGGACCTTTGACAGCTTTTTGTGAAGACCAAGTCAATATGTGAAATACCTGAAAATGCCAATAGTAATAAATATGTTAATATTTTTTATATTTATCAGTAATGTACATTCAGATTTCTAATCTGCAGTTTGCATTCAGATTTCTCGGCCTCCAGGGGTTTCACCTTATCAATAGTGAAACCAGGTTAAGGTAGTTTCAGTTCATTGTCCATTATAGGATCTTTGTGAACTATAATTACTGAACTTGGATATAGAAAATAACAGGTTGGAGGTGTAAGTTTGTTTACACTTAACTGATAATGGATAGATGTTGAAGGGTGGTTTTATATTCAAGTGCTATGCAGTGCAATTTACATGTTATATAAGTTGTGTTAGAATAGCTATGCTCTTTGTTATTACTTTAAACCAGTGGTAAAAGAAGTCAAATTTAAGTAAAAGTACAGATACCAGAGCAAAAAAAAAAACAACCTCAAGTAAAAATAAAAGTATCACCTAAAATACAAAGTACCCGCATAAAAATGTACTTAAAGTATTTCTCACAGATTTTTAGGTCAAACAAAGCTTCAAATGTAGTGATTTTGTTACATAATTGTACTGAATAACAGACACTATTGAATTGATAGCTTTTTCCAAGTTGTTTTTTATTTGTATATTTTTGTTTGCTCAAAGTATGAATGTGTTCAAAATAAACCCCTTTACCGTTTAAGCAAGTCTCCTTTTACTTACAGTCCAGTTCAAAAACATAGTAGAAAGTATATATACCTGCTCTCAAATGTAGTGAAGTAAAGGTAGTATCCACATTAAAATCTACTTAAGTAAAGTACAGATACATAAAATTTGTATTTGTTCCACCACTTTAAACCTTTTTACCATGCTGTGTGTTTTGTATCTAAGTTCATAAGTCCACTCTTTTCTGTGTTTTGAGGTCTGTTTCTGTGTAATTTGATCCAGTGTTTGCCCAGAAAATGAATTCTAAATCAAATGTTTCCCTTCCATTTTAATCTATGTATGTTTAAGTACCAAGCTTGCAAGGTGATGACTGTAATACATGAAGCTCCATATATACGATCCAGTGTCTGTGCCTGTGGACCACCTGAACTCCTTCCAAATGAGTAAAACGTCTGCCTTTACCCTAGAGCAGAGGCTGGCTGATAGCTTTATTCTTCTCTCCTCTCTAATAAACGTCTTTTGTACAGTCTGCCTCTCCTTTTCTCTCACTCTCTAATGAGCCAGAGCCTGAAATAGCAGAGGGGCTAGCGCTGCACAACTATGACATCCCATGTGAGAAGTCGCCCAAATGGCTAGAGCCGTGCGTCAGGTTTCTTTATTTATAACACCGTACGGGATTGTCCTACACTGGCGAGCGTATGGAGACTTATGTAAGGCAGGCAGGCATCTGAAGTCAGGGCCTATATATATAAAACGTGCTGAAAGACCGCTTTAAAGGCGCATTGTGTAACTTTTCTGGTGGAGGGTGGGTCATATTATTTTGTCCATGGAGATATCCGGAATGTTTCACAGGCATTAATCCTTGTTATCTTCATGGACACCAAGTTACAAGTCAGATCTGTGGAGAGGCAGCCCCACCTCAGAAGTCAGAATGCCTGTTTTTCTAGGTATTTTTGAGCAATAAAACCACCTGCAATTGAGTAAATGTAATGTAGAGCTGTTTAATGTCATACTGTGGAACATTACAGGCAGAGCAAAGACATATCCATAGAAACAAGCAGGTGATGTACCCCCAACCAAAAAGTTACATAATGCACTTTTAATGTATTGGTATTTTTGGTGTAGTAGAATTTAAAACAGTGACATTTGCGAAGATAAAGTCTTTCTGTTTTCTATTGCATGTTCACATATTTGAAAATGTTAAAATTACATTTATTTTTTTTTTGCCTTGAGAGTTGGTAGC
The DNA here is from genome assembly GCA_036785185.1 of Paratrypauchen microcephalus. Lineage (NCBI taxonomy): Eukaryota > Metazoa > Chordata > Actinopteri > Gobiiformes > Gobiidae > Paratrypauchen > Paratrypauchen microcephalus. The sequence goes on along the minus strand of JAVJIX010000090.1, from coordinate 2,550,294 downwards.
TTTTACTGTGCAATACTCACTCCTGAAAGCACACAGAGTCTTCAGCATGTCTGTTTCCCTGCAGGAAAATCAGACCTCAACATGTTTCCTCTGGCTTTTCTTTCCGCAGATGTGCATGTTTGAAATAGTGATGCAAAATGTCTCCGTGTACCCTTTAAGTTACCACTGCCCCGTTTACACATACCCAAGGCCAAGGGTACCTTGGAAAGGCACCAACCACCTGCATCTGGATCTGGGGATGAGACAATAAACATTATTGTCTATCATGATTTAAAAAAAAAAAAAAAAAAAGAGTTAGACAATAGATAATTGTCATTTTATCACCAGAATGTTTAGAAAAAAGCTACTTAATATTTATTTATTATTATTTGTTATCCATAGGATTCAAATAATAATTCTTTATATCCATAACATTTTTGAACTGTCAGCAACTTTAATAATAATCATGATATTATTGTTAATTGCAATTATTTTGGTCATAATCGTGACACAAAATTTCAGTATTGCCCCAGGCCTATTCAGCTCCTGACACCACTAACTTGCCTCTGTTAGCGCTCAAACCCTGTAGACACTGGTTGCTAGCATGCAAGCTAACATAGCACCAATTGCGTCTGTTTAGATTAGCCCTTGTTCTCTTAAACCAACATGACGTCTGACCTGTCACATTGTGTATGAGTGATCTCGCTCTGAGCCGATCATTACCATCACAACATCAGACGGCGGAGGTCATTCAGCGTGCATTACCACCCAGACCTCATTAGTTTTACAGCTTTTACTGCCCTGTTGGCACCGGTGAACAAGAGCTTTAGGCTGCCATCCAACGGGCATGTGGACCTATACTCCTGTGCCCAGAGTAGCACAAGGGCCTTGGCCAGTCCTGTCAGAGGGCGATGGAGGAGATGTGAGAATCTTTCCAAATTAAGCTTATTGGGATCATTTAGGCGGCGAGGCTCATGACTGCTGTCATTGTACACATGAGAAGACTCCAGTGATGGTCAGGTCATGGCAGATGTTTGGATTGAATTTGAGTTGCTAATCAGTAACTGTTCTATTGGGAAAGACTTGAGAATACACCAGAACTGTTCTGAAATTGTATTTTATTTTGTTTTATTTTTTTTTTGGCAAATTCGAAAAGCACCAATGAAACCAGCCGATATCATATATCAACAGATACCAGTGCAAAGACTGAAAATATTGTTTATTTCCTTAACATACAAAACTGTTCCAAATACATTATCCAACTGTTAATTTATGCTTTAAAGGTGCTCTATGTAACTTTTTGGTTGGGGGTCCTTCACCTGCTTGTTTCTGTGGATATGTCATTGCTCCGCCTTAAATTTATTCAATTACAGGTGGTTTTATAGCTCAAAAAACAGACATTCTGACTGTAAGCAGGGTTACCTCTCCACAGATCTGACCTGTAACTTGGTCTGGTTTGGTCTCCATGGTAATGAAAGGTTTAATACCATACTGTGAAACAAGGTTTAATACCATACAGTTGATGGACCCTCCACCAGAAAAGTTACACATGCAAAGCTTGTCCCATGTTATCATATTAACTTACATTTAGCATTCAGTTACAAAACCAGTCTATAGTCTAAATCAGTCTATAGTAATGGTGTGGAGCTATTCCCACAAAGTAAGCCTAAATGTTCCTGATTGCTTTGGCAACCCATTCTGTCAATTTTTTCTCTGTTTTTATCTTTTCAGTGTTTATCTGTCTATGTGTCTCTAACCCTGCTCCCTGATGCATTAGCACAGTCCACAGCTGATCTTAACCTTCACCTGCTCCTAATTTTAGCCTCTGAAACCTCGGAAAAGGCCGGCTCCGCAGTGATCTGTCATCGACAGGACTCTGTGTCTGCCGGGAGTGATATCTCGTGGTAAAATATGTATGACATCAAAAAGCCTTAAAGCTTATTACAAATTAATAATGAGTAGTGGGCAGAGAGTAGTGAAAAATAGCTTTCCCCCAATGTCATGTTGAAATGTTTAATTCAACACAGAGACTAAATGTGCACTGCCTTTAGCCTTATGCACTCCCAGGCCCTCGCAGAAGCTTGTGTTAAGGGAACACTCAGGACCACCAGGATTCACAAACTGAATTGACATCTAGATTAGCAGATTTATGTTGAAGTGAATGATCATCGCGTGCAGCTGTGTGCCTCTGTGCGTCTCTAAACTGCATACGGGATAATAAACCAACAGCAAAGCACATGCCGTATTTCACTGCTATCATCTCCAACTCTCCGCAGACCAAGGAAGCAGTTCTGAAGCTTGTCAAATATGCAGCCCCGTGCACTGTAATGTTTGAAGGCGCTGTGCAAAATGGGTTCTGTGGTAGTTTTCAGATTCTAGGATGTCAATGTCAAAATCTTTTATGGAAGATATAGGGACCTATGGGTAACCATTAGGATAGTATTTAAAGACATTCAGAAATATTGAAACCATTTTGGAATAATTGCTTAAAGGTGTATTATGTCGCTTTTTGGTTGGTTGTCCCTCACCTGTTTCTTTTTATGGAGATGTCATTTAATTGCCTGGAATGTTCCAAAGTATGACATTAAACAGTTCTACCTCACATTTATTCAGTTGCAGGTGGTTTTAGAACTCAAAAATACCTAGACGAACAAGCATTCTGACTGTGCACGGGGTCGCCTCTCCACAGATCTGACCTGTAACTTGGTCTGGTTTGGACTCCATGAAGATACAAAAGGTTTAATACCATACAACAAACACTGCCGACAAGCAATAACATCTCCACGGAGAAAAGCATTTGACTAACCCTCCATCAGAAAAGTTACATAATTCACCTTTAAATTAGTATACGGTAGTTTTGTTTTATATTATATTTAACTGTGTACTGACATTAACACTTCCTATGTGACTGAATATCACCAATTTGAATGCCCCATTAAAAAAAAAAAGTTTTAAAATGTTTTGTTCATGTTTTGAGGGATATTCTACGAAAATAATAGATAAGTTTTGAAATCAAGTCTAGATGGATAAATAAACAAATCAGTCAGTCATGCACATTGAAACATTTTGCACTGGAAAATAAGCATGCATTTAGCAAGTTTCCTTTCTGGGGTCTATATATTTTGAACATCCCTGCAATATAGCTATAGCTGCCATTAGCTCTGAGAGGAGGAGAGGGGGAGTGAATTTGCCCAGCAAGTACCTGAAACATCAACAGTCATTATTAATTATGTAAAAGTGCCGCTCCTGTTGGACTCAATTGTAGTCTGTAGTTAGTCCCAGTGCCTCCAGGCGTGTGGGGATTATCACATACGGTACGATACCCCCCTGTGCTAACTGCTAACTACAGTAATACACTATAGGACACTTACTGTAAAGGTGCACTGTGTAACTTTTCTGGTAAAAGTCCAGCACCTGATAGTGTCCTTGGAAATAATTATGCTAGGGTGTAGGTGATTTTTACAACAAAATAATACCTTGAAAAATATATATTCTAGCAGCCCACCTCTCCACAAATTGGACCTGGAAATTAGCTTGGTGCATATCGACAAGTTTAATATCATACTGTGAAAAATTCCAGGGAAAGCAACATCTCCATGGTGATGGATCCAGGAAGTTACACAGTGTACCTTTAAAGGAGAATTAACGTTTTTTACAATCTGAGCCTTATTTTGGTAATAAAACAAGTTGTTTTATTCACCCATAGCACTTTGGTGTCATATGGAGCACTTCCAGAGATGTTTTAGATTAGCGATAGCCGTAGCGCGAGTTAGCATATATTAGCATGTAATATATGCCCCGAGTGGTCTCCAAATAACACAAACTTTAGCACTTTTCAAATCATAGAAGCTCGATGTCTCAGTCTACGCTTTCGTTTGAGTCAAAAGTGGCCTGTAATCCGAGATTTATCCATAGTTTCGAGTAGATGAGGCCAGTGCGCATGTGTGGAGTCACAGCTTATTTCACTCTCAGCTCCCGGGACCCAAACATGAAACGCAAAGGTGTAAATTATGGATAAATCTCGGATTACAGGCCACTTTTGACTCAAACGAAAGTGTAGACTAAGACATCGAGCTTCTATGATTTGAAAAGTGCTAAAGTTTGTGTTATTTGGAGACCGCTCAGGGCATATATTACATGCTCCGGGCATATAATATATGCGAAATCGCGCTACGGCTATTGCTAATCTAAAACATCTCTGGAAGTGCTCCATATGACACCAAAGTGCTATGGGTGAGTAAAACAACTTGTTTTATTACCGAAATAAGGCTCAGATTGTAAAAAAAAAAAACGTTAATTCTCCTTTAACCCTGAATATGGCCTTAAAGGAACAGTTGTCTTAATTGCTCAATATGAAGGGTGATACAAGATTGTATATGCAATACTTTGGCTCTATTATAATGTATTGATATTAGAAAGAAGAAAGAAATGTTGGGTGTAGTTATAATCCTGTGTCAGAAATGTTATATATGATTTTATAGTGCACACATATGCCCCACAGGGAATGCATTCATTTTACAGTAGTACTAATGTATGCTTTGTTTATGTAGAACCAACAGTAATCTCTGCTGCTGTCTGGGGTGCACCTGTCACTTCATCATTCATTTGCCCCCTCCCCACCCCCCACCCCACTCCCCTCTCCCCTCTCTCTTCTCTCTCTCTCTCTCTCTCTCTCGCTCCCTCACAGTCTCTCTCTGTCTTTCTCTTGACAATTGTCTGCTTCCGTGTGTCCCTACCACTATGAATGAAATTGGCAAATCTGACAGGATTAATGACACGCTGTGCTTGTCAAGGGCCATGGTGAGAGTGCACTTATTGCTTTTTTGTGATACTGGTTAAAATGTCCAAGCTCTTAAATAATTATGTGCCTGGAAATCAAATTACATTTAGCAATCAGGAGTGCTACACATACAGATTAATCACAACCAAAATAACTGATGGTCCTTTATGAACTACTTACCTTATTTTACAATTGCATAATTATTTGGTAAAAAACATTTCCATTTCATAAAACTGTATATATCATGTTCCATATCTTATAAGTAAGGGTGGGAATATTTTTAGCTATTCATTACAAATTGGAATTCGTTTACAGCTCTCCCTCTGAAGATAAGCTTCAAATACAGTTTTCCTTCAAATGCTGTTTTCAAATATTTAAAATGTAGCCTGGATACTTATGTTTACTTGTCCCCATTAGATAAAGTTAGATCAAATATAGGCTTTTACATCAAGACAGATTATAGTTATTTAATTAGGAATCAATACGAGAATCATTAAGAACCAGATCAATAAGAAGAATCGCCAATGCCATTGATATAAGATCCTTCCCTCCTCTTATCCATTATGTATTAACCCTTTTCAAACCACTGTAAAGCATTGTTTAAGACTGCTATATTGTTACCAAGAAGAATCCCATTGTTTACACTGTAATAACAAATGTCATAAGCAGCTCTTGTGTACAGATTACAGCAGGATCTCCCCCCCTAACACTGCAATTGACAATTTATCAACCAAATTATGCCCCTAATTTCATCTGCACGTGTCGCTGATCCATCTTGTGAATGGTGAATTTGGTGTACCTCTGTCAGGTTCCTCTCTCCGCGCTGTGACGCTCGTTCATCAAGAGCGCGTTGCTTTTTTAGCGGATACGGCGCTGGCATGATGTTCCTCCACTCTGAAACAAAGGAGGCGCTGACACATGTAATTAATTAGCCTATTATGCATTCCACAATGATAATGGCCTCACTGGAAAGTCACCAGCCTCACGTTGTAAGAGGAGAGAGGGAGCAGAGGGGAGGTGGTCGCAGAGTGTTATCCATCATAGAGGGGATGGCTGTTTCACTACGCCCCCGCTTCCTGTCCGTGTCACGCCGTCTCACCTTGACTAGTGTGGGCAAGGCTGGAGCAACACTGTCAACATGTGGGGTGGGCTGCTTGTGTGCTGGTTGTTATGGCGATCTCAGCTCCAGCGGTCTGCCAGGGTTCTCCACTCCGGGGGCTTTGGCACAGTTTGGCATACTTACCCGTGACATCCCATCTGTTGGAGCTTTGTTCACCCGCGCCTCCATAATGGGGGCACTTTATTTTTATAATTAGCTCTTACCTACACTTCTCCTCTCTTAACTGTGTGGTGCTGTAAATGTAGTCCAGGTGCGATCATGATGACTTTCAACTCAGCCCTTCATCTGAGCCCCACGTCCTACAAGATCCAACAAAGTTACAGTGGGATTTGAGACTCTATATACAAGGTTACATCGATAATGATTGAAGTCAAATGATTAAAATGTTTTGTTGGTGTAGGCATTTATAAAGTGGATTATAATGTTACTCTTTAAGAGACCCCTCTCAAGATCCAGAGTTGATTTCAAAACATGGAGTGGGCTTCCTCATGCAGCTTGGTCATAGTAACCAAGATCCTGACTCCAGATCTGGAGATGAGTCCCCGGGCACTGCATTGTAGTCACCCACTGCTGCAGACAGGTTGCCTTGAGACACCTTTTGAAGGATGAGTCAATTGGAGAGTCAGTCGAGTCTACAAATACTACAAATGCAATAGGTTGTCTACTCCACTTAGAGAATTAAAGGTGGGACCTTCTTGCTATGAGATAACAGTGATTTTCACCCAGCACTCTACCAAATATAAATAAAATTATGATAATAATGTAACTATAAGAAAGTCCCATTCAGTATCCTTTCTGCTTGGAGTTTACATGTTCTCTCAAAAAAGTTAGCTGTGGTTTTCTTGTGTGTAACAACCTTACAGAAAATACTTTAATCTTTAAGATTTGGACAACATATGAAGACCCTATTACATGTATTCTAGTGCCAAGATGCTCCCCAAACCATGACTCCTATATAATCCTTCCATAAAATGTAAATATTGAGTTATCTCCCCAGTTCTGGTGCAAACACATTAACTTTACATCTACATCTTAGCCGCTTCACGCTCCTTCTGTATCTTAAGTCTTTCCACTTCTAAAGGTTTAGGTCACTGCTTGCATCAAACATCAACAAAGTGCACTCTCAAAGAATATGACAACTGCAGTCTTTTTGAACTACAAAGAGTTTGACGAAAAAAGATTTGTTTTTTTCCTCCCCTGCTGCCGACCGTCTCCCAGCGCCTCTTGACTTTGACTTTGCTGCGACTTTGGTGCTTTTTTCTTTTGGAGTTTTCCGGGGTACGTTGCCGCGCCAACGGAGGTTTCTTGGGCCTCTGTCGATGCCATGGAGGGAAAGCCAGGAGGTAGCGGTGGTTTGATGTGGGTTTAATGCGGTGCCATGTTTGGTCTGTCACGCTGAGAGGAGCTAAGCGGACCCCATGGTTACGTCAGACACGCGCTCTGATCTGTGGAGGGGGGAGCTGTGTACCAGAGAAGAGTCATTACGGAAATACTGCGGGTTGTGACTCAGGGTGTCTTGACTTAACAGGGTAGTATATGTTTGTTTACTTGACAAAAGCAGGACTGAATTTGAATTGGAGTGGAGGACTTTATACTGAAGGCAGAGTGTAAAGAATTTGTTGCATAATTATAGTACTGCTGTTTTTGTTTTCTATAGCCTACTAATCTAAACACAATATTATCAACATAGTTACAGTTCCAAGCTTGGGCAAATTAAAGAGTTGTAGCAATATAAAAGAAAGAATGAGAGAGAGAGAGAGAGAAGGTAAGAAATGAATTGTTTGGAAAAAGTTTCAAAATTTTGTCAAAAAGCGTGTTTTTTTTTGTTTTTTTAACGATCTTCTACATAATATTAAGGAACATGTAGGTCAGTGTTGGATTTGATCAAGGAGGAAAGGAATCATATATTAATATC